>CAWUFW010003609.1:1200000-1769450 GCA_963921515.1 Calotriton arnoldi | reverse complement strand
TCATCACACACAACCGAAACACCATTGAAGTCCTGTCCATGTAGCCCCTACTGCCTGTCAACCACACACCCCACAACTACGCCTATGTAAGACAAACAACACTAGACGCAACAGAGCGGAACAACATAAATGCACACGAACACCACTGAACCCATCAAACACACAGACACACCATGCACATACAACATACCATCCATCCCATCCGTCAGCCCCAGTCTCATGAAAGGCATGTCATCCGCACAGCTGCCACACATACAGCAGTCACGCTAAGATACATGCCCATGACCAACCATGTTCCAGAAGTCAATGAAGCGCACGACACACTGTGAGCAGCAACACACAACATGGGCCACACCCCCGAGCACTGCAGTGATGCACATGGCACAGGGCAGCACGCACACCAAGGAGATGGGACAACTGCAATACGTTGGCTGGCACACAACCATCACTCACTCATAACGATGCGTCCAATGCCATGTCCAGTAATCACAACAGACAGCAAATATGCAGGCCATGCCAAGCATGCACACACCTCAAACCATGCACTGTCATGCTGCCACAACACATGTCACGTTCGGCACCCATGGCTCACAGCATGTACCCCAAAAGCATATTCCCTCCCAAATGCGAATCTGGGGCATGGCCCCATGTTGCCATATGCGTTCCTAAGCGTTCCATTTGAACCCCAAAAGCATATTCCCTCCCAAATGCGAATCTGGGGCATGGCCCCCATGTTGCCATATGCGTTCCTAAGCGTTCCATTTGAACCCCAAAGCATATTCCCTCCCAAATGCGAATCTGGGGCATGGCCCCCATGTTGCCATATGCGTTCCTAAGCGTTCCATTTGAACCCCAAAAGCATATTCCCTCCCAAATGCGAATCTGGGGCATGGCCCCCATGTTGCCATATGCGTTCCTAAGCGTCCCATCTGAACACCAAAAGCAAAGTACAAACCAGACCCAGGATGGGCCAGGAGCCCGCATACACCAGAGTCACAATAAGTAGGGGCACAGCAACACACCCATCGGCATGGCCAATCCGTCCCATGCCACATGTGCACAGCACACAGTCCCATTGCCAAGCACACACAACTACAGATGCTACAGCCACACACACGCCTCCGGGAAACCCATGTACGAGATTGCACGAACTGTTAATGTCAGACGACAAATACATACTTCGCCAGGTGCAACACAATAACAAATCTCATTCTCTCCACAGGTGACGAACTGCTGGATGCTGGGGATGGAGCCAGCAGCCAGCACAGCCAGCCTACAAGCCCCCAACGAGGACACACGGATCTGGAGGATCTGTCCTCCTCTTCGGACACGGACCACCAAGCAGGCCCATCTGGTGTGGCAGGGCCCAGCCGCTCCCCAGGACCCCTCCTACCCACCAACCCATCATCCAGGGCTGCTGAACATTCCCAGCCCCCTGCTGCCACTGTCGTTGCGGCCACACCCACGGTCATTGTGGCCACTACCACTGCCGCAACCGCCACCATCGCCGCACCGACCACCACCGCCGCCACCACCACCACGTCTTCGCTGGCACCAGCCCCAGCGCAGGTGGTGGCCCGGCCGACTGGATCCACCCTGGGAGCCACAGCGAGGACCGTGGTGAGCAATGTGGCTAGTGGGCAGGCCGGTGGCAGCAGGACTGGTAGGAGGAGCAGGGTCAGGGAAACGCCAGCCTCCCTGGGAGCCATGCCCTGCCTCAAATGGCCAGAGTCCTTGGGGCCTATGAAGAGGTCCAAGGACAATGGGTCCGGTCTGCTTCAGACACGCGTGAGGTGCTGGGGGTGCTGAGGTCCATGGACGCCCGTATGGGCCAACTCGTGGACCTCATGGGCCAGCTGGTGGTGAGGTCACAGCCAGGGACAGCAGCTCCCCCTCCGCCACCACCTGCCGGGGCGCAGGGTCGAGCAGCAGTGTCCAGTTCCCCTGCGTCCACAGCCAGTGAGCACACCTCAACCACCAGCATGTCGCAAGCAGGCACCCCCTCGCAAACGTGGAAGGGGCCGTCCGAAGTGGAAACAGATCTCCCGGGAGGACTTCGCACGCTCCAAACGCAAGTGAGGCAGCCAGCCAGCCTTCCGCCAGCCTTCCTTGACCAGCCACTGCATTGACTTGGACTACGATCCCACTCCACACAGCCATCTGGATGGCATGTGTGTGTTGGACTATGGACATAGAACCAGTGGGTACACCCTGAGCATCACGCAGCCATGACCGACAGCTCATTGTCACTGCACGCACCACTTTTGTCATCACCTTACACACAATCACATGTCACAGTTTGAAATAAATGCACCTTTTACACTAACTGCTGTTTGTGCCCTGTGTTTTATTTGTACTGAATACAACGGCCACCTTGGGCGGAAAGGCACCTGATGCGTGGCATGGCAATGGAATCCGGAGGCCTGTAGGGACCTAGGGGTGGGAGACAGAACAGGAGCACATTCAATGAGTGTGTCACACACCCATCACACAGTACATGTCAACAACTACAAGCAATGTACACACATCGCACAGAGCAATAGGGCACAATGCCACAGCCACCAACAGTGGCATACTACCCTGGCCATGGAGCGTTGACACACAGCACGCAGTGAACAAACGGCCACCCTGACACAGCACACACACACCTGCACAGATACAGCCACATCAGCCGTCGTACATGGACACTCACCGTCAAGTGAAGTAGCGGGCGATGAGCTGCTGCCGCACATTACCAGCTTCCTCCTCTTTGCTGTCCTCCTCACTCGAGCTGTCCTGGTCTGCGGGCTGGGGCCCTGGTTGATCTCCGTCATCCACGATGAGGGGGATCTGCTTCCGAATGGCCAGATTGTGCAGCATGCAGCACGCCACCACTATCCGGCACACCTTCTGTGGGGAGTACGCCAGCGCACCCCGGTGCGGTCCAGGCACCTGAACCTGGACTTGAGGAGGCCAAAGGTACGCTCGACCACACGTCTGGTCCTCCCATGTGCCTCATTGTAGCGATCGTCTGCTGGGGTGCGAGGATTCCTCAATGGACTGAGCAGCCATGCCCCATTCGGGTACGCAGAGTCACCTGGGTGTGAGGGACACAGAGAACCGTTGCTATTCCAACTGGACAGGGGACAGCATCGCACAACCAGCATGCTACACCACTCCACATACTCACCGACAATACAGCCACGATCCTGTTGCATATTGGACATCAGTCGTGGCAAGATGCTGTTGCGCATTATGTGTGCGTCATGGGCCGAGCCTGGGAACTTTGCACACACGTGGGTGATCACCATGTCCGCAAGGCACACCACTTGCACATTCAGGAGTGCGTGTGCTTCCTGTTGCGGTACAGGTGCTCAGTGGCCTGTGGTGGAACAAGGCCGACATGTGTGCAGTCAATGGCTCCAACGACGTGTGGGATTCTGCCAAGGGCATAGAATGCACCCTTCACTGCCGCCAATTCACGAGCCCTGGGGAAGCGGATGTACCTGTTTCGGTACAGCATCATGGCTGCCAGTACATCCCTCAGCACCTTGCTGAACATGGGCTGGGACATCCCTCCTCCAATGCCCACTGTGTGCTGGAATGACCCAGTGGCGAAGAAATGCATGGCGGCCATCACCTTAGCCGTGGGGGTGACAGCAGTCGGATACACCCTGCGGGGACGGAGATGGGGTTCTAACATGGCACACAGTCGATGCAGGGTTGGCCTGTCCAGCCGAAACTTCCTAATAACCTCTGTATCGTCCATGTCCGCCAGCAATTGGTATGGGCGGTCAATGTTCGGTCTCCGCCTAGGGACAATGGCAGAGGACACATGTCAAAGCAACACGACACATAGCAATTTCGCATACACATCACTGACATGACTGAGCAAGCACATGAGCCACAGCCCAGCTGTCAAGCTGGGACGGCACGGCCACAATACACTTACACAGGTCTCCCAACAATGGCAATGGCTAGTGATACAAACCACTGCCATGTGCATGCACATGGGGATCTAGGCCCCAATGACTTGCGGGCGTGCTGATGGGGACTGACTGCATATCCGTCAAGCGGCAACGCCACGGCAACATGAATGTCTGCTGAGCATGGAACTGCTTCCGCGGCTGGATGAGTATGGCACACGACGACGACGATGTGGGCACAGGCTGAGCGGCCATAACAAGTGGGACCTGTGGCACGAGGGGATATGAGACAGTAGTAGGTGTCAGCACTGCACCCTATGTACAGCACTGTACGGATCACACCTCCCGAAACATTGACAGGTGTCCACATTGACAGCCCCATGCCAAGACGGCTGTGTGCTTGCAGTCACACATCACAGGTGAGAGGTTACATTGCACGTGCCAGGTGGCAGACGTACATAGTGGGAGCTGGCATGTGTGTGCATGTGTCTCCTGTTCAGGATCCACCAGATGGGCGCTGACTCTGTACTGACCATTGGACACAGCATGTTCCGTGGAAGGCTTGTGTGTGTGGGATGGTGGCACTGGATGTGCCTCCGTTGGGTGGGGGGCCATGCACAGGGCGGGTACGTCGATGATTGCGCATTGTTGGTCACGGTGGGTGCACCCACTCAGATGTGTTGCCCTGTGTTCAATTCCTATGTCCGCATGATGATGGACTGTAGATGTGGGCAAACTACACATTGGTCGATGTGCTGTCTATATGCATGTGCCTTCACACCAGGCACAGCTGCCCCTGCACATGTGACCCCTGCTGGACTCGCTGCTGGGTCTGTGGAGCTGATGCACGTTCTGCGCGTGGGGCGGACAGCTCTCCTCACTTCCCTCATTGCGCATGTCATGACTTTGCCGCAGGTGACATGGATCATGGAGTGCCCACATGTACGCGTGGGTAGGCTACACATGATTGTTCACTGGTCGCCACCCCCAGTCAGTGTTTCGAATGGGAAGGTTGTCGTGCTGGTGGTATGTTCGATGTGGCGGATGGGCGGGCCTAGGTGCGGGCTTACATTCCGGACATGGGGGTAGTTGGATTGGCGACTAGTTGCAGTACACACGGGACACGTCTCTTCCTTTCCACATCTGGGTCATCCCTTGTACTAACTGACAGTGATACAGTCATCTTCGCCCCAGCCCTCATGTCCTCCCTCGCTCCCCCAATATGCATGCTCACCTGCGAGGCTAGCGCCTCCACAGGCAGCCCCAAGCTCGCACCAGAGAGGGCAAGGAGTGTATGTGTGGGTCCAGTTGCACGAGTGGGCTGTCTCAGGGTATGATGTGTGGCGGGACGCCGTCCACCTGCGTGGTGCCCCAAATGGAGACCCGGCCTGCATGGACTATGCATCAGAGTCTTCGCCTTCCGGATCCGCCACCTGCGACACCCAGTGGCTGTGGCTGCCCTTGCGGCCAGGCCGCGTCCGTCTGTGGCTGATGGCCCACACATTCACTCTTTGGCCTCTCTGGGGAGGGCTCGGGGTGGTGGCGCACGCGCTTGCACTTAGTCGCAATGGCATGTGGCGTGGTTGGTATGATGGGCAATGGATGGGATGGTGCGAGCCACCTCCCGTGACGTCAGTGCTGCTCGTGCTGTGGTGCGTCCCCTACACTTCCATTTGACTTGTGCCATGCTAGACGTTGAGGTTCTATTGCCTGCGTGATATGACCAGGAGGAGCGCGAGGAGACCTCTCACACACCATGCTCCACTGCCATCCCGTGCCCTGTATCGCCTGTGCGGATTGACTATGTTGGGGTTACACCTGGTCGACTGGGGCTGTGTGTGCCTTGTCAAGGGGCATGGCGGGCGCACAACAGGATCCAGCTTGTCCACAGAGGGTGGGCTGAGGTGCGCCTGGTACCGCTTTGTACGTGTGCCCGGCTGCTGTGCACACACGTGTTCACTCCCCCGACAGGTGTCCTCTCACAATGCCCAGGGAAGCGGTGGTGTACTGTTCATGACCCCTCCCAACACGGCGTGCTCCAACTTGGCATGTGCGCATCTACCCGTCACACCCACCCACCTGAGCACTGCGTCCATACGACTTCACACGACACATGTGTGTCTTCCACAGTAGTGCTACTCATTTGCGTTGACATCCAATACCAGTGGACTACATGGTCATGTCACGACTGCCGTGTACTTCACATACTCTCATCCTCTCTCATTCGTACTTGTGAAATGAGTCAGCGGAGACAGTTTTGGTTTCAAACATTATATTGAGTCTTCTGTCCTCTGTGATGCAGTATAGTGGACACTACTGGCAGCGGAATACATGTTGAGGATATACTGAGCATGATTGCAAATGGGATAGGGTGTGGGGTTACATGTGATTGGCTGTTGCATGTGGGATGTGGGCTTCAGAGTGACATCTGCTTGGCCAAGGCTGTGCTAATGTACATTTACGTATAGCTGCGGAGCTGCGGACTTTGACACAGACGGTATACATGTAGCCTACCAGACCGCTTGGCATCATGGGCACAGTCCATCTCAGTTCCATGTGACAGGTTTGCTGCGGTTGTTCCTCATGCACGCGTGCATGTGAGATGACATCAGGGCATGTGCTTGCGTGCATGCAGCGGCGTGCCACTTGTTGTTGCACTGTGGTGGTTACTGGACATGTCACAGTCACTGGGGTCGTGTTGTTGTTGTATGCACTTGTCGTCCATGCAAAGGTCCTGGTATGGGATTCCCGGGCGGGGGTGGGAGGGTGCAGCACCCACAGACTCAGGCGACCTATTCATGTCCACTGAGCGGTGTGTGTGTCCATGGGCGCTGGATCCATGTCGTGTCCTGGTTGTTCGTGCAGTTCCGTCCATGTGGGTGCGATACACAGAGCCCATGCCACTGCCTCCCACGATGCATGCGGTGTTCCTGGATGTGATGGGGAACAGTGTGCATGTCCCGGTCATATCCGATGTCATGGCGATGTCGTTGATGGTGTGGTTACAGTTGCCGGTCGTTTGGTATGGCTGTTGTGGTGGTGACTGGCCAGTCCGTGCGGAAGCTAAGCATGGGTGCGGGGTTGGACATCATAGGTCAATCGGGGAACCTGCGTTGTGGTCCGACGAATTTACAGGTTGTCAGGTATGCGATGCCGTCCAGCAGGGCTTCCATGTCATTGGTGGTGTACATGTTTGCCAGCCAATGTAGCGGATGGTGGCTGTCAAGGTGTTGTTCGTAAGTTGTCCCTTGGAGGACCATGATGGGGCATGCTGGGTGACATTCGATGTAGCTGTTCTCGATGATCCGTCGTGTGGAGGCACAGTGGTCCCATTTCAGTGCGGGTGCGATGTTGGCCACATACGCCATGCCCCCATAGGCAGAGCAGGCCCTGTCGTGTGCGTCCAGAGGGAGGAGTAGTGGTAGCAGGTCCGCCTTCAGACATGCCGGGTTGGAGAGGCATATCTCCACGGGATGCTGGTAGGGACACCTCCGACAGTAGAAGACGGGCATGACGCAGCTGAACAATGTGATGCGGTAAGTCAGTCGGTAACTTACGTTCAGCAGGGACAGGAGATCGCATCCCAATGTATGAAACAGGTTGGTTTTGTACAGCTTGAGCTGTTCGGCGTAGTTGGGTAGGTGTGTTGCGGTTGCCATTTCGCAGCGGTGCGTTGTGGTGGCGTGCTCCGGCTGTGTGTGCAGTCTGCAATGTGCACGCTCCGAGGTTGCTGTGAGCTCTGTGTAGTCGTAGGGAGACAGGACTTGTGTTCTGTTGGCTTGTTTGGAGGACACGGGCCCTCTTCCCACATGCTTCTCAGACAGTTCAAGGTCAGTGATGTGTGACTCCTTCCAATTAACTTGCATGTGGCCGACATGGGGAGTGTTTTCTTCTTTCTTCCCCGTCCGTTGTGTGCTTCTGTGATATGCGCTATCTGCCCTGTGGTCGGTCTCCTCGGCAAGCCTGTGTTGGTCTATTCTTGGACAATGGCTGTATTCACCGGCTTCTGTCGTAGGGCTGTGGTTTCGGAGTTGGAATGGAAGGTCATTCAGTGCTGTCTGCTCTCCCTTGTGTGGGCGGCAGGCTGCCTTTCCGCTCTGCGTTGGGCCTTGTGTGTGAATGTTATTCTTGGGCCACCTGTTGTCGGTCCCCGGGCTCTTTGGTGTTCCGTTTTATATGTCTTGTTCATATGTGCAGGGTGGTATGGGTGTTTCAGTGTGGTACTGGCGTTCCTCTTCCCGAAGGGGCCCTGCTTCTCCTAGTTGGTGTTGCCGCCGCTGTGTGCTACGCCATGTTTGTTACACTGGGGTGTGTCCTGCTGTTGCGTGTCTTCACTGACATGTGTGCGTCGGTTGTGTGACGTTGGGTGTTGTCCGTGAGTTGGGCGTTGGGGACATGTCTGTGGCAGGCCTGTCACGTGTCATGTGCGTTCGGGGTGGGGCTGATGTGTGTGCTGCTTGGTTGTGTCCCTGTGTCTGTGTGCGACGCATGCATGGCGCTGCGGTTGGCCTCTGCGTTGTGCGCATGTGTGGCGGCGTCATCGCCGCTTTGGGGCCGTGACGGGGTTGTTGGTTCCTAGTCCCAGGTGGTGTGTACACATGTGTTACGCGATGTTACGATTTGGCCTGTGTGTCATATGTGGATGCAATGGTGGATGTGTAGTGTACACGCGCTGGTGGGGGTTGTCCGCTTTTCCGCCCTTGCACTGTGTGCGCTGTTTGCGTGCACTTGTTGTGTGTGTGCCTACCTGCGTCTCCGCGGTACGTTGCGTCCTTGGTGGTGCATCAGCAGGAGCATGGGGAGGGCCTGCAGTGCTGGATTCATGCTCGGGGAGCCGCTTCTTCGTTGTCCGTGCTCGGCGTCCGTGTTACCGCTCCGGTTTGTCGTACGGTATCTCTTGGCCGTGGGAGCCGTTTGTTTGCGGCATCGTAATTTATGCGCCGGGCGGGACGTGTTTCGTCGGACGGTGTGTGTCAGTTGGGCTGCGCCGCTACGTGTACGGGCGCACTTTGATGGCGGACGGTGTTGCTGGCTTGCCGGCGGTGTTTGGCCTACTTTTCGCATCGTAATTGGGCGGGCGTGTGGACTGCTGCGTGCCGGCGGTAACTGGTGGTTTTTGCATCCGCCAGCACGGCGGTTGTGCTTCCGCCCGCCATCGTAATGAGCCCCTATATTATTAACAACGATATTTAGGATTCGATATTTTCGGTACTTACCTGTTTGTAGATAGGAAGTCGATATTCTGTCACTCGATATTTTTACCTCGATATTGTGGCAGGTCGATATTATTCTCCTCGATATTCTGTCAGTGATCCAATTTTTACCCCTCCGCTATCCACACTTTCCCTACTGTTGCACTCACTGGAGTGGGAATAGTAATTTTTACCTCTCCGCTATCCAACACTTTCCCTACTGTTGCACTCACTGGAGTGGGAATAGTAATTTTTACCCCTACGCTATCCAACACTTTCCCTACTGTTGCACTCACTGGAGTTGGAATAGTAATTTTAACCTCTACGCTATCCAACACTTTCCCTACTGTTGCACTCACTGGAGTTGGAATAGTAATTTTACCCCTACGCTATCCAACACTTTCCCTACTGTTGCACTCACTGGAGTGGGAATAGTAATTTTTAACCCTCCGCTATCCAATCTTTTCTATACTGTTTCAGTTAATGTAGTGTAAAATGTATTTTAAAAAGATTAATAATATTTTAATATTTTAATGTATTATATATATATTTTATTTTTATTTTTATGTTATTGGTGTATGTGTATATATATGTATTTATAATTTTTAATATGTTTCTAACAATTTATAATTTAATAAAATAATTATTTATTAATATTATTAAGTAAATATATATAATACATTTTATATATATGTATGTTTAATTTTGTTTTACATTATATGTAATACTTATAATTTTAAACATTTTCTAATAATTCTAACTATTTCTTTTTTAATTATATATATTATTTCCCTTATTTTACATTATTTTATAAACATAAAAAAACCCGATATTTGTATAAACTATATTTTAGACATTGATATTCTTTTTCGCGATATTATTGTACTTACCATTATGTAGATAGGACTTTGATATTCTGGAAATCGATATTTTTGCATCGATATTTTTGTACCTCGATATTTTCGATGTCGATATTCTGTCAGTGATCCATTCTGCCAGTAGATTGTACTCCAAAGTTAAAGGTTTTCATTTCCCTCCAAAGTATGAATTAGGGACCTGTCGCATTGGGAGCCTGTGATAGATTCTTAGTGATATAATCGTGGTGCATATACTATGTCCCACCCAAAAGCCACTCTTTATTGTTAATCATACAGAGCACTATTAGACTTGTTGTCAAACCTTAATAATTCAGCCAGTAACACACCGGATATCACACCGACAGCCAACAAAGCTCTCCATGACCTGCCACAAAGTTTGTAGTGCTCAACCCCGCGGTCAAATTCCTCCTGTGCACTCCGTCAGTGCTTAATATGTAGAATCCAACCAAACACTTTGTCCAGTGCCACAGCCCAGTCCTAAACCCAAAGGTTCTATCACATAGTGTGCAATAGACAAGGGGTCAGATAGATAACCATATATAGAAATGCTGATCATACATGAGTGGCTGGGGTAGATTTTATACTGGAGACAATGTACACATCAGCAATGCCTTGCTGCTTACATTATTAATTTAATGACACATGGTTTAAGCGCCTATGCAAGGACATGATGAACAGCGACCACAAAATGCAAAGAAACAAGCAGCTACTGTTTGTGAACACAAATAACACCAGGACCCAATGGGCGTCCAAACCAGGAGACCTTGATTTGGGAACCCATTGTGATAAAAAAAAACACACCACCATGCATCTTGCCTCTAAACGAAGAGCACTTTCCTATAAGTACACATTCGTCCAGCAGGGTGAGATATATACGTGGCTGGACAATCTATGGCCACCAACATGCTCCAACGCTTTTTATTTTCATATGTTCATATAGCGCTCTTAGTGCTATGATGAGTTAAGATGAAAGAAGATGCCCACTGGAATGTACAGTAGAATATTATTTTTTCTCATGAAGGTACCAGATGGCTCCAATATCACCAGAAATAGTAAATCCCAGTACAGTTATCCATTGAAGAGTTCACTGTAATTTAGAATTTACCTCACTTGAAGTAAACCAGAATTAAAGTCCCAGAATGTATTGGATTCAGTAAATGAATATTCAAAACTGAAGCACAGTGTCACTGATGACGTTGAGTGATTAAGTAATATTCCCATGATCATCTGGATACATCATTGCCTCTCTCCGTTATGCATATGTAAAATATTTCACCTCAGAATTAAGTGTATATTCTTCACTCAGAACACAGCAATAAAGTTAATTGAATATTACTTATGACTGAGCAAAATGTATGTTCAGCTAAACTTAAATCATATAACATGAAAGAGGAACATATCATCTTTTAGTTCTGAGTATAATCTGACAGTATGATTTATACAGCTATGGTACATCTCTCAAATACCATTAAGTATATTTATGTGTACGTTGGAAGAAACCAAGGAACTTTGATTTTAATACACAATGGAGTTATTAAGGAACTTTTTGTAAGTTATTTAATTATTTTGTGGGTACAAATGGCAATGTTGATATATGTTTGTATTTATGTTGTAGCACTTCACATTTGAAATTTTGTGGCCCTGAAAAGCGATGAGCCGTGAAACATGTGTTGGCCGGTTATTAATAATAAAGAATCGTGTAGTTTGTTAACTTGCCTGTTTTGGGATATTCTGTCTGTATACCTGTTAAGCTTTGGCAGCCTGATAAGGAGAGGGGAGGGAGAGGGTGTGGCGTAAGGGCCAGAGTTGTTGACTTAGGAGCTGGGGACCCAGGTCCGAGTCTCGGCAGTCAACTCAACATCATGTGATCCTGGACAAATCACTTAATCTCCCCATGCCTATGGACAGCATCTAGAGAACAAATCCAAGTATTATTATTATAAGAGCTGAGGGCATACAACAAGGTCCGAAAAGTTGTGTTCTGACATCTTTTTGATTTGTGACATCAAGAAAATTGTTCAAAACATACCAATCTGACGGTTAGCGGAACCATCTATCTTGAAACACTTCCACTATGCACATCATCAGGGGTTATTAAAGTTATCAACAAAAAGATATGAATTACGCCAAATCTTAGCTACATCAATTTTGGAGGCTCCATGCTCAGGCCTCAACATGAACCTTGAATCTTGAATCTTATATGGCCCGGGCCATCTTAGAGATTCAGCCTTAGCAAGAGTTCCTGAGCTGGCTTTCGAAGATTTGTGGAATGATCCTTGGGTTATTGTGAATATGGTATGATGGAATTTCTGGGGTGGGTCAAAAATATCCGTTCATTGCTCTTGTTTTGAATTGGTTCTTCACTAGAGGACTTCATTAGAATGTCAGATTGTTTTTTATTTTCCGTATGGCTGTAGTTGAAAGAATGGCAACTAGAGTACACCGAATTGGGCAATCAAAGCTATACGTGCATTCTTGAAGCTACATACATGATTACCATTTAATGACAAATGCATTGTTCAGAAGAAGCCCCCATAGTTAAGAATGTCAACTGTGACCACTAATGCTGCACGCCAGCTCATTAGGTATTGCCAACCTTCAAAAAGGCTTCCACTAATGCAAGGATCTCTGATAGGGATCTTCCTACACTTGATGTGCATCCAACAATACTTTGGCCTTATCCCCAATAACTGTGACCTCTAAATTCTGAGTTAAGCTTGGTAAAACTTCCATCTGGGGTCTAAACCTTGTGCCAAAGTCTTGCAATTCCCAACCAAATATAGCGAGCATCAGCAAAGCCAACATGTTTCAATTTTGCATAGTATGCACACCTAAACATAGATGTACTTCCATACACCAGTTGACACAGATGAGACATATACACAAATATGCAGATAGAGCAGCATAGATATCCATGAACATATATAGACAAATATGCCCACATGCGCACAGACCTACAGGCACCCATACACATAGACTGCTAGACTAGTAGTCATCCATATCAACAGACCAAGAGGTAGGTTTTGTTATGCTGGTTGTCTAGTACTCTGCGCTCATCTAAGGTCATCCTAAAATGGTATATGGAAAGAAGAGTAGAAAGAAGGGAGCAAGAGAAAGGGCATGAAGGAGTCCTGTGAATGCCATAAAATTGAATTGGAGTCGGTCACCCACCGGAAGCATATAGTTGGCAAGGAAGAAGCAGAAGAGGAAAATAGGCTGCAGGAGAGATAAGGAGGGAGGATGTATAAATCAAGGATGAGGGTAAACACAGAAAGACAAAAGGGTGCTACAGAGATGTAGGATTGCTCGAGCGTTAGAGAGATGATAGGGCAAGCCAAGGAGAGTGTAGTATATGGAGTTTTTGGTAAGTGAATGTCCACTTGCTTATCCACCTTTTTACCTCTTGTATTTTGCATTCATTCCATGTTAGAGTTTCTTCAGAGTTCTGTATTCTATATTCTGACTACTTGCTTCCTTGATGTAGAATGTTACGGCATTCATGACTGACCCTGTCCTGCCATCAACTTGTACTTTCCATTACTTGTTTGGAAATAAAGCTCGTTAACTTATCTGGATTGGACTGATTACTACCGCTATACTACATCAGAGAGCCATACACCCATATCCACAAACCAACACACAGAAGCTGGCACAAACTGGCATGGGGCACAGACACAGTCCCACACAGAGTACATATAGTCAGACATCACACAGACAGGGACATATAGAAGGACGTGGGGAAGAGGGTCAGAAATAAGGATGGCTTGATGTTTGGTACAGGTTTCATATCCACTTGATCTTTAGTTCATATGATGATGAAATCAGGTGTGAGGTAGATGCAAAAGCCATGCACGCTTCTTAGATCAATCACTTACATTGGGTGATGGAATACTGCCCATGACCATGCCCATGCAATTATTGCTTTCTTTCGTAAGATCGCCTGACGGTATCAACGCAGTGCTCTCTGAATGCCAATTCCCGCTTTGACCTATTTGTTTTAATAATATAGAGGTAGCACTGCAATTCAGAAGCTTCATTAACACTGATGTGTCTTGTGGTTTGGATTCAGCTAGATAACCTAAGTATGCTTGTTTAGTTTTCACCGATTTAGCTTATGTTTTCAAGTATGGTTACACATTGGATAAGGAACATAACTATTTCATGAGAGCAGAAGAGAGTGCATTACTTATTGTGGTGTGCTTCCCCTCTCTCTGCTAAATATAAGTGTATATATTACCTAGTGGCGGTCACCACTAAGGGGCCGATTCCGATCTCGGCCGGTAGGGCTCCGAATCGGATTCGGCTTAACCGGATCCGATTCGGAGCCCTATTTCCCGACCGATTCGTACGCGCGTCCGGCCGTGCGAGTACGATGCGAAATCGCCGACCGACTCGTTTGGGCGTCCCAACCGCTCCGACCGACTCGTTCCCGGGTCGAACCTCACCGACCGACTCGCTCGGACACGACTCACACCGCGCAATGGAGATGTTCCCCGGCCGGGCAAGTACGATGCGTGCCGCGAGCAGTCCGACCGACACGCGCCGTCCGGCTCAAAGAGCAGTCGGGAGCCGTACTCGGGGTCCGTGTCGGACCCCCTGTACGCGTAGCCGCGCGAGTCGCACACAGGGGGACCCATGGGTCCCCCTACCTGTGCGTGTACGGCACGAGTCGCTCCGCCGCGTACCCGCTGTAGGGGGCCCCCTGTTCGCCTCGCACCCATTGAGGCAATGGGAGCCCGCGTACGCGTTGTACGACCGGCTCCCATTGACTTCAATGGGAGTCCGACCGACTCGAGTACGATAGCATACGGACGCATCGTACTCGTTCGGTCGGGCTGCACGTGTCCGATTCGGTCGGAAATCTCTCCGGGTCCGGCTCGGTCGGAGAGATTTCCGGCCCGAATCGGAATCGGCCCCAAAGTAGTTAGGTCTGCTTTTCCATAGAAGGAGCACTTTTTGGTTTGCTAATAACTTTGGCCCCGTGTGATGAGTCTTCATGAAACTTTTCCCCCACAAAGTTCATCCACCTTAGCTTCTTCCTGGAAAGTTTTGGGAAGATCTGTCCAGTGGGGGCCGAGATAAAAGGGGGTCCCAAAACACAAAATCCCCATGCATTTTCCATACACTTCTTCAGACAAGGTTACAGCAAAAACTGTTGATTGGCATTACATCAAATTCATCAGGAAGCTAGATCTTCATCTGCAGATTGTGCCTTTTGTGATTTGGTGTAGATTTGTTCAGTAGTTTTTGCGATATTTAGGGTAAAATATAATTCCATATTATGGCAGTTCGTCTCCAGAGAGTCCCATGGGCATTCCACAAGAGCATTGAAATCAAAAATGGAGGCCCATGATTGGTCAAGAAGCCTGTTTTTTCTATGAGCCTTCGCGCTCTTGCGGGAATAAAAGGCTCCCGCAAGTTCCGCGAGCGCTCTGATTGGCTGCTGTTGGAATGTTAGTAATGAAATGGCCGCCATTGCTGTTTACTGTGAAACATTTAAGGCGTTGTGGAAATGAAGTTAAAAAACTACATAAGGGGACAGCAGAAAGGCATTTTGTCCCCCAAGATTTAGAGAGGAGGTGTCTAAGAGATAACTACTGTGAAGAAAATAAATGTGGGACTCTTGCAAGACTGTGAATAGAAAAAAGGAGTTAACAAGTTCTCAATACACTCTATAAGTAGGAGTGCATATTGTGGTCTTTGTTTTTAGAGGAATTGTGTAACAGGCAAATACTGTGATGAGTAAATAGTTCATTCTTATTTTCCAAAAATGTACAATTTCGCGAATCTCTCACAGGAGTAGGTGATCTTTGACTTCACTGTAGTATGCACACTTGCGACTGTAGGAAGAAGTATTACTGGAGACAGTGTTTATTACAGTGTACTATTTATGCCCATTGGCTTGGTACGAGTTGTGAGTAGAGTACAGTCTCTTCTCACACCCTACTGTGCACACCGATTATCAGAGAGAGGGGTGTTAGCGGGGAGGATAGTCCCTCTCCACTCACTAATACACTCACCCGTCATTTGAGAAAGAGGTGTCAGTGAAGAGGCCAGTCTCTCTCAAAAGACCCTACTATGCACACACGTAATTCAAGAGAGGGGTCTCAGCAGACAGGCTAATCTCTCTCCACATACACTACCATGCACACTGGCCATCTGAGTGTGAGTTCTAAGTGGAGAGGCCAGTCTCTCTCCACACAGCCTACCACGCACACCCTTCATCTGAGACAGAGGTCTGGAATGAGAGGGCTGTCCTTCTCCACTCACTTCTATGCACACCTGTCATCCCAGAGAAAGGTCTGAGACAAAAGGGCAGCCCCTCACCACTCACTACCACACACACCCGTCATATGAGACTTAGGTCTCAAAGGAGAGCTTGCTCCTTCCAGAAGCTGAGAAAAACCTCTAAACCGACCTAGATCGTTTGTATGGCTGGCCAATAAGGCTCATACATCAAACATATCCCCAAAATATTTTCTGGACCGGAATGAATTCATAATACTGTATTTATTATTTATAAAAATATTTTTGCTTTTTTTCTTTTTCAAAAATTCATTACTATAAATTAAACACAAAACATAGAAAAACATACACCATACAAAACAATCCAATAATGTCAATACTTCAGTACATTTTATGAGTCTAGCTTCATAAATGGCTTAATACCTCAATTAGCCTAACATGACTAAATGGAACAGACAGTGCAATTTCATAAAAAGCGAATAAACAATACAAATACAGAAAAAGCAAATACAAAGATAAAGATAACCCCACACTGATCCATCAGACCTGCAATCATACCTATCAACTAGCTCATCCATACTATCATACATACAACACTAAAAGATAATGACAAAACAATTCAAAACATGGGATCCAATGAATCAGGAACGAGACACTGATGGTATAACTACGTTGTGCTGATACGTCCCAACAGTTTCTTCTCTTGTGTGTGTCTCTGACAGGATTCCCGTATGTTAAATATAGGTCAACGCACGTTTCGGTGGGACACTAGTAAAACCACCTTCATCAGGACCAATTTTGATTCGATTACTTTTCAAAAAATTTTTGGGTGGGGTTAATCTGATTCGGTCTATTTATCTCCCAATAAATGGGCAAGCAGTAGGTCAGACTCCAAATAAGACCCTGTCTGTTATTGTAGCTATCTGGATGTAAAGCTGTTTCTATCCTAATGCACAGGCAGCTCGCCTATTCTTTCCCGTTCATAAATTTAGCAACTGCAAAAAGGCGCCATCAGCTGACCGTCCAAAAGGGTTACAAAGTCATCCTGAGCGTGTATCTGGATGCTGACTCGTATCTTCACATCAAACACGTCTTGCTACAGAGTGTCGGCGTAGATCTATGGGGAGACGGTTTAGAGGTTTTTCTCAGCTTCTTGTTGCTTCCCCCTCCTCTAGGACCTAAAATAATATAGGGGGTACCTTCCTATTTATCAGAGCTTGCTCCTTCCACGCACCCTACTACACACACCCGTCATCTGAGAGAGAGGTCTGAAAGAAGAGGCCAGTTCCACAACATACCTGTACATAGGTACACCCATAATCAAAGAGAGGGGTCTCAAAGGAGAGGCCAGTCCCTGTGCATGTCCTACTATGCACAGGGACTGGCCTCTCCTTTTGAGAAAGAGATTTGAAAGCAGGGGGTAGTTCCTCCTCATACTCTAGTATGCACACCCATTATATAACAGATGGTTTTTAGTGGAGAGGCTAGTGCTTCCCATATTTTACCATTTCCCTACAATTGTGTTGCGATCCCACGAGAGGCGAGCGAGAGTCGAGTGCAAGCTTCAGGGAGTGAGACTTGCTGCATGAGGCTTGTGCAATCCCCTCACGAGACCCTCATGAAAAATTACTGAGCCTGCCACAAGGTGTTTTACGATCCTGCAAGAGGGTCAAGAAAAAGTATGGGGAGAAGTAAAAATTAGGGGCCAAGGCTAAACCAATAATTACCATTCTTGTTATATGGTTGGAGAAATGCTGTGATGTGATTGGGTGCAGAACCTGAGATAGCTCAGTTTGTCCTTGGTGCTTTGGAGCAGCAGGAAGTCTGTTTGAGTTGTGCAAAGCAGAAGTGAATTTATGTGGTGTGGAAAGAGACTGGTTTCTTCATCTGTATTCCAGAAAAAACTTCCAGTTCAGGTATTTAATAATATACTTCTATTTTGCTGTGAAGTGTCAGTAAGTGTAGCAATGTTGGTAAAGTTGTGTGTACCATGTTTGCAGAGTGAAAAGCTGTTTGGGAAGGTGTAGATGTGTTAATATAGCTTTTGAGGGGTACACATTATAATGTAGAAAGGTGTAAGCAACATTTACAGATTGTGTTGAACAATGAAGTGTTCCAACTGTATGTACTTGTAAGAAAAGGAAGCAGTGTTTCTCAAACTATGAATATAGCATGTTACTACACATGCTTTCACATCGCGTTCCTTTCCAACGCGGTCATTACAACGACCGCGTTGTTAGAACGCAATACCTTTACAACACAAGTCATTAGATCGACTTGCAGTAGGGGGCGCGCTGGACTTAGGAATAGTATATTTTACTATTCCAACTCCAGGCTGCACAACAGTAGGGAAGGTGTTGGAATAGTAAATTATACTATTCCTTATGTTAGAGCGCCCCCTACAGCAAGTCAATCTAATGACTTGCGCTGTAAAGGCATCGCGTTCTAACAACGCCGTCGTTGTAACGACCGTGTTGTAAAGGAAGTGCGATGTGATGACTGCGTTGTAAGTGCTGTCTCCCTCAAACTATAAAAGAAAGATTGTGGAATATGTTAATACAAGCCCAAGTGTTTTTATGAAGCTCACTGTACATATACGTCAGCCCTATGAGGTGTTTGAGTGGTGATATTGCTATTTCTAGTGTGAAACACTGGTGAATGTTAGCAAAGGCATGTGAAGATGAATGTGTTACTTTATAAACTATTATGGAAGCAGAGTTCTTGGCATGTTATAATCAAATTATGAAAATATGAAAATAGAATGGTTGAGGGTGTGGGATTTTTTCATGAGAAAGGAATAAAATGTTACTAGTGTACTAGATATAAATATGTGATTGTGGGTAAGAAATGTAGTAAAGCTTAAACAATATAGTGATGCATCACTGCTATTAATTATTTATCAATATGTAACCTTTTATCTTTATGGTTATTTTGGGGTTTTTAGGAGGAAAATGGAAACTTGTCTCTGAGGAAATAATTGTCGGCTTACATAAGCAGCAATAAAGAGCCTTGTTAATACAAGCAGGATTGTTGTGCAGCTCAGCAATAACTACCTCTTCAGGCACAGTGTATTCAGGTTGGAAGGATGTGGAAGTGCCTTAACAGTTGTGCAGTTCAGCAGCGCAAGCTGACTCTGCACAAGCTAGGCTTTGTAAACTGTAATTTATAGATATGCTGCTTTGCTGAGATATTCTTGCCACCTAGCCTGCTACAATATACCAGGAAACCGAAGACTCTTTGGCAGACTAAGGTGGCTAAAAGACTGGAAAAGAAGTGCTACCTGCATCAAAATCCAACAAGCAAATAAAGCAAAAAGGGGTGACACATTAGTGCCTGCTGAAGAGCGTCAGAGTTACTAAAGTTGTTTGTTTTGTTTGCTTTATAGTTGTTGATGTAGTTTTGTAATATAGTTGTTGTAGTTTTGTAATGATGTTAACTTGTTTTGTTGTAATACAAAAGTTTAAAGTTTCTTTTGATTTCTTTGCTTAACACATTATAAATTTCAATTTCATTATAGTATTGCAATATTGACTAAAACTGGCAGTGCAAAACAGAGAGGATACTCCATTTTATACTCTACTGCGGACATTCATTACTATGAAGAGAGGTATGTGCAGAAAGAGCAGTCTCTACCCACAGCCTACTTTGCACATGTGGGGAAATGTCTCAGCTGACAGGGAAGTGTGTTTCCATATCATAGTCTGTATAGTTATATGCAAGAGAGATTTCTCTGCATAAAGGTAATTTCATCTCCACATCTTACTTGTACATCTGTCATCTTGGGGAGAGCTGTGACAAGAGAGGTCAGCCTCTTTCACACACTAATTTGCACACTCATCATCTAAGATACAGGTCACAGGAGAGAGGCAAGTCTCTCCCCACACTACTACACAGATGTATTATGCAAGCAAACATGACAGTTCCTACATACAGCCTACTATGCATACCTATCAACATGGGAAAAGGTATGAGCAGAGATAACTTTTTCTGAAAGCCTATTACAGACACCTCTCACCCTCATAAAATGTTTTAGCGGACAGGTCCCTCCCTTCTGAGAAATCACTGTGGATCTAGGAATAGGTGTCTGCAGCGTGGCCACTGCTTGCACATACCGTACTGGTCATCCATGGTGTCCTGGAAGTAGGTGTTAGTGGAGATGACAATGTTTCCCTTCACACTAGGGTATATATATGTCTATGATACTGGGGAGTCCTGTGACTGGACAGTCAAATCCATTTTCACACCCTAATATATATGGTTATATCTTTAGGGAGGGGTCTCAACAGAGAGGTCAGTACTTGTTATACTTACTATGGAATAGTAAGGTCTTAAATGTGAGGTGGGTATCTTTCCCACAGTACTATGTATACTGCTCAGCATGGGGAAAGTTGTGAGTGGAGAGGCAGTGTATATTTACACTCAATTATACACACTGGTTACCTTCATGCAAGGTCTCACTGGAGAGGCCTGTTTCTCCCCATATTCTACTATATACAGTTGTTAGACTGTGGAGGGGTGTCAGTGTGATCCCAGTGTCTCCTTACACCCTACGGTGCACTGTTTTTATACTGCGAGAAGGTCTCATTTGAGAGTCTACTTTCTCCCTACACCCTACTAATAGTATATATACGGCATTAGTGTCGGGTAATAAATAAAAGTGTGCATTCTTCCTCTAAAAAAAAAGCTTATGATCTCACGAGACTCTCTCGGAATCGCAAAAAAAGTAGTGGTTAAAACAGTTTCTAATGATAACAAATTGACTTAAAGTAAATAAATGAGAATCAATGTGTGCTATGTACTAACGTTGGTCTCATGCAGATAAAACATGTGAGTTTTTCATAAATCTAAATGATTTATTTTTCCCCACAGTTATATAATGGATTTCATTTTATTAAACCAAACACACCGTTACTATTCTGATGTAAGTAAACTATACATACCACACCTGGATCTATTCAGTGCAAATGCAAAGTCTATTATAAAAAGTACGATCTTGTGAGATGCTAGCAATCAATCAATCAATCAATCAGTCAGGGTTTGTTAAAGCTCGACTACTCACCCGTAAGGGTCTCAAGGCGCTAGGGGTGAGGGGGGGGTGCAGGTTCCATTCCATCAAGGAGGGGGTCTGTCGAAGAGCCAGCTTTTGAGGTTTCTTGCGAAGATGGGGAGTGATGTTGTCTGTCTGAGGTGGAGCGGAAGGGCGTTCCATGCTTTGGCCGCGAGGAAGGAGAAGGAGCGTCCTCCCGATCTGGTCTTTCTGGTGTGGGGGACCACGGCGTAGGAGAGCTGGGTTGATCGTAGGGTCCTTTGGGGTGCGTGGAATTTGAGTCGGCTGTTCAGGTATGCTGGTCCGGTGCCATGGAGGGCCTTGTGTGCGTGGGTGAGCATCTTGAAGGTGATTCTCGCCTCGACGGGGAGCCAGTGGAGTGTGTGCAGGTGCTGGGAGATGTGGCAGTGTTTTGGCAGGTTGAGGACCAGTCTTGCGGCGGCGTTCTGGATGTTCTGTAGCTTGCGGGTGAGGTTTTTGTTTATTCCAGCGTAGAGTGCGTTGCCGTAGTCGAGTCTGCTGGTGACCAGGGCGTGAGTGACGGTCTTTCGGTGTTTGAGGGGATCCATTTGAAGGTCTTACGAAGGAGGCGGAGGGTGTGGAAGCAGGAAGACGAGACAGAGTTGATCTGGCGGTCCATTTTGAGCTCGGAGTCCAGGATGATTCCCAGGTTGCGTGCGTGGTCCGTGGGGGTTGGCGGGTTTCCGAGGGCCGCCAGGTGTCGCTCCAGGCGTCGGGGTTTGGGCCCATGATGAGTACTTCTGTTGTGTTGGTGTTTAGTTGTAGGCAGCTATTTTTCATCCATTTGGCGACGGCTTCCATGCCTTCTCGAAAGTTGCGTCTGGCGGTGTTGGGCTCGTTGGATAGGGAGAGGATGAGCTGGGTGTCGTCTGCGTATGACACGATGTTGAGTCCGTAGGTTCTGACAATGGGGGCGAGTGGAGCCATGTAGACGTTGAAGAGCATCGGGCTGAGGGAGGAGCCCTGGGGGACTCCGCAGGTGGTAAGTGTGGGGTCCGAGAGGAAAGGGGGGAGTCTGACCCGCTGCGTCCTGCCGGAGAGGAAGGAGCGGATCCAGTCGAGGGCCTTGTCCTGGATTCCTGCATCATAGAATCTGCGTATTAGGGTGCGGTGGGAAACTGTTCCGAACGCCGCTGATAGGTCGAGGAGGATGAGGGCTACTGTTTCTCCTTTGTCCAGTAGGGTGCGGATGTCGTCTGTTGCGGCGAGGAGGGTGGTTTCCGTACTGTGGTTTTTTCTGAAGCCGGATTGGGAGGAGTCGAGGATGTTGTGTTCTTCAATGAAAGTGGCGAGTTGGCTGTTGATGGCTTTCTCGATGACTTTCGCTGGGAACGGGAGCAGGGAGATGGGTCTGTAGTTTTTGAGGTCGGTGGGGTCCGCTGAGGGTTTTTTTAGGAGGAGGTTGACCTCGGCGTGTTTCCAGTCGTCAGGGAATGAGGCTGTCGCCAGGGAGCGGTTGGTGGTGTGGCGGAGCATGGGTGCGATGGTGTCGGCGTCTCTGTTGAAGATGTGGTGGGGGCAGGGGTCCGTGGGGGCCCCTGAGTGGATTGACTTCATTGTCTTCAGTGTGTCTTCGGTGGTGAGGGCTGTCCAGTCGTCAATCGCTGGTTTCCGGGTGTCGGGGGTGGTTGGTGAGGGTTCAGTGTGTTGGTTGTCTTCGTCGAAGTTGTCGTAGATGCTCTTGATTTTGTGGTGGAAAAAGGTGCTGAGTTTGTCGCAGAGGTCTTGTGAGGGAGGGATGTCGGTAGACTCGCTGGTGGGTTGGGCGAACTCCTTGATGATGCTGAAGAGTTCCTTGCTGTTGTGCGCGTGGGTGGAGATTCTGTCTTCAATCGCTTTTTCCTCGTTTCTCTGATGAGTTGATGGTGGGCGTTGGTGGCGGCTCTGAAGTTGTTGTGGGCTTCTGTGGATTTGGTGTTCCTCCAGGCCTTTTCAAGGCGGCGGCATGTGCGTCTGGACTCTCGAAGTTCGGTGGTAAACCATCTGGCTTTCTTGGCGTGGGTATTTGTTGTTTTTCTTGAGGGGGGCTATGGTGTTGGTGCTGTCCAGAGATCCATCTATGCAGGGTTCGGGCTGCGGTGTTGGGGTCGTCGTTTTCCGCGATGGTTGGGGTGGAGTTGTTGAGTGAGGATGTGAGCTGGTCGTCAGTGATTTTGGTCCAGTTTCTTCGTGGGAGCAGGTGCTGGTGTCTGTGGATGGTGGGTGTTCTGAAGGTGAAGTGGACGCAACGATGGTTGGTCCATGGGAGTTCGGTGGTGTGGCTGAAGGTGATGGAGTTTCCTGTAGTGAAGAGGGGGTCGAGGGTGTGTCCTGCTGAGTGTGTGGGCTCGGTCACGATCTGGCAGAGTCCAATGTTGTGGAGGTTGTCCAGGAGGGATGTGGTGTTGGGGCCAGTTGGTTGTCGAGGTGGAAGTTGAGATCTCCCAGCAGGGTGTAGTTGGTGGATGCGATGGCCTGCGGGGAGATAATGTCCGTGATGGAGTTGGCGAAGGGTCCGCGGGGTCAGGGGGTCGGTAGATGAGGGTTCTTCGGAGGGTGGCGATGGGGCTGGCCAGTATCTTGAAGTGAAGGTGTTCCATCAGTTCTGTGGGCTCGTCGGGGAGTGTGCTCAGGCGGAGGCTGGATTTGTGGACGATGGCGATTCCTCCTCCTGGGCGGGTGGGGCGGTCCTTCCTGGATATCTTGAATCCTTGGGGGATGGCGATGGCGATGTCCGGTCCCAAGGTGGTGCTGGTCCAGGTTTCGGTGAAGAACGCTACGTCCGGGGTGGTGCTGTCGAGGAGGTCCCAGATTTCTGTGGCGTGTTTGTGGAGGGATCGGACGTTGAGGAGGATGCATTGCAGGGTCTTCGGTTCGGTTGTGTTCTTGTGGGCGGGTTGTGCTGGATCCGTGTTCTTGGCGGTGCTGCAGGTGTGCCAGCAGCGGTGACAGCTGAAGGGTGCGTGGGTGTCGGCTGGTGATGCTAGCTTGCAGTTGTTGTGGCCTGGGTTGAGTGCGTGGAGTGCTGCTGGGTCGTAGCGTTGGCGGGGCGGAGGTCCAGGGTTCCTGGTGCTGGTCGCGGTCGGGTCGCGGACGGGCGCAGACGGGCTTGCCTTTGACGCGCCTTCGGCACGCCAGCGGCGCGCCCGCTGCCCGCGGCCGCCATTAAGTAGGGGTTGGGGAGGGCTGGACAGCTGGGAGACGGGAGCGGGGAGGGGAGCTGGATTGGGCCGGTCGCGCTGGGGGGGAGGGGCCCCGGGGGCAGCAGCGGCGGGGAAAGGTAAAGGGAGGAAATAAGGCATAAAGAAAAAAGGGAAAATAAGCAGAAATAAGGCACAAAAGAGCAGAGATGCAGAAAAGTGCAGAAAGGTGAAAGATAAAAGAGGGTAGAAAAACGAGTGAAAACGAGTGAAAGAGCAGAGCGAGAGGAAGGGAAAATGAGCAGAAATAAGGCACAAAAGAGCAGAGATGCAGAAAAGTGCAGAAAGGTGAAAGATAAAAAAAGGGTAGAAAAACGAGTGAAAGAGCAGAGTGAGAGGAAGCAGACAGAGGTCCACTGGACCACCAGGGATGAGGCGCAGGGAAACCTGCGGGTGGGAGGAAAGGCCTCGATCACCAACACTCGAGCGTGCAGGGGCAGGCCTCACTTAATGGGTGGAGCTGCGAGGGTGGGAGAGCAATTTCACTGACAATGAGTCAGTGGTCTTGCTCACCTGTCCCGCAGCGGCCGCCATTAAGTAGGGATCGAGGAGGAGCTGGACAGCTGGGAGACGGGAGCGGGGAGGGAGCTGGATTGGGCCGGTCGCGCTGGGGGAGGGGGCCGGGGGGGCAGCAGCGGCGGGGAAAGGTAAAGGGAGGAAATAAGGGATAAAGAAAAAGGGAAAATAAGCAGAAATAAGGCACAAAAGAGCAGAGATGCAGAAAAGTGCAGAAAGGTGAAAGATAAAAGAGGGTAGAAAAACGAGTGAAAACGAGTGAAAGAGCAGAGCGAGAGGAAGGGAAAATGAGCAGAAATAAGGCACAAAAGAGCAGAGATGCAGAAAAGTGCAGAAAGGTGAAAGATAAAAGGGTAGAAAAACGAGTGAAAACGAGTGAAAGAGCAGAGTGAGAGGAAGGAGACAGAGGTCCACTGGACCACCAGGGATGAGGCGCAGGGAAAACCTGTGGGTGGAGGAGGGCCTCGATCACCAACACTCGAGAGTGCAGGGGCAGGGGCAGGCCTCACTTAATGGTGGAGCTGCGAGGGTGGGAGAGCAATTTCACTGACAATGAGTCAGTGGTCTTGCTTGTTAGCAAGAGCAAACAAGGAAGCACTGCCCCCTCAGACTGCATGCAAGGTATTGCATCCCTGGCTCTTGTGGGAGTCTCGCAAGAGCTTCCAAGAGGGGGGAAAAAAGGAAAAAAATTACAGACAACATAGGTCATGAAACTATAGTGTAACTCTGAAAATAGCCATTTTTGTAAAAAAAAAAAAACGACAAATATTTGGCGTTTTCAAACATTTTTAAAAACTTTTTGGTATTTTATATATTTTTTTAAATGTTACGACAAAAACATAGAGCTTGAAGTGTTAAACACCAACAGCATCTCCTTAAAAACGAAAAGGAGAAAAACTTACAAAAAAAACTGTTTAAAAAAAAAAAAAACTTGCTAGCGGGGAACTTGTGTTCTTCGGCAAGCTTCTCCTGGGAAGAGCTGCTTGACTCTGATGAAAAATGTATCTGCTCAAACAAGCAGCAAGTTAGCGCTTTATTTTTAAAAAAAGCAGGGTTATTGGGCCCGATTCACAGAACTAACTTAAGACAAAATCCTAAACTTACTACCATTTTAGTATTCACAGAAGGCACTTACTCATTTTGGTATTCACAGAAGGCACTTACTCATTTTGGTATTCACAGAAGGCACTTACTCATTATTCACAGAAAGCACTTACTCATCAATGAGTAAGTGCCTTCTGTGAATACCAAAATGAGTAAGTTACTCAAAATGAGTAAGTTACTCATTTGGTATTCACAGAAGGCACTTACTCATCAATGAGTAAGTGCCTTCTGTGAATACCAAAATGAGTAAGTTACTCAAAATGAGTAAGTTACTCATTTTGGTATTCACAGAAGAGCACTTACTCATCAACGAGTAAGTGCCTTCTGTGAATACCAAAATGAGTAAGTGCCTTCTGTGAATACCAAAATGAGTAGGTGCCTTCTGTGAATACCAAAATGGTAGTAAGTTTAGGATTTTGTCTTAAGTTTTTCTGTGAATCGGGCCCAATGTCCGCTTGTGCACTTAGAACCTGCGCAGGTACAGTATCTACTGGAGCAAATGATGTTGAAGCCCCTACCAATAATGCCTGTGCAATCCTTTGCGGATGCATTGACCTCAGGTGTCTCCACATCCCTGTGGTACTCATGCTATATTGTTTGTTGCTGCTCCCTCAGCTGAACTCTTGCTGCAAAGTTTACAGACCATTTTCGTGCTACCTGGCCTAATTTCAAAGAATTGCTACACCAATGATTCCTTGGGTAGTTGAGCTGGTTCAGAAGCCCCCTGGCTGTTCATCTGAATATGACAAAGACATCTTTATGAAGAGAGGAAAGCAGGAAAGGAGTGCAAGTCAAATATGACCACTCTCACTAAAATCCAATAGTGAACTAAAGCAAAAAAATTGAATACTCTTCTTCTATAGAAAGACATCCATATGAACCAATCACAATCCTTCCTTAGGGTGTGGTTCCTCTCCCAGACTTCTGGTGAGACTCCCGCAAGCATCCTGTGAGATCGTAAAAATATTATTGGTTTATATATTTCCTGGAATAATTCATAATCAATTTTTCCAAGCTAATCAACATCTCTAATGTCTTACTTTGTTCAAAATTATAAGACAAGAAAATACGGTTATTAACCAAACTCCAAATGCATGATCTAACGGGTAGATCACAAGAGCCGAAAAGGAAGTACACCCCCCTCGTTGTCCAAGCAGGGGATTGTGTGTTCAACTCCCATGAGCTTCTCACGAAATTGTATTGTTATCGCTTTATATGTTCAATGTAACAAATCATAATCAATTTTACTAACAAATATCTGTAATCTGTTACTTTGTTCAGAATCACAGAAAAACACTGTTCTTAACTTAATTCCCAATGTACAATATCAAGGAGGGTTGCTAGGGCCGACCAGGAAATACATCCCCCTCACAGTCCATGCAGGGCATTGTGTATTCGGCTCCCGTGAGCGTCTCGCGAGAGTCACCACCATTTTTTTGTATGAAAAAATATTAATATTGCAACCATATTTTAATTACTCTCTTTTTACAGATTAATGTTAAATGATAACTGAACACATGAAAAAGAACTCTAATCAGTAGATTAAAACAAAATACAGAACTCCAGTGAGTAATCACACACTTAAAAAGTACATTTATATAATGAAACTTAATAGTTTACACTATTCAAAAAACGGAATACTCCCTTTCTGAATTATAATTACGACTTTAATGTAAAAACACATACAAAGGCTATGAAAAATATGCTATTACAACATTAAAGAACTTGCTTGGAAAATTTCTTAATATGAGGGCAGAATGAATTGAGGAATTGTTGTATTACTCTATTTTATACTCAAACATCGTTTTTAGGAACATTTTGCAATTTGTGCACCCTTTCCTGTTAAGGTACAATAAGAAAACAACTCCTTTTCAGAATAATGCCCACACAAGGATATATTATTCTACCATACATACACTTAAAAAAACTTTTTAAAAAACCTTTAAATTCACTGAGAAAACCAAAGGTTAAAGAATGTTATAGTTAAGTGTCATAAAAAGATCTGTTTTCATTTTTAAAAATCCTTAGAAATTTGCTAAAAAACAAAGGTTAAAGTAATGTTATAGTTAGGTGAATATGTCTGTGATAACATTAATGTTTTGAACTAAAAAAACACAGAAATTCACCAGTTATGGTTGGCAGCGTTAACTGTAACTTGTGCCCCTGCTATGCACTGCTTATGACATCACTCATGACATGTTCTATGACATCATTTATGACATCACTGATGACAGCTCAAATTACATCATTGATGAGATCTGTGATGACATCATTGATGACATCATCCAATAAGTGTGCATGTTTCTGTTACAGTTTACATAGTGTTGGGTAACTACCATTCTCATTTACTACGTAATTTTGTTAAATTAAATTACTATTCCTTCTGTACTAACAATAAGAGATGCAATTTCTAACATATGTGATATGAGTGGTTGTGTGACTGTCTGTATCCGTGTGTTAGTGGGTGTGTGAGTGACTGTATGGGTATGTGAATGGTTGTATGGGTGAATAAGTCGGTGTGTGAGAAGCTGTATGGGTTAATAAGTGGGTGTGTGACTAACTGTATGGGTGAGTGAGTGACTGCATGAGTGGCTGTATGGGTGGGTGAGTGGGTGTGTGAGGGGCTGTATGGGTGGGTGACTGGGTGTGTAAGTGGCTGTATGGGTGAGTGAGTGGCTTTTTGAGTGGGTGTTTGGTAACTGAGTGGCTGTGTGAATGGTTGTATTGGAGAGTGAGTGTCTGTGTGAGTGGCTGTATAGGTGAGTGAGTGGATGTGTCAGTGCTTGTATGGATGTGTGAATGGGCATGCAAGTAGATGTCTGGGTGTGTGAGTGGGTGCATGAGTGGTTGTATGGTTGAGTGAGATGCTCTGTTGGGAGGCTGTATGGGTGAGTGAGTGACTGTGTGAGTGACTGTATAGGTGAGTGAGTGGCTGTGTCAGTAGGTGTATGGGTAAGTGAGTGGCTATATGGGTGTGTGAGTGGTTCTATGGATGAGTGAGTGGGTTTGTGAGCAGTTGTTTGGGTGTGTGAGTGGTTGTATGGGTGTGTGAGTGGATGTGTGAATGGTTCTGGGCATGATGTCATCAGTGATGTCATTTGAGATGCCATCAGTAATGTCACTGACCATATCATGAGTGATGTAATATGTGAGGCCATAAGCAGTGCATTGCAGGTGCATAAGTTATAGTTAGCTCAGGTAACTATAACTGCTGAATTTCACTGTTTTTGTACAAGCGAAATCTGAGCCTAACTATAATGTCCCTGTAACGTTTGTTTTTTCAGTGAATTTCTAAGGTTTTGTTAATTCTATTTCCTAATTGTAACGTCCCTGTATCCATTGTTTTTAATTCTATTCCCTAACTATAACGTCCCTGTAACCTTTGTTTTTTCCAGTGAATTTCTAAGGTTTTTTAATGTTATTTCCTAACTATAATGTCCCTGTAACTTTTATATTTTTTTTAGTAAATTTCTACCGTTTTCTATGTTATTTCCTAAGTATAACGTCCCTGTAACCTTTGTTTTATTAGTGATTTTCTAAGGTTTTTTAGATTTTATTTCCTAACTCTAACTTGTAACCTTTGAGAGTGGGTGTGTCAGTGGCTGTTTAGGTCAGTGAGTAGGTGTGTGAGTGGCTGTACTGGTCTGTGATTGGTTTTGTAGGTTTGTGAGTGCCTTTATGGGTCTGTGAGTGGGTGTGTGAGTAGCTGTACGGTCAGTGAGTGGGTGTGTGAGTGGCTGTATGGGTCTGTGAATGGGTGTGTGAGTAGCTGTATGGGAGGGTGACCAATTTTGTGAGTGGCTGTATGGGTCTGTGAGTGGGATTGTGAGTGACTGTATGGATCTGTAAGTAGGTGTGTGAGTGACTGTATGGGTGTGTGAGTGGGTGTGTGAGTGGTTATGTGGGGGTGTGAGTGGGCATGTGAGTGACTGTACTGGTCTATGAGTGGCTGTGTTAGTGGCTTTGTGAGTCTGTGAGTGGCTGTATGTGTGTGAGTGGTTGTGTGGGTCTGTGAGTGTATGTGAGAGTGGCTGAATGGGTGTGTGAATGGGTGTGTCAATAGCTGTGTGAGTGACTGGGCCAGAATGGAACCTCACCTGCCCCTTTATCTAACCAGAGTCCACAGTTTTGCACAAAATGTGTACCCAACTGGAGTACTTTCTACTGGTTAATTAGTAAGTGCTACCTCATTGGGTAATAGCTTGTACATATTCTATACTATAGCTGCATAATAGACCACGTGGAAATGTCACCATTGACCTTGTGTACATGCATTTTCAGCAATGTGATTGCTTCTAGAGTGTCTTGATCCACAAATCTGTGATAACATGAATCCTCGTCTAGAGAACAGGACAAGACTACAAAGAGGGGAATCTCCATGAAACAAGGGGACTTCCGCCTAACTATATGAAGTAAGTGCTTGCTTGTTTGGTGGAGTTGCTCTCAAAATTCCTCTGCATCAAGAACGCGTCAACAAAAGTGTCGAGAAACGCGCTGGGAGGTCTTTTGATAAGCTGTCCATCAACGTGGGAAAAGGCGGGAAGACCATCACATACTACTAAGGAAAAAAGGGCGGGGCCAAACGGGAGGACCTTGCAGATGATTTTGATCATTTGCATACTCAGGGTAATTAAAAGGGAGAACCATAGACTCTGCTCTCAAGACAAGAAAGAAGCCATTCGTCACAGCCACTACAGATTAGATTGCGCTCCAATAGATCAACAATGCATTCACCTCCATTAAGGATTTCACTTTTTTTTCAAAGTGGAATACGAGAGGAAACACACTTGCTTTGCCTTTGCCAAGCCCAAGAACTTAGGATCAGTTGGGCTTTACAGAAGTGGAGCTTCAACTGGGGCACCTGAAGTGTTTATATTTGCAAGTGCTTCCAACTGAGGTTTAATTTCTGTGAAATGAGCATCGATGCCAGAATGGATCCTCATTTTTTCCAAGAAGAGTCCATACTTTTGCCGAAAATATCTTGAGTACTTTCTACTGGTTTCTTAGGAAGTGCTACCTCGTTGGGTAAATGTCTATTGCAAATTCTTAACTAATGTTTCCAGTAACATTGTGTGCCTGTAATTTCAGCAATTTGCTGCAGCGTCTTCATCCACAAATCTGTGATACCTTGAATTCTCATCAAGAGAACTTGGCAAGACTACAAAAAGGGGAATCTCCACCAAACAGGGGTACTTCCTATTAACTATATGAAGTAAGTGCTTCTTTGTATGGTGCAGATGTCCTCGTATTAGTCTGCATCAAGAACATATCACAGAAATCAGCGGGAAATGCGCTCGGGGGCCTTTTGCTAGACTGTCCATCAACGTGAGAAAAGGCGGCAAGACCTTTCATACTGCTAAGGAGAACAGGGCAGGGCCAAACAAGCACAGCTTGCTGATGATTTTGGGCATTTGCATAGTCAGGGTAATTAAAAAGGAGAACCATGCTCTCTCTTTTCAAATTTACAAGGCCCCGTGGCCCCCCTCCCTGGGCCGATTTCGTCCCCGGGGAACACATCTGCTTGGGCCCAGCCAAAACTTAATGGGGGAGGGTGGCTGTGCAGTCACTCTCCACAGGCCGATTTCGGCCCCGGGGACCCCACTCTTTGTGACCTGGCCAAAACCTAATGGAGGAGGAAGGATGCGTGGACACCCTCCTCTGCTGATTTCGGCCCCGGGGACCACATCTCCCGGGACCAAGCCTCTTTATGCTGGGTGCCCTAGAGCCCACCCAGTGAACCCAGAGTGTTGCACTGGGAACTGCGGGGGAGCCTCAATGCACCTGCAGTCCCTGCCGGCTCCCCGCCTCCAGCAGGAGACGGCATTACTCCCATACATAGGGGGCAGCAAAAAATGCTGCACCATGCATGTGGGAGTGAATTTTTCATTTGTTTTCCTGCCCGCTTGACAGCAGGCAGGAAAACAGATGGGACGTCTGCTCCCAGTGAGCGGGAGCAGTTTTTATGCTTCTGCTCACTGGAAGCAGACTTACAGTTTGCTCTTGCTTGACAAGAGCTGTCAAAGCACCTGCCAAGCAAAAGCAAACTGCTATCTCCTGAGGATGGGCACCTTGGAAGATTGCGGGCCGGCCCTGGGGGTGGCAGTCCCCAGGGCCGAGAAAGGCCAGGAAGGAAGGGCAGTGCAGCCCCCATCATTCTAAAAAAGTAAACAGGCCATGGGGAGGTGGTGGTCCCCAGGACCGTACATGACCTGGGAGGGGGCTCCACAGCCCCCCCCCTCTGGTATATTCATGGGCCCGTGGAGGTGGTGTTCCCGGGCCCTTGTTGCCAAAGGAGGGGGTCCACACGGCCCCTCTCCTTTTCTTTAATAAAGCCCCGGTGAGGTGGTGGCCCCCAGGACTCATAGGAGCCTCAGGAAGAGGGCTGCATGGCCCCCATCCACTTATTTTTTTAATCGGCTTGCCCTGGGGAAGTAGCGGTCCCTGGGGCTAGGATTGGCCAGGAGGGTGGGTGCTTTGTACACCCCCCCTTATTTAATATATAAATAAGCCCCCGGGACATGGCCCACCTGGGGGCCCATATTTAAACAAACGCGGGAGACCGCACTTGGGTTTTTAAAAAATAAAATTGCCTTGAAAGGTTTTACAAAAATGCTTTTTGGGGTAGGCGGGTTCTCTGGGCGACACCAGCACCAGGCCTAGGTGGTCAGGGTATTCCTTGCGCATACTGAGCTTCTTCAGGGCTTATGCAACACCTTATCTTCTCATGCACCATTCCCTTATGTGTAGTTTTGTACCCACAGTCTTTGCATAGGCCCTAAAAAAGTGCAGTGTGCAAAAAACACGTGTTAGCTGTATTAAGAAATTAACCAAGTAAATGAATAAAGAAATCATCACAAGAATTTCTGTAGTTTGATAATAATATCAAGTCCAATACCCACTCAACAATATGAAAGGTCCGACACAGCAAGGGTAAATATTCAAGTGGTTTTAATATCCCACAGTGTCATTGTGCATAATCCATAATTATGTAAAACGTCTCGGCAGACGCGTTTCAGCTTGTCAGCTTTCTTCAGTGCCGATTTCACGGCAGGCCATCTCACCTGGGTCTTTTTGAATGTTGCTACGGCCACTCCCACTGAAGTAATGACTGGACCCCACCTTGATCTTAAAGGTGAACTGCCTCCTTTTGATGACTCCATTAGGCACAATGTTTCAAACCGCTGCAGAGCGGGATGCCACAGCTGACGAGAATGCCCATTCAGTAATCGGCAATCCTGACACACAGTGGTGTCCCAACAGTGTTGGCTCACGGACAGCACACTCACGCAACTGCAGTCAGTTCCAGTGCGTAAGTAGACACAGAGAATCCACCTGAACTTCCCTCCACAGTAAAATACTGATAATAATATATATTTGCATAAAAAAAAACAACACCCCGAAGGCAGCCAATTTCCCTGCGCACGGCCTTTAGCCATTCGCAGTGTGGAGTTGGCCTCAGGTGATAGCTGCAGTGCCTGTCCACAGGTCCCAATGGGTGGCCGTCCTCTTCTGCTCACAGCCTAAGGCCATGTGCTGCAAGGGATTAGTGGCAGGACAGTCTGTATGGCCAATAACACTGAGACGGCCACCCCCAACAATGCACGGCCTTTCTGGCTATGCCCTGTGTGGCTTAGCAGCAGGGCAAACTGCCTGCAATCACTCAGGCCCACCCCTTTTTAGGTCGAGCCTAGAGTCAGCGCACATGCGCTGCTCTGCGAGACTTGTTGTAGTGGAGTGGGGAATAGAAGCCCCGCCCACTCTCCGCCCATATTTGCCATTCCCTTGTGTCATTGTCCTTCCTAAATGCTGGCTCCTGATTCATAAATAGGCTTGTTAGTTCCTCCTTAGTACCGCCTCGTCTTCATTTGTTATCTTCCATGGCGACTGGCCCTTTTACTTCTGTTGTTACACGGTACCTGTTATTTAGTCTTTAAGCACTATTTTCTTTATTGAGTTTCTCTTACTGCAGGCACCACGTGCTTTGCTTACATTCAGTCCGTGGTGCCTTCTTTACAACCCCGCCCTCCCTCCTGTTGTCTGTGCCTTCTTTACCCCCACACTCCGAGCCTTCTTTACCCCCCGCCCTCCGTGCCTTCTTTACCCCCCGTCCTCACTCCCGTTGTCGGTGCCTTCTTTATCCCCCGCCCTCCGTCCCATTGTCCGTGCTTTCATTCCCCCCTCCCTCCCGTTGTCCGTGCCGTCTCCCCCCTCCCGTTGTCCGTGATGCCTACCTTACCCCCGCCCTCCCTCCCATTGTCATCGTGCCTACCTTTTGGCTACGCCAATGGCTTTTTAAAAAATGTATATGCCAAATAAGGGCAGCCACGCGTCTTGTTGCACGCGGCTCACCCAACTCCTTTTTTAATTTTTTTACTTATATGCACTTTGCAATACACAAGACATTTTCTGGCAGCATCATTAAGGCTAGGCTTGAAAAAATTTACAACTTGCTGTGCTAGACTGTTTTGAAAAATGCATGTGGTTCTTTCTATACAAATGCACGGAAAGGCATGACATGGCAATAGACAACTGCAATACTTGTACACAATTTTGTTTGATTTAGAAAATATATTGCAGCTGTAAAGGAACATTTCACATTAACAGTGCATTTTGGGACATGTTTTTTTTTTTGCACTATGGGAGTTACGTGACAGCCTGGCTACATACAAATTAGCACATAGTTGCCTTACAGGTAAGCAGCCTCTCCTGTGATCATGGCTCATTTGGAGCTGAAACGCGTAAGGAAAAAGACTCGAGATCATGCTGCTTTTTGTACTTGAAATAAATGCACTGCTGCTCCAGAACTGGGCTTTGGAATTTCTGTTGGTTATATATATATATATATCTTGTGATCAAGACTGCACGTCAGCGGTCGAAACGCATCCAGGACGTAAGGCGGATGCCTTCTGTACTGATTCATCTAAGAATGAAACCTGATTAAAAGCTAAATTTTGGAAACATCTTACCCGCGTTGAGAGGTCTGTTCCTGTTGTGTGGAAGCGGTAATTTGCTTTCTGCCAGTACTGCGTTGGATATATATATATATATATATATATATATATATATATATATACATATATACACGCTCCAAGATGCCCAAAGGTGAGATGCACTCGATAGCCAGCGCTTGGTTTCAACCTTTCAGGTATGAGCGGCTTCAGCATGCTGATTCCTTTCGCAGCTTCATCGTCAATTAATGCCTTACGCGTTTTGAAGTAACCTTCTTCTTCAGAGGCTGTTGGCGACAAAGAGTGTGCGTGTTAAGATTCCGCCCTTTATATATTACATGCCCTCTGATGGGCTGCTCAGTATAGTCCTGTGCATGCTGGGCATTGGAGTCCGGACATCGCACCATTTCACTGCTGGTAAGTTTTTAGCCCTCAATTGAGCCTCAGCACACTGTTCCCGCTCTAAATCATACATGGCAATCCCACATGCGCGATGGGTAGATCACAATCGCTGTGGCCCCCATATTTGCGGGGTGGTGCAACCTCGGCTCGAGGAGTACAGCGCTGATCACCGGGACTGCGCTTCGGAGGCTTACTAAAATGCCTTAATCCACGAGTGTTAGGATTCAATCGACACTGCTGTCCTGAATACTGCACATTGTATTTCAATACCTATTCTAATTCACCGCTACAATTTTGCAGACCGCCACCTGAGGGGCTGTAACCCTGACTTCGCCTTGATACAGGTTGTTCCCCCCCCTATCCCCGTCCTGAGGAAGACCCGCCTGCAGAGGATACAAACCACCCTCTATGAGCCAGGGTCGAAACGTCAACACTTTCCCCTAGTGGGCCTGTACCCTACTTCACCCCATCCCTACCTCTTTACAGAAGATTATACTCTGTACAACATCAAGAACCAGAAAAGTACTTTCGAATCCATGAGAGACAGGCCCCATTGTAAAACTGGTGCTACTGTAAACCACGACCAGTTTACTAAGGACATTACTATGTGTAATTGATTGTTTTAACTACTCTCTGATTTCCCTCCCTATACATCTGTTCTATTCTCATGAGCACAATCCTTTTTCCACACTCCCCCTGGAGCAACCCTCTTTTCTGTTTTGAAACGTTCCCTACAGTGATCTGTTATAATAACTGTGAGATTAAACAGTCACTATTGAAGCTACTTATGGTGCTTGTGTGTCTTTTTGAGGATATACTTAATTGAATTGAGAACTACTGGGGTACACTTATGATGTAACTTGAGTCTATGTGTATCATGTTCATAGATTTTGACTTAATAAATACCTTCCTAAAGAAATTAGTCTAGGACCATTGTTTTCTATACAGAGCATTACCCAGGTCCATGGACTAGTATGGGTCACCCCATTATTTTGTAATGAGGCTCAATTGAGGGCTAAAAACTTACCAGCAGTGAAATGGTGAGATGTCCGGACTCCAATGCCCAGCATGCACAGGACTATACTGAGCAGCCCATCACAGGGCGTGTAATATATAAAGGGCGGAATCTTAACACGCACACTCTTTGTCGCCAACAGCCTCTGAAGAAGAAGGTTACTTCGAAACGCGTAAGGCATTAATTGACGATGAAGCTGCGAAAGGAATCGGCATGCTGAAGCCGCTCATACCTGAAAGGTTGAAACCAAGCGCTGGCTATCGAGTGCATCTCACCTTTGGGCACCTTGGAGCGTATATATATATATATATATATATATATATATATATATATATATATATATATATATATATATATATATATATATAATATATATATATATATATATATATATATATCCAAACAAACACCCCTCCAGTTCAGAAAAGGTAAGAGGCCACTCGGGGAATACAAATTGGAAGCCTTTTAATAGGACTGATGGGCACAATGCATTTCGGCGTTCACCGCCTTCGTCAGATGCCACACCTTTGAATGTCCTGCCAAGCTCCCATAGGTTAGAGAGCTGAGCCCCATGATCACCTATTGGCACGCCCCCATGTAGTTTACGTTCTTGACCACAGGTCCCAGAGTTCACTTCTTCGGGATGGGCTGTGCGTGGGGGATGACAAAATCCATGTCCAAATTGCCGGCACAAAGGTGAGAATTATACTAGTGGAAGGCCTTGAATTTGGAATACTGTCCTCCGGCTTCCTGAGTCCCCTTGACATCCAAGCCCCTCATGCAGATTTACGGCGGGCCGCGAGTCGGGATGCAATGATTCCCAGCTCCTCGTGAAATCACGAGCTGCTCCTGGCAGCAGCCCTTCCCTTCATCCGCACTTCGAGGCGGGCCGAAGCAACCAATCCCTTGGTTAGGCAAAGAAAACAGCGAAGCTGAACCAGCGAAGCTCCGGCCACTTAACAGGATGGGGCCTCTTCAACACGCCGCTGGCAGCGTGTAAAATATACAAACAAACACCCCTCCAGTTCAGAAAAGGTAAGAGGCCACGCGGGGAATACAAATTGGAAGCCTTTTAATAGGACTGATGGGCACAATGCATTTCGGCGTTCACCGCCTTCGTCAGATGCCTCTGCATTCAAGGCGCTACTCCACCCACACCTTTGAATGTCCTGCCAAGCTCCCATAGGTTAGAGAGCTGAGCCCCATGATCACCTATTGGCACGCCCCCATGTAGTTTACGTTCTTGACCACAGGTCCCAGAGTTCACTTCTTCGGGAGGGGCTGTGCGTGGGGGATGACAAAATCCATGTCCAAATTGCCGGCACAAAGGTGAGAATTATACTAGTGGAAGGCCTTGAATTTGGAATACTGTCCTCCGGCTTCCTGAGTCCCCTTGACATCCAAGCCCCTCATGCAGATTTACGGCGGGCCGCGAGTCGGGATGCAATGATTCCCAGCTCCTCGTGAAATCACGAGCTGCTCCTGGCAGCAGCCCTTCCCTTCATCCGCACTTCGAGGCGGGCCGAAGCAACCAATCCCTTGGTTAGGCAAAGAAAACAGCGAAGCTGAACCAGCGAAGCTCCGGCCACTTAACAGGATGGGGCCTCTTCAACACGCCGCTGGCAGCGTGTAAAATATCCAAACAAACACCCCTCCAGTTCAGAAAAGGTAAGAGGCCACTCGGGGAATACAAATTGGAAGCCTTTTAATAGGACTGATGGGCACAATGCATTTCGGCGTTCACCGCCTTCGTCAGATGCCTCTGCATTCAAGGCGCTACTCCACCCACACCTTTGAATGTCCTGCCAAGCTCCCATAGGTTAGAGAGCTGAGCCCCATGATCACCTATTGGCACGCCCCCATGTAGTTTACGTTCTTGACCACAGGTCCCAGAGTTCACTTCTTCGGGATGGGCTGTGCGTGGGGGATGACAAAATCCATGTCCAAATTGCCGGCACAAAGGTGAGAATTATACTAGTGGAAGGCCTTGAATTTGGAATACTGTCCTCCGGCTTCCTGAGTCCCCTTGACATCCAAGCCCCTCATGCAGATTTACGGCGGGCCGCGAGTCGGGATGCAATGATATATATATATATATTCACGCTTCACCTGCACCAGACTCGCGCACTCACGAACGGGTGCCGTTCCAGCGGGGGGTGCACCCGCCAATATCACAGCTACACGTCTCGTCCTTTAAGCACAAAGACACAGCACTCACGTGGGAAGAGTCCACAAGATTTATTTAGGACTCCAACAGCACCAGACGCGTTTCGGCAGTCGCCTTTCTCGATGGTACATGGGCGAGCCTGAAACGGCCGTTTTTTTATACATACATCATCATTTCCCGTTCCGAGTAATAACACAAAAGAGGGACCAGTAAGACCTCATAAATACATCGCCATATTGTAACATGTTATAGCATATTGCAGTGCAAGCAGATTCTACATTTAGCAGCATATAACAAAATGTATCCCTCATATTGAGTACATAAATATTTCACGTTTTGTAACAATATAAATATATTTACAAAACATTCAAATTCTTCACATGTCGCCCTGAATGAGCATAATGTGGAAAACTGCTGCCCAACAAGCATAATCACAGTAAATTCTGCAATGCACACCTCTTATGGTATTATGCACTATCTTGCCCTGAATGGGCCTTGTCAGTTCATCACATCTCCCATCTCATTTTACTTGCACATCTACTTCATTCATAAGGTCCCCTCAATGATAATTATTCGAATCCATAATAGAGTAGCAAGACTAAAGGCGACTGCCGAAACGCGTCTGGTGCTGTTGGAGTCCTAAATAAATCTTGTGGACTCTTCTCCCGTGAGTGCTGTGTCTTTGTGCTTAAAGGACGAGACGTGTAGCTGTGATATATATATATATTCTTCGACGGAAGAAGATGTTTTTTGAATACATAGCGTGTAGCCAGTAACACGCGAGGGTGACCCTTCCATAAGAGTCCTGGGTTCAATGGCTTTTACCTGGACCGCCGCTCATCCCAAAGGAAGCAGGGGATCTGCTGTTCAAGAGGACAGTCCATGACTACATGGCGAGACAAGGTTACTGGAACTGCGTCTCCAGACTTGCGACCAGCGGGAATGCGAGGTTGGAAGTGAGGGCTTAGAGACTATTTGTTGCCCAGCACAGCGCTATGATTTCCAACCTTACCACGTCTCAGGTCAGCCTCCTAATTGGAGTACCAAAAAAGTCTGGCTGAACAGAAACACTCATTTGCGACACGAACGAACTGCATGATGGAACCTGCAGTCTCCAAACACTGAACTGCTCGAGTGCTCTCTGTGAAACGTGGCTCAGGTGCGCACCACACTACTTTAGAGGATGGGCCAATATAAAGGAAGTTACCTGGAAACCTTAAGCACCAGTGGCATTTGAAAAGGCTATCGCCGAAACGCGTCATGCCAAACTTTTTAAATAAATGGTTTTACTAAGCCCCGCCGTGTCCCCTTGTTTACTTCGACGGAAGAAGACGTTTTTCGAATACATAGCGTGTAGCCAGTGACACGCGAGGGTGACCCTTCCATAAGAGTCCTGGGTTCAATGGCTTTTACCTGGACCGCCGCTCATCCCAAAGGAAGCAGGGGATCTGCTGTTCAAGAGGACAGTCCATGACTACATGGAGAGACAAGGTTACTGGAACTGCGTCTCCGGACTTGCGACCAGCGGGAATGCGAGGTTGGAAGTGAGGGCTTAGAGACTATTTGTTGCCCAGCACAGCGCTATGATTTCCAACCTTACCACGTCTCAGGTCAGCCTCCTAATCTGGAGTACCAAAAAAGTCTGGCTGAACAGAAACACTCATTTGCGACACGAACGAACTGCATGATGGAACCTGCAGTCTCCAAACACTGAACTGCTCGAGTGCTCTCTGTGAAATGTGGCTCAGGTGCGCACCACACTACTTTAGAGGATGGGCCAATATAAAGGAAGTTACCTGGAAACCTTAAGCACCAGTGGCATTTGAAAAAGGCTATCGCCGAAACGCGTCATGCCAAACTTTTTAAATAAATGGTTTTACTAAGCCCCGCCGTGTCCCCTTGTTTACTTCGACGGAAGAAGACGTTTTTTGAATACATAGCGTGTAGCCAGTGACACGCGAGGGTGACCCTTCCATAAGAGTCCTGGGTTCAATGGCTTTTACCTGGACCGCCGCTCATCCCAAAGGAAGCAGGGGATCTGCTGTTCAAGAGGACAGTCCATGACTACATGGAGAGACAAGGTTACTGGAACTGCGTCTCCGGACTTGCGACCAGCGGGAATGCGAGGTTGGAAGTGAGGGCTTAGAGACTATTTGTTGCCCAGCACAGCGCTATGATTTCCAACCTTACCACGTCTCAGGTCAGCCTCCTAATTGGAGTACCAAAAAAGTCTGGCTGAACAGAAACACTCATTTGCGACACGAACGAACTGCATGATGGAACCTGCAGTCTCCAAACACTGAACTTCTCGAGTGCTCTCTGTGAAACGTGGCTCAGGTGCGCACCACACTACTTTAGAGGATGGGCCAATATAAAGGAAGTTACCTGGAAACCTTAAGCACAAGTGGCATTTGAAAAAGGCTATCGCCGAAACGCCTCATGCCAAACTTTTTAAATAAATGGTTTTACTAAGCCCCGCCGTGTCCCCTTGTTTACTTCGACGGAAGAAGAAGTTTTTTTAATATATATATATATATATATATGTTCCCAAAGTTGCCCAGCAGATGAGGCCGCACACCGCAGACAGTTAAGGACGACATCCTTTATTTAAACCAAGCAGGCAGCTTCCCATCCTGTCTTAATTCCGTTTGGCCTGACGCGTTTCAGAGACTTTCATTCTCCTTCCTCAGAGGCCATGCAAGCAGCCGATAATTAAAGTGTTCTTCCCCAGTCCCCTGCGTGCTCTTTAAATGATCTTAATTGGCCGATAATTCCAGTATCCCTCGCAATGCACGCTGGTCCCTGCAGTTCATTTTTACATAGTTTCACCCTCCAGTGGGTCCGAATGCTTGCATACATTCACGGATATTTATAGCAGCCCAATATTGAGCCTCAGGATAGGACTCTGTCTGCTTCAATTAGATAACCTGCTGCGCCAGTCACAAGGAGCCATTTCCCCTCGTGTGGACCCATGTCTGTTCCTGGGTGGTGTGATCCCTCCATGGCCTGGAGCCGCCGTGTAACATGTTCCCAAAGTTGCCCAGCAGATGAGGCCGCACACCGCAGACAGTTAAGGACGACATCCTTTATTTAAACCAAGCAGGCAGCTTGCCATCCTGTCTTAATTCCGTTTGGCCTGACGCGTTTCAGAGACTTTCATTCTCCTATATATATATATATATATTCTAATTCTCTAGCTTTGGATTGTTTTGGCAGCAAAGGGAAGCCTGCACTGCAGATGCTTCACTCTATAGTATGATGTGATGATGTGTGCCTAAGTGTACTATCATCCCCTTTGGTATCGCTTTGTTCGCCCTAAGTTGGCAGGGTATGCCCAGACGTGGGTCCCTTGCTCACTTTGCCACTGGATTCAAGCTAGCCTGGCTGATGACGGCTGAATAGCCAGAAACCGGTCCCAGGATGCTAGTTTCCGGTCCAGGGAAGACATGGCTTGGCAGTTCGGGCTGGACTGTTCCCATGAGGCACAGGGTCAGACTGATTTGCATATGGCCATGTCTGAACTGGTGTGGTGGAGTGAGCTAAAGAATGATGATGGATTAAACCCAGATCAGTTGACTGGGGGTGAGTGTTTGATTTGCTCAAGCGCTCCATCCATCATCCCCTTTGGTATCGCTAAGTGTACTATCAGTCAGTATGCCAATAGTGGGAGGGGAGGGATTATTTACCACTTCCCATCTCCATGTGCCAGTTTCCAGTTAACATGGTCTCGTTGATATTTTCTGACTAGCCCTTGACCTCGGATTCGTCATTTCACACTGGCGCCTGGGTGTTTACTCTCAGATATTGCACACTTTGCTTATCAAGGCTGTTTTAATCAATGGCCCTTGTTCCCCACAATAGAGGTGTGGCCCAAGATCTCGTTAGAAAGTGGAAGCACAGGCATTGTGCTTTTCAAGTAGGCTATGTTTATAGTTCACTATATTATATTTTGATTTATTTTCATTTTCTGATGATATGTAAATAATATTTACTAGGTCAGAGAAGCCAAAGATTTACCAGCAGGTTTAGACCCAGGTCTGTTCTGCAGCATTGGGTTTATTGTTAAAGTGCCCCTAGGTTAACTGACAGGGATTCCACCACTAGCCTGAACTGGCCATACAGGACACAGGCACATCACCAGTGGTTGATGAACAGTAGGCTCAATTCAGGCTTCCATGGGCTGAAGGGGCCTGTCTAGAAAGCACTCCTGAAACAACAGTTTATAATGTTTTGATGTTACATGATTTATTGCTGTAGAGAAATAATGAAACAGGGTACAGTGACACACTATTTTAATAAATTCTCTTTAAAACTGTCTTGAACACTTATGGATATTTTAATTATATATTTAGAAAATTGTACCAAAAAACGCATCATGTAACTCAATTTTAAAAAAGATTTGTGAGGAGGAGCCCAACAAACCCTGCTGGAGGGAATTGGTGGTGCTCCGTTAATTAGTGATGGGTTAAATCGCTTTCCACAGCTGCTCTGGGCTCCCACTCCAGCCTTGGCCTAGCCCTGCCTTGAACCGGACGTGCTCCACAGCCCTTTCTCAAAGTTACTTTATAGGCTCGCAAGGAAACACATTTCGACATCTGGTGCATCTCTCATACTTGGAAATTGTTACTTGTGTTGTCAGGGTCCTCACGGTGGGTAGCAGAGGGGGTATTAAGCCCCAGGTCGCAGGGTTTGCAGGGTTCCGCCCTTCCTTAGCAACATTTGTTTAGACTCTAAAAGTTTAGAGAGTTTGAATTGCAAGCAAGCCTGGTGACTTCCTTAACTGTTTAAGTGCGCTGGATGAACCGTTCATATCCACTGGACTTCATAGTGCGGTGGATGTGAACGATTCATCCACCACAATCCTTCTGGCATATGAACCAGAAGAATTTTGTGTTTTTTAAATAATTTCAGAAGCGAGAGAAGAGCTTCCTTTGCATCCTGCATTATTTTTTACATACTCTGGCAATCAGCACACGGATTGTCACAGTGAGAAACTAAAATCAGTCAGCCCCATTCGGTCCCGACTGCTTTCACTTTCATTGGTCCTTGGGGAGTCATAACTCTGCCAATGGGCATCGACCAGTGCAGGAGAGGTACTGTTTTCTTACCAGTTGTACCACTCCCTATTAGAACATTGGAATGTTGAGCGCTCCATTGAAGACAATGGAGTGCTCTGGGCTTCTAACGGTCATTAGAAGCCCAGAGCACCCTCAAATATGGTTTCAAATGCTACAGTCCCCAAATTATAGAATTTCTTTGGATGCTCATTGCTTTGTACATCCTCGCCAATGCATACTTGCCGCAAGTTGACCATCCATCTGGTTTCCCATTGCCAAGCAGCTTAACTATTTAAAATAGGTTATAGGCTGAAGTGCTGAAAGACTGGGGTTATTTCCTGAATTTTAGGTAGCCCTACTTAAACCTTCAGGCAATCTTTTTTCAGAGATCCGTAGTGGCAAATGAGCATGGCCCTGTCACTTAAGAGCCAAACAGTTAAACTATCTATAAGATATGCGTCCGGCTTAGCATAGAGCAGGAGGAGGAGGCGTTGTCCTCCTCTCGTAAGGTAGCTATGGATCAAAGGGCTGCCCTAAATTAAAGTGTGCATGTCAGGCTGGACAAATGCTTGGGTGAGTCCAATCTGACATGCGCACGTTAAAGGCCTCTGATACTGCACTGTTAGAGAGCCTGGGGGCAGAGACGGCGGGTCTCTCATCTCTGATGGAGCGCTGGGTTGCCCTGGTCAAGCCACTCACAACGCTGATCTCCTACACTTCAGTGAAAGTCTAATACTATGTATTTTAAAGAGCAGCGTTTAGGATTGGCTGGGCTGCACTGGGCCGACATAGGCAAACTCCATTGAGCAATGGAATGAAGCAGCAGAGCAGAGCACAGAATCACAGGAGCAGCAGAGCAGCTATGATTCGAATCGGAATCAAGAGGTAGGTAACATTAACACACAATGCTGAATTTATTTATGCTTTCAATTTGTGTCACTCCAAGAATTAACAAAATGCAAAGAGGTGATAATAGTTTGCATTCAGTTCATTGTTGGAGAGACACAAAAGGAACATGCGGCCTCACCACTTTTAGATGGCACCAGCTGCCACTGATTTTTTTATATTAAAAAAAGCACACCAATATACAAAATATTGCCTCTCTTAGTCCAATATGATAGTGGTTCCAGAACGTTATGCTTATGATTGTCCTGAGATATCAAATCCATGAACAGTGTCCCATGCTTGCCCATTTCTAAAAATGAGTCGAGAAGAGACACACAACTATCCTTTAAACACCAAGCCCGCTACTTTATGGCCCTCAGGGGTTAAACTCATAATCCGTCTTGACAGAGTTCTAGCCAAACAATGTGTGATAAATCATGTGCCCATGATATCTTTGTTAATCTTCAGTTAATATAGCGAACCCAGCTGCAAATAGTCTCTGGATTTATCATCAATTAACAAATGGTAAACACAATTCTGTGAATATTTGGTGAATTAGACTGGAACACTGATCTTCAAATGATGCATTGTGATTTTGGAATTATAATCCAAGATGCTGATCCACGCCAACAAAGTCCTCCATGATCAAGGACCAGCATACCTCAACCGATGAATGAGCTTCTACCAATGCTCCAGACACCTGCGCTCCGCCTCCTTCTCCCTCGCTCACACCCCCCGCATCCACCGAAGCAACAGCGGAGGATGCTCCTTCTCGTACCTTATCGCCAAGTCCTGGGACGGCCTCCTGGTTCATCGCCGGACCTCACCCTCCCTCTCAGAGTTCAGGAAGGGACTGAAGACCTGGCTGTTCAACTGATCCACCCGCAGCAGCAGCCCTCAGCACCTGGATACCCTTGCGGTGGATTAGCCACGCTCTACAAATCCAGTTTGATTTAATCTAGTTTGAGTGACTATTCAGATTCACAACAACAAAAAAGCAAGCATTGGCAAAGCCAATAGTCTAGTTTTAATATGCTAACCCATGCAGCATTAGTATATTACAGCGAGACACACTGAAGGGAGCTGACAGGAGCGGTCAGCAATGGTTACAGTTGTAGTCCTTCACGCGCAAGCACTGGGGAGGAGGTGGAGGGATACAGTCAAGCAGCCACTAGCATTAGGTAAGAGAAGTTTACTCTACAGGGCTGAGCCACGACGTGATTGACAAAGTTTCAAGCCACCAGCTGAAAGAGGCTGGTCAAAGGAAGGCAATGGTTGAAAAGGGCAGTCTCGAAGCCCACTCGATGAATACCTAAGAAGGGCACAATGGTTTGATTGCATTCTTACCGAGTCCTGCATCTGAATTTCCTCTCCCACCCTGATAACTGAAAGGATTTTCATGTTTTATGAGTTCTTTCGCATGATACCCAGGTACCCCATTGTTTGAAATATATTACAAAAGTCGGTCCAAAGATGCTGATAGTGCAGCAGTTATACAGTGAAATGAAGTTAAGGGTGTCATTTTTTTTCTCCAAGTGACATCACAGGATAGCAGCGCAGGAGGATGCCCATTATTCTCTCCGGTGATAGGTAGAAATAAGGGGCAATGCCTGGGGCGATCTTTATTCTCTGCAGTGATGCTGTGATATGGGACAGATAATGACTGGTGGTCTTCATTCTATGTAAGATACAGTGGAACAGACTGATAACAATGTAGATCTTCTCTCTATTCTGTACTATCGGGGATGCTTTTTCAATATATGCAGTGATGCAGTCATATGGGACTGCAATGCCCGGCAAGTTCTTCAACCTATGCAGCCAGCTAACAAAGCAATGCCCGGGATGTTCTTCAACCTATGCAGCCAGCTAACACAGCAATGCCCGGGATGTTCTTCAACCTATGCAGCCAGCTAACACAGCAATGCCCGTGCTCTTCTTTAACTTATGCAGCCAGCTAAAAAAACAATGCCTGTGCTGTTGTTCAACCTATGCAGCCAGCTAACAAAGCAATGCCCGGGATGTTCTTCAACCTATGCAGCCAGCTAACACAGCAATGCCCGTCCTCTTCTTTAACCTATGCAGCCAGCTAACAAAGCAATGCCTGTGCTGTTCTTCAACCTATGCAGCCAGCTAACAAAGCAATGCCCAGGCTGTTCTTCAACCTATGCAGCCAGTTAACACAGCAATGCCCCTGCTGTTCTTCAACCTATGCAGTCAGCTAACAAAGCAATGCCCGTGCTGTTCTTCAACCTATGCAGCCAGCAAACACAGCAATGCCCGGGCTGTTCTTCATCCTATGCAGCCAGCTAACAAAGCAATGCCCAGGCTGTTCTTCAACCTATGCAGTGAAGCAGACAGATGAGACAACAATGCAGTGGGTGCTTTTCAAACTATACAGTGATATATTCAGATAAGACAGTTATGCCATGGGCGTTCTTCCACCTATACAGTTATACAGTCAGTTAGCACAGCAATACCATAAGAATTCGTCAAGGTAGGCAGCAATACAGCCAGAAAAGATAGCAGTGCCCGTGGGCGCTCTTCAACCTATGCAGCAATGCATTCAAGTAAGACAGCAATGCCAAGCATGTTCTTTAACCTATGCAGCGTTACGGTCGGGTAGGACAGCAGTGTCAGGGGCATTCTTTAACCTACTCATGGATGCAGTTAGATAAGATTGCCAACCCCGGGGCATTCGTCAACCTATGGAGTGATAAAGTCAGAAACGATAGCAACGCCTGGGGAGTTCGTCCACCTAAGCAGTGATGCAGTCAAATACACAGCAATACAATGGGTGCTCTTCAACTTATGCAGCAATAGAGCCAGATAAAATAGCAATGCTCTTGGGTGCCCTTAAACCTATGCAGCAATGCAGCTATGCAGTCAGGTAAAACGACGAAAGCCAGATGTGTTCTTCAACCTATGCAGCAATGCAGTCAGGTAAGACAGCAATGTCGAGGGCATTTTTCAACCTGAGAAGTGATGCAGTCAAATAGGATTGCAAATCCCGGGGACATTCTTCAACCTAGGCAATGATGTAGTCAGATGAGTTAGCAACTCTTAGGGAGTTCTTCCACCTATGCAGTGATGCAGTCAGATAAGACAGCAATACCATGGGTGCTCTTCAACTTATGCAGCAATACAGCCAGATAAGATAGCAATACCTGTGGACACTTGTAAAAGCTATGCAGTAATGCAGTCATGTAAAACAATAAAGCCATGTGTGTTTTTCAGCCCATGCAGTAATGCAGTCAGGTAAGACATCAATGTTGGGTCATTTTTTAACCTGCTCACTGATGCAGTCGGATAAGATAGCATATCTCTGGGGCATTCTTCAATCTATGCAGTGATGTAGTCAGATAAGATAGCAATGCTTGTGGAGTTCTTCCACCTATGCAGTGATGCAGTCAGATAACACACCAATATCATCAGTGCTCTTTAACTTATGCAGCAATACAGCCAGATAAGATAGCAATGCCCGTGGACGTTCTTAAACTTATGCAGTAATGCAGCAGGTAAAACAGCAAAGCCAGGCGTGTTCTTCAACCTATGCAGCAATGCAGTCAGGTAAGACAGCAATGTCGGGGGCATTCTTCAACCTATGCAATGATGCAGTCAGATAATACAGCAATGCTGGGGATGCCCTTCAAGCTATGGTGTGATACAGCCATATAAGACTGCAATTCTGGGGGTATTCTTCAATCTATGCAGTCAGAAATGACAGTGATGGCAGGGGTGCTCTTCAAGTTATGCAGCAATGCAGTCATATAAGACAGCAATGCTGGGTGAGTGTTTTCAACCCTTGCAATGATGCAGTTTGGGGGGAGACAGCACAACATGCCTGGGGTTTTCTTTAATGTATGCAGTAATGTCGTGAAATAACACAGTAAAGCCTCACTGCTCTTCATTCTAGGCAGTGATGCAGTGAAATTGTACAGGAGTGCCTGCGGTGGTGTTCATACGAAGCAGTGACACTTTCCTGTCTGTTTCACTGTTCACTGCATAAACACCCAATGATTGCTGCCCTATCTCACTAATCACAATACAATAGGTTAAAGAAAAAACACCCCTATCATTGCTGTCCTATGGCACTACATCACTGCATAGAATAAAGAACATCCTGGCATTGCTGCCTTTTAGTCTGCTGCATAGAACAAAGAAAACCCCTTTGCATTGCTGTCTTTTGTCAGAGAGTTACTGCATAGAACACAGGACAAGCTGACCATTATTGCCCTGTGCCACTGCACATAATACAGAACCCCCCAGCATTGCTGTCTAGCTCACCCAGCTTAGAACGAGTACCAATAGCACTGCTGTTCTTTTATGTCACTGCTTAGAGCAGAGGCCTACTGCCCTACCTCACTGCCCACTGCACATGCATAAAGCCACCCAGGGTGTTGCTGTCCTTCTCTCTCTCTCAAGGCCGGTGTGGCCTTTCTGCCCCTCTGTGAGAGGATGGAGGCTGGGCGGATGCCTTCACCCCTAGATGAGCTGCCGTGGCCACACCAGACCCTCACAGTCCCCCTGAGCCTGGGGCTGGTTTGAACGCTGTTGCCAGGGCTGATTTCATCCTCCAATCTCGCCCAGCTCTCACTACATAGAATAGTGAGCAGCAAAGGCAATGCTCCCTTGTACCTCGCTGCATAGAACATAGCACGCTTATGGGCCCTGCTCTCCTACCTCACCAGTCACAGCGCAGGGTAAAGAAGGCCCTAAGCATTGCTTTCCTTCGTCATTGCTGTTCTGCATTGAATACAAAACCCTCCAGGCTTTGCTGAGCAGTTTCTGTACATCACTGCATAAAATGGAAGCACCTGTACATTGCAGTCTTTTGATCATACTGCATAGAACAAAAAAATCCCCTTGGGATTGCTGCCTTATCTCTCTGATTCACTGCATAGACCACACAACGCCATTTGCCAGTGCTGTCCTGGGGCACAGTGCAGAATAAAGTCCCCAGAGTAGTTCCAGGCTCTGTTATTCTTCTATTGCACTGAATCACAGAAAAAGTCCAGCCTCAGACACCTCGATCCACTCAGTTCTTTATTTATCATCATCAATAACTTTATTCGATCTAAAAAGAACCATAGATCATAAAAGTACTGTACAATAAAATTAATCAGAGTCAATGCATAGCACAATATTATGACGGGCGATATCATATCTCACCAGTCCGCAGTCCTTCATGACAGTAATACAACAAGATCTGGGAAAGGAAGGGCTGCAAAACCCTCAGTGAATGGTCCGCTAAGCAGTCCTATTTCCCTCATTGGTTTCTCCGTAAATCCGCCATTCTAACTTCATTCAATCAGTTTCTTAAATAATGTACCTAGGCACCATCAGACAGAGCGTTAAAACGAATGGTCGATGTATGATATATTAAAAAAACCTCTAAAAACATATAAATACGACATAAAAGGGGAAGATATATAAATCAAATTATTCAGTTCTTTATTCGAGGCAGTGATCCAGTGAGAAAGGACAGCACTGCTTGGGGGCAGTCTTTAACCCATTCAGTGATCAATGAGATAGGACAGAAATGCTGTGGGTGCTGTTTCACCTATGCAGTGACCAGTGAGAAAGGACAGCACTGCTTGGGGGCAGTCTTTAACCCATTCAGTGATCAATGAGATAGGACAGAAATGCTGTGGGTGCTGTTTCACCTATGCAGTGACCAGTGAGAAAGGACAGCACTGCTTGGGGGCAGTCTTTAACCCATTCAGTGATCAATGAGATAGGACAGAAATGCTGTGGGTGCTGTTTCACCTATGCAGTGACCAGTGAGAAAGGACAGCACTACTTGGGGGCAGTCTTTAACCCATTCAGTGATCAATGAGATAGGACAGAAATGCTGTGGGTGCTGTTTCACCTATGCAGTGACCAGTGAGACGGGACAGCACTGCTTGGGGGCAGTCTTTAACCCATTCAGTGATCAATGAGATAGGACAGAAATGCTGTGGGTGCTGTTTCACCTATGCAGTGACCAGTGAGACGGGACAGCAAAGCCTGAAGTGTTCTTTGCTCTATACAGTGATGTAAAAGGACAGCATTGCCTTTCATGCTCTTTAAATGCAGTGAGAGCGAAGAACGGCAATGCTTGGTGGGGTCGTGTATGCCATGCAGTGAGGCAGCCATGGTTGCTGTTGACACTGTGCAGTGTGATAAAACAGTGATTCCCGGGGTGTTCTTCCTTCGGTGTCAGGAAGCAGTGCGGCATCTTTTATATTAGTCTAAAGGTCAGATAGAAGTAATTCTGAACTTCTGACCGGCACAGCACCAGTGTCCTCGTGACACGCTCTGATATATATGGAACAACTCCTTCCATAAGAACCTATTTTTAATCGGAAGTGTCTGGGAGGCGCCAGCCCTGGAAATCCCACCGTTTAATAGCGGTGCAAGCTTTTTTATTACAAAGTATCACTCCCATTCAATCAATGAATAGTTCTGTGCATCTAGATATAATTGTTTCTAAAGCTATTATTTTAATTATATTGCAGCCTATCTGGCTCCAGTGCGTCCAGCTTTTCTTCCATACCGTGGTTACTGGGCTTGTTCATGATGGGTTTGAAAATGAAAATCTAAAGCATCTGTAGTCCAGAGTTCACCATAAACCTTGAACTGCAGCACCAAATGTTATCTCCCATCTGGTATGCAATAAGGCAATTATTTACAGGATGTTTGTCTTACAGATGACTGCATTAGTGGCGTTATGTTTCGAAGGTGCGTTGTATTCTAAATCAGGGCCACTGAAGAATGCGCTTCTGCGATTGGAGTCAATTCCATCTGATCATGGCTCGGACGATTTAGCCGCATAATACACCATATGCTGGCTGCATAATTTGCAGCTCTTCTAAATACAACGATGTGTGCAGATCAAACGACCCAAACGTTACCAGGAATGCTGCATAGGAAATGTAACAGAGCCCCTGATACTTTGCCGAAGCTAACAAGTCACCGTTCACCAACTGTGAGCTGTTCTCCGGCAGTAAAGAGGTGAAATGTGCACCGTGCTCTGTCTCCCAATGCACTGGCGGAAGTGATTCAGGGCTAGACTAACAATGTAATAACCAAAGGGGGGAGTGAAGCGGTAATGCTTACAGAGCATAAGAGGTGGATACGTCCTCCTCTAGTCAATATGTATCAAACAAAGGGATCCACCCTTATAGAAATGGAAAGAAGTGTTCCTCCAGACTTTGTGTGTCTCCTACACTGATTGAAAGCACACAGCTTTGTTAAAATACCCCTCACCCACCAAAAGGACCCTTGGTGGCATGCTTCATCATCGGGGTCTTCCCGCCCCTCTGCTGACGGGGCGTGCCACGACCTACGACTACGCGGGAGCACTGGTTATGAAACAATACTATGTGTGGAGTAGGAGTGTGAGTGGCAGGGTCATGTCGACACAGGAAGTACTGCCCATTGAAGCACAGTACCTCCGTCTCTTTCCCCATTTTAACAATACCAGCCCAAAGGAACATTAAAATGTATTTTTCTGCGGAGCCAGGTATTTTTTAATTATACACCACTTTCACTCACTTCTGACCCTTCCACTCACACTCCTACACCACACATAGTATTGTTTCATAACCAGTGTAGGAGACACACCAAGTCTGGAGGAACACTTCTTTCCATTTGTATAAAGGTGGATCCCTTTGTTTGATACATATAGACTTATAATGTGGAAGGCAGGGTGCTCTGTCACAAATGTGGCGGAGTACTCTGTCTGCTACAGTGACGCTCTGCTCGCCCTATTTAGAGTCAGGCAGAACATCATCTTTCCGACGGCAGGAGCTCCGTAGGCTTTGCTGTTGGGAACCCCACGGTGACAGTCCGGAGTTGGGGGCCTCAGTGTAGGTACATCAGACGTCTGCACTAAGTTGTGCAGATGGTCTGATGTACTTTTTTTTCTATTCCGGACCCAAAAACAGAAAAAAAATAGAAAAAAAATGGCCCTCACATCCAAGGAAGAAAACTCAGATGGTGCAAGTGGTCATTTATTTTTTGTTTTTCAAAAACAGACTTCCACTTTATGAGTTTTTCTTTTTAGAAAACAAAACCAATTGTGAGCCTGAAGCATGGCGGCAGCTCACCAAACGTTCAGTGTTTTCCGCTCCTCTGAAGGCCCAGAGATCTCCACAGGGCACGTGGAGATCTCAAAGTATGGCCAGCAGTAGTCCAGCCAGAGAGCCAGAGGAAAGATCGCTGCCCGCCCACTAAAGCACAAATCAGCCCCACATCTTGTGTTGCTAACAGGACATTTTTTACATACATATTTAAACCTATCACCAGCAGTGTGGGAAGAATGAGTCAATATTTGTCACCTTTTACTCTCTATGATAATTTCTCTTTCCATGCAGTGTTCTCAAACCAGCAGTTAATTCAGGCGAGTGCTGAGTTTAGAAGATAACCAATCCTTTCCTGCCTCAAAGTAATATAAAGCCTAATGGCTTCAAGTTTAATGCGCCTTCTACTCGGACGTTCATTGTATAAGTAATGTACAGCGTTCTTTGCAGGGCCTGTTAGTGCTGAAAGGGGGTATGGGGGGGAACCTCTGACTGAGAACACAAGGTAACCCCACCACTGAATCACTAAATGTGTATTCTGTGTGCAAAGTTGGTCCTGAGAAATGTACTCCCATGCTTCTATGCAAGTGCGGGAAAAATGGGCCAATATTTGTCACCAGTCACTGCCTATGATAATGGCTTTTTTTTTTTTTTTTTAAATGTTATTGCTGATTGTGCATAATTCTGTATCTTGAGAAATGTCTCTTTTTTCTAAAGCTTTAGGATCCATTTTGGGCCCAATAGGACCAGTGCATTTTAAGATGTTCGAACTAGGTAATTATATCACAGAAATTGTGGCATAACTTGAATTTAATTCACAATGTATGCCGCTTAATTTGCCTTTTCCATGTTACATAATGTAGTTAGCCATGCTGAATAATTCTCTACTGCATTGCTGCGTAATGCCGGTGGCCTTGGATAAGGTAGGCAGCGCTGAATGATTCCTAATTGCCGCTTCAGCTTGTCTGGCCACCAGTCTAAGCGGGAGACATGACACGTGCCAGCGGCGATGCGACATGCAGACTAAAGCTTACTGCTCAGGAGGCACCTGCACATTCAATGAACGTTCATCGATGGGCCATCTAGAAGAGTGACTACAAAAATACACACAAAACAATCCGGTGTAGCAAAATGGCCACTTCTGCAGCGCCACCTGCAACATGAATGGCCTCTTGGCTCTGAAAAGAAGTATCTCTGCCTGCCACTAAATTGAATTTGGCACTAGGTCTTCTGGAGAGGGCTGGAACTACGCCGAAGAATTAAAATACTGATTTGTTTGTGTCCCCTGCTGGCCTGGTTTCCAATATGAGCACGTGCACCCTGCGACAACAAAATAAATGTATCAGTGTTGTCAAGCGGTGGGTATGAGAGAGGCGTTACGTAAAGCAAAATACGTCCGCTGGGCTGCCCTGCATCAGTCAGAGCTCCTGAAATTAGTCACGTGACACAATACGCACACACGTGCACACGAAGGCAAACTGTATCATTAATTAGCAATAGCCCTGTATGCTCTGCGTTAAAATTACATGAATGTATTTTCTCTCAATGGGACATGAAGCCGACAACCAGGGCTCTGTTCCACATGAAGACACAGATGTCTAAACGTGCCACATTTTAGGGCAGGATTGACTAAATTACATTGCGGCAAGAAAAGGCACCATATGCACCGTAATGCAGCACTTTTGTTGCAGTATTAATTCAATATTTTATCTGTTTTTACACAGATTAATAACGGGTTTAGCTAAATTTCCACCTCATAAGTAACAGTTTTGCACTCAAAAACAGCAATAGGCAATTGAAAGGTGACCAGTCAATTTTTGCTAATCGCACGCAGCAACACGTTTCATCCTGTTTATACTAACGTTTGATCCGTTTGAGATAGAAACAAATTTTGGGGTACCATTTGCAATTTATGCAGCATTTAATGGATTATGTGGCATATGTGGCAAATCCATTATTATGGAGAAAATGCAGTGACCGCAGAATAACTCAATTCCTGTGGCCCTGATGTTCTGTTGGCCATTATATGTTATGTTATGTTGTGTCATGTGTGCACATCACCCTACCCCTCCGACTCCCCTGTAGTGCTCCACAGTTTTAGCTCTGCTGAGTAGCGTGCCACCCAGACGCACGTTGTTAGGGGTCCGTTCTGAATTCTGCTGTTGGTGAGTTTTTTCAGTTCGTGCGCACAGGTTTAACATAGTGGTGAGTGTTTAGATATGACATGGTGGTGGGATGTAAAACCCTAAAATAATCCCCATTGGCTTTGGGCAGGACGGTTCTGTAACCCGCATACGTTACCATACATAACATGGACACTCGGGTAATGCCAGTTCAGTGCCCTGCGTGCCAGAATCCTGGGAGGGCACCTTTGCGATTTGAATCGGCAAGCACCTGGGTAGTACCCGTAGACAGCGCCCAGGTGCCGACAGTGACAAGGGCACTGAGCTGGCCCAGGCACCCTGCACCTCACGGGCATTGTGTGGTCTCCACTGTGCCCATTTTTTCCGCAGAGCCAAAGTCAAAATACAGCCTTTGATTGAAAGGTGCGGCCAAGGAATCATCTTTTCAGAACCACTGGCCCGTGGCACAATAAAATGTTCTATTAAAAATCAGCAACATTTTACGTAGTACTTTGTGCCATCGCTTTGGGGCTTGTAGTGTTTAAAAAAAGTGGTGGGATTTTTTTTTGGGGGGGGAGTTTTATGTAGCGCGAACTAGACCCGAGGATAACAGGTATGAGAGCGCTTTACATGAGTACTAGTTACGTTACAAATGGACACATTCAATTTTTTTTGTGAGGCACGGGGAGAGTGATTTGCCCAGAATCACAGGATGTTGAGAGTCCCTGTCCAGACTCGAACCCGGCTCCCCAGCTACGAGGTCGACGGCCCTAGCTGTTAGACCACTTCCTCTCCCCAATTTTACCTCCCGACTCAACGGTACTCATTCTATCAACCTTCGTAGAATGAAAAGCCGAGCTAGCCATGTTATATCTTAAATGTGTCAACTTCAGGTTTCATATAGACTGAAATAGCAAGTACATTAACCGATTGTGCTATCTCACCAGTAGTAGTACTAGTAGCACTACTAGTAACAGCAATGACAGGACTACTATTAATATTACTGTTACTGCTACTGCCATTCATACTAGTATAACGACTACTACTGCTCCGACCATTACCACTACCTGTGTGTCTAATGCTGCTGCTACCAGCACTAGTGGCAGTAGTCGCACCATCTTTAATGCTATTACTAGTAGTACTGCTGCTATTACTAGCAGTAATCCAGTGCTAGTTGCACTACTCCACCACTACCGCTATTACTACCGCCCAAAAGAATTAGAATAATATGTCCTACACTGCAGTATAGATTTGCAATTAACTTACATTTCACAAGTTATATTACGTACATTGCCATAAACCGGTAACAGCTTTAATGTAAAACGAGTGTTGTTAGTAGTAGTAGCGGCCGCTATTGCTAGTCGTGCAATAGTAGCAGTACTTCATTAGCGATCGGGTTCAGAAGCTGGGCTGCCTCACCTTAATGTTGTTGAACATGCTCTTGGGGCAGGAGCGGCAGCCGCTGCCCTGCTCCTTGGCGCCCTCCGCCTGGACCCCCATACCCTTCACAGATGCCTGGGATCACTTCTTCTGGACCTGATGCCTCTTTGGGGTGCGATGTGGAGGTAGTCGCGCCGACCTCGATCCGCCGAGGTCCCCGCGCGAGCCCCCGGTGCCCGCCAGGTGCCAAGGGAGGGGGCGCTAGGACGCTCCGGTGTCGGCGGCAGGCAGGTGTGCGCGCTGCCGAGTCACTCCAGGCAGGTAAAGGCGGGAGCGGTGTGCTCGGCGTGTGTCTGTGTGAGAGACTGAGTGAGGAAGGCAGGCGGCGCAGAAGTTTTTATAACTTGAGCCGATGATGAAACGTGCAGCCCTCCTCCCTGGCTCGCCGTGGGTATGTTTGTGTAAAGAAGGAGCGTGCCTGAGTGTGAGAGAGAGTGTACTCGCCTTCCTCAGGGCCCTCCCCGCCTTTCTCTCCTCGTCAGGTGTGAGCAGCCACTATTTATATCTCAATAACCGGCTCAAATGTTTCCTTTGCGATGTATGTGCTCTTTCCCGTAAGACTGAAAGGGACTCTCAGACCTGCAACTAAAACAAGCATTGGCTAAGCCAATAGGTCTGGTGTTGGCAGTTATCCCTTTGTCTTTGTCAAAGCTAGCTTTGTTTTACAGTGAGTTTTACAAACGCTTATTGTTGTGGAAGCAGCCGGGCCCTCATCAATCTGAAAAAAAGCGTATTGACTAAAAGCAAAAGTCGTTTTTTGGTCTAATGGAGCACACGTTTTAACGGCAGTCCATGCATCCTAAGGGAACTACTTTGTGTACAAATGTGCTCCTTGTGAAGGTGAAACATTGTGTCACTCAAAGTAAAGTTAGCCAATGGCTGATGTTGACTGACCCATTGCCCTGTGCTGTGGTGGACCAAATGAAAATGTGAATAACATAGTAAAAATCCAATGATTGAAGAGGGCTGGCTGACAGCTCCTATAATGAAGTATATTACAAGTATTTTAATAACATTTATAGGTCTTGGCTAATGCTGGACGTAAAAAGGGTGTCCTTCAACTCTCTCTTGCGGTATACAGGAGGAATTTCCTATATAGATAAATTAATAGATTACTTACAGGTGATCTTCATTACTCTTTGGATAGTCCACCTCGTCATAGCCATAACCTATGAGGCCGCCTTGTGTCTCGACAGGGAAATGCTACCAAAGCTTTCCTTTATTTCTATTAAAAAAGACTCCACCAATAAGATAAAAGGTGCCTCCCCCCAACCAATTAAGCAACATGTAATTGTGTCCCAGGAAGGATGGGGGGCGGGTAGCTGCTATGATGAGGAGTATTATCCTAAGGTTAATGAAGATCACTGGTAAGTAATCTATTCATTACCCCTTTGTATGTCCTCCTCATCATAACCATAACCTATGAGGATTCACGAAAGCAATGAACAACAGACATAATAGTATGATGCAAAAACTGAAATATTTATTCACAGAATCAATGCAAAGCTGAATTAAGCATGGAAAAAAACTAAATTATCAGTGTCTGAAGAAAACATGTCCAACTTACAGTGAGAGAGAAAAGTATATGGTGTAGTCCAGTTAGCAGCTCAGCAAATTTCCTGCAGGGAATCCCCACCCCCGACTCAGCCTAAAAGGCTGCGACTGCTCTAGTAGATCTAGCCAAAACCTTCCCATGTAACAGAAGACCCAGAGTGTCATAGGCCTTAGTTATGGCCTGACGGACCCACCTACTGATGGTAGGGGACAAAGCTTTCTTCCCCTTGGAAGCCAACCCATAAGAGACAAAAAGGGACTGAGAGGACCTGAAAGGCTGAGTCTTACCTGGATAAACAAGCAAGGCTCGCTTCAATTTCAGAGAAAATGGAACATCCCAATCAGAAATGAGGGCTGGAAGAATTATCTCCTGATCTGTGTGAAAACTTGAAAGGATTTTCATCTTAAAAGTTGGATCCGGATGCAAAACAGCATTGTCCGGAAATAAATTTAAGTATGGATAAGTAATGATACGAGCTGACAACTCACCCGACCTCCTAGCCGAAGAAATAGCCAATAAAAAATCTATCATAGCAGATAACCAAGACAGGTCAGCTTGTTCCAATGGCTCAAAAGGTTCCCTCTGTAACCACTGCTCTAGAGCAACCTAGGTCTTGCAGCCAAGACATCTCAACTTCCAACGAATCTGCTGGATTTGAATTAGTGTAAATAGATACACGTGGCCCCAGGACTCAAAGTAAAAGGCCAGAGTGAAATATCGGGCCACAGATCGGTGATTCATTTGACCGCTTACGTTGTTCCTTGGGCGCAGGATCCGTAGCAGGATTCGTAGCATTATCAGGCGTGTAGACTACTTTGGACCTGATAAGCCATAGTACATTTTAGCCCGTAGAACGCTGACCTAACTGCACAGTACCTGGGCGCCCGCCCCAGGAGTTGTGTCTCACTGAGACACACGGATATTTCACTCCGGCCTTTTACTATGAGTCCTGGGGCCACGTGTATCTATTTACAGCTCTATACTCCTTGGCTTTAGATTTATCTATATCTTGTTGGGCTATTAATTCTTATAAAATCCTGATATGTTAGACGTGGCCCATATTCTGGCAAGCATCTCCCCATCATTTTAGATCTCACGTCGAAGGAGAGATCATTTACATGTGAAACAGAGATTGTGAGGACTCCTTATCCCCATATCATCTTCCAGTTGTGCAGTGGCGGCTCGCCGAGGGAGTGTTGCGGGGTGGTGTGGCGGGGGAGGGGCAGGGTGGGGGGGGGGTAGTGAACTCGGACATACGACGGACAGAACTCAGAGGGAGTTCTGTCCGTCGTAAGTCCGAGTCCACTACCCCTCCACCCTGCCCCTCCCCCGCCCGCCTCACTGCACGCACCACTCCCTCGGCGAGCCGCCACTGCAATTGTGCCCGAGAACATGATTCATTAACCATTGGTTGTAATTTGTACTGAGCACCCTGCGCAGTTTTATTACAAGTGAGAAGTGCATCCTTTGCAGATGGCTTTCTGCCACTGAACATGCTACATTCAGACAGCGCCCTGATGAAGGATATGTTCACTTTCCAGCCACTTCCGAAACGCGCTTCTGCGCATTTCTGTTGATCAATGCACTAATGTTGAATCTGAACACTTGATTAATTCAAAAATAAGTATATAATGAACTATTTGTGTCTGTAATTTTTGTCAATGTCTTTTTTCCTTGCTTTGTATGGTTATTGTTTTCGTATCTCTCTATTGTCTTAGTCTGATTATGGTCTGTGAGTTCTGTTAGGTACACTTTGTATATATTTTTTTTGTTGTGTATGTAAATGTTTATCTATATTGCTGTTTTGGGTGCTCTATAATTTAATACATGAAAATATTGTGATATATATTTCTGTTTGTTTATATGAAATGCATATTCATACATAAAAAGAAAAAAGATTTACTAAATATATTTTTGTATTTTTGATAAATAAACTTTAAAAACCATTGGTCTGGTTCAGAACACTTTGTATATCATGGATGGATTGCAATTTAACAAATGATATTGTTTTGGAGAATTTCTGTTGTTGTTTACTTTGTTAATTCCCTGCTTTCTTCTCCAAATCCATTCAGAACAGTCAGGGACCCTCTTTGTTGTTCATTAAGGTTTACCCCAAGCCTGAGGATACAGAGTCTCTGTGCAGAACAGACTGAGGAGAGTATTCGCTGGGGATGCAAAGAGGTCCAGAACAGGAGGATCAATCTGCTCTGTCACCAGCTAGTAAGCCTGGGGAGAGAGTTGGAATTCTATTGAGGATGGAATATTCCAGCCGAGACGGTCCACCTGGGCATTGGACGACCCCGGAATGTACACTGCTTTGATCAAGTATAGATTCTTCTCTGCCCAAGTCAGGATTTCCAGGTCACTCTGTGTCTGTTTAAATATGCCTTTGCCACCTGGTTATCTGTTCTGACTAAGAACAGGTTGCCTCATCAGGACACTCGCAAAGGCCAACAACACTCTTCCTATTGCAGCTAACTCCCTCTAATTCGAGGAATTTAGGGTCTCTGACTCCAACCATTTCCCCTGTACCTCCTGAGAACCCAGAATCCCCTCCATCCCCATTGACTGGCATCTGTTGGAAAAATCAGGGCTGGGGATCTGATATGTGAGTCCCTTGCCGAAGGTTCTGGGGGCATAGCCACGACTGGAGATCTGGAATGATGTTGGGTGTAACCGGGATCTGAACATTGTAATCTAGGGAAGCTGGAGAACAGTGAGTGTGAAAATAAGTGTCCTGTAAGTCAATGGTGGCCATCCAATCCTCTTGCAAGACAGCTGGGATGATATGCTGCAGTGTCACCATTTTGAATGTAAGGTACTGTACAAAACGTTGAGTTTTTTCAAATCCAGGATGGGTCGGAAACTTCCATCTGGATTCAGCACCAAAAAGAGAGTGGAATGAAACCCTTGCAGATGTTGGTGGAGAGGACTGGAATAATTGCGCCCTTCTGAAGCAAGTTCTGTTACCTCCAGATGAATGTCCTGAAGCTTCACATGAGTCTTTGGTAATTGCTTCTGAACATAGAATGGTTCCACATATGGAGTGTGAAAAACAATTTGACAACCGTTCTGGACAACGTCTAGATCCCATCGGTTCAAACTGGGCTATTTTTCCTCCCACCATATCAGATTGATTGTTATTTGTTTGCTTGAAGCTGTTGTTGGGCCTGCAGCTGTAGTCGGGATTTGCCACCCGCCGCTGCTCCCCGATCCCGACCATGAAGGGTCTGTTTACTTTGAAGAGACTGATTGTATTTTTTATGGATAAAAGATTTCTTCCCTTGGGAAGAACAAAGAGGCTGAAGAACCTTTTTCTCCTTCTATACCAAATACTTCAGTTGAGAGGAAAACAATTTATCTCCTTAAAAGGAAGTCGCAGGATAAGCGCTTTTTGGGATTGGTCCGATCTCCATAATTTCAGCCACAGATGGCAATGAGCAGCAATAGATGCTAAAGCTGCAGTAGCAGAAGACCATGGAAAATCAAATGAGGCCTCTGACATAAACTGAAGCTAAATTTCCATATTAGCTAGAATGTCAGTAGTGTCTTGCTCCTGAAGGGCTGGAAATCCTTGAGCAATGTTTGAGAACAACATGCCACATAGGGAGCAGCCCGTATCGATAAATTAGAGGCAGCATGCAAATTCTTTAATGAGGATTCGACTTTCTTATCAATGGCATTTGTCAAAGACGGCTCTTCAGAGGTCAAAGACGAAAAGGAAACTATAGTAGCCATAACAGAATTACATTTCGCTGGTTTGGGAACTTCTCTTCGAATGACTGAAGCACATATCATTTTGCCTGGAAGCGTGGAAAACTAGTCCTATCAAAGTCCTTCTATTTAAAAAAAAAAAAAACACCTTCAATCACTTCATGAATAGGTAAGTCATCAGCCACTGGGGTCCTGTATTGTGAGAGGGAATACACCCTCCACCAGTTGCTTCTCTTGGAGCTCCCAACATTTCTCTCATATGTTTCAACATGTCGTGTAACTGAGAGCCCTGCACATATCTGCCTCTGGAACCCACTTCTGAATTCCTCCTCATCTTCAAGAGACAGTTTCGGTTTTTTGGACATTGACTGAGCCAAGGCTGAGGCAACGGCATCATCAATTAAAATCTACAACTCAGAGCAAGAGACTCCATTGTCTCAGGAAAACATGCTAAAGCAGCCTCTTCCTCTTGAAATAAGTTGCCTAGCAACCAAATCACAGCTCACGAGACCAGACTACCAAATAAATGCACTGATGCCCGAGTGCGTTACAGGTTGACGGGAGCTCATATGTGAGCACCAGGACCAGCAAGAGAGTGCAAAACAGACTGCACTCCCGACAGGGCTCACAATTATCAAAGGCTCCTCAGCTCAAGCACCTGAGCGAGGAGCGCGAGCCCTGTCAGCAGCACCAATGGTAAGAAAGACCAGATAAACAACCAGAAAGAGAGTACAGCTTACCTGTATGTGGAAATCGTAGCGTTTATTCGTCTCGAAAGACGAAGTGACTGGAAGTGGGTTGGGGCAGATGCCTGTAGCGTCCTCCCAAGACCAGGTACATGCAAATGATCACCTCACACAAGAAGCTCGGCATTACACATCTTTTTCCTCCACATGTAACCATTGACTGAACATTTTACATCGGGAATTCTATCACCCACACCCACATACTTATGTCACTGTTCTACGGAGCCCATCAGAAACCAAAAGTGTCCTGTCATCTCTAAATCACAAGATACTATATCTCCCATTTGTTAAATAAAAAGTACAAATAATACATATATACATCACAAATCTTCAATAAGTCATTTCGGTGCTCAAATCAATTGCCCAGATCTGGTCATTTGAGGTTGCGGAGATACAGGAGAAGTGTCCGTGGCTGGCAATGGTGACAAAGACACTGGTACAGTCATTGGGCTCTACAGATTCTCAGGTGGATAAGTCTCACTTCTGACATCTGTAGCTGGCGAAGGTCGAGGAAGGTGCTTGAAATGCGAAGAATCTTGTGTAATGGACTTTCCAGTACAGTGACCAATAACCATGTGTCCTTTCCTAGTCACAACCCTCAGTGGGTCAGCATCAAAAGGAGCATCAGACTTGCATTTCCGTTTCTGCCTGATGATAACTTAGTATCCTTTTTTTAACACAGTGGTCTGATCCAAGTGGCGTCTATCTGCATAGATCTTCATTTTGCGGTTGTGAGACAAGTCAGTAATGTGAAGTTGATCAATGTCACTGGAGCTCTCTTTGGTCGATTGCGACCGATTGGTTCCTATGGCCCTCTCAAACATTAAGGTGGCAGGGCTTTCACCCATGGTAGAATGGGGAGTTGACCTGTATGAACGAAGGTTAAACTGAAGAACTGATTTGATGTCAAGCTTTTCAGTCTTCTTGAGGGTGCTCATAAATATCTCAACAACACCATTCACCAGTGATCAGAGAGGTGTGGTTTTCTGATGCTTGACATTTAGATGATTAGAAAATCTTCAAATTCTTGACTATTGAAAGGCTGCCCATTGTCAGATTTCAAAATCAAAGGAACACCCCATGTTGCAAAGATACTTTCTAATATCTCAATGACTCTGTCATGAGTAGTTGACGATGGATCTTCCACAGGGGAAAATGGGAATATTCATCAACAATTACTAGCAGTTGATGTCCATTGTCAAGGGGTCCAAAGAAATCAATTGCAATCTGCTCAAATGCTTGATTTGGAAGATCAGACATGTTTAACGGATGTGTGGTTGTCTTGGATGACAAGCAGTTGCACAAATGACATGCTTTTAACTCTTTTTCAACTCTTTCATCAAGACATGGGAACCACACTCAGTCCCGTAGATCTCGTTTTGTAGCAACAACTCCACAGTGTCCCTCATGAGCCACTTCAATAACTTGTTGTGTCAGACTCTCGGGTATGAAAATTTTCGACCCTCATAAGAATGATGCCTTCTGGGGTAACTGAAAGTTTTTCCTGCACATTTTAGAATTTCTGGTATTCAAGGTCATTATGAAGAGATCGATTATGTTTTCGTCACGATTGGTGTGTAATAATGTCTTTGAGTATTAGCAAATCCCTGTCAGTACTCGTGGCATTAATGATTTGTTCTACCTATATGGCAGTAGCGATACTGGATTTAACAATGAAGTTAACATAAGCATCAGCCGCTTTAGCAGTAGTGCCATGACACTGTATTGGCACTCGTTAGAAGTAGTCAGACTTTGGCTGGCATAAGCCACAATGTGTCTTGGGACATTGGGCTGTCCAGTGTGCTGGGCAAGGATGGCACCCAACCCCACTGGGCTTGCATCAACAACAACCTCCATCTGCAATTTTGGATCAAAATAGGCCATTTCAGTGGCCTTCCCGATTACATGCTTGATTTTCTTGAAGCTTTGTTCACATTCACTCGACCATTGAAATGGGACATTTTGTTTCATTAAGTCTCCCAATGGAGCACTTAGAGTGGCAAAGTCACGTATATACCTTGAACCAGTGGCAGCTCCTCCGCTAAGGCGGAGGAGCGTCGCCTCACTGCTGGCGGCAATGCAAAAAAGGAAAAATAAAATGACAATAACTCGAGGTTATTATCATTTTCCTTTGTCCTGCTGCGGCAGCTTCGCAGGGCGGGGCGGGCTGCTCCGACACAGGAGCAGGGGGAGTGCTGAGCACACTTTGCAAGTGCGCATGAATGTTTGGCCGGCCATCTCGGCCCAGACAAACATTCATGCGCACTTAGCATGTTCTCCACCCAGGCTGCATTACCGCCTGAGTGGAGAATATGCCCAGGCTCCCATTCCCTGGCTGAGTGCTGAATAGCAGCGCTCAGACCAATCACAATGCTGCATTGCAGCGTTGTTATTGGCTTAGTGGAGCCTGTGTGCTTACCAATCACAACGCTGCACGGCAGCATTGTGATTGGCCTAGGAAGCTGGGTGTGGTTCCTGTTCTGTTCTGGCGGTGCTGAGGGATGAGTAGGAAAGACAGAGGAGAGACGCAGTAGTACAGTAAGTTTTATAAAAAATTATTATTTTTATTATTTTCAGTCTCCTTAGTCCCCCACTTCTGCCCCCCTCCTCGCCACCTCCGATCGGTGCCAGCCGCCACTGCCTTGAACAGTAACTGGCCATACCAAGGAAGGATCGCAGTATAGTTACATCTTGTAGGGGCGAAGTGGATGACAACTTCCCCCATCAGAAAAGATATGACCAAAGAACTTGAGTTTGGTTTGATGAAACCCACACTTTGCCACATTTAAAGTGAGACCTACATCAGCAAGTATACAACACACGTGTGTAAGAGCTTTATCATGTTATTTTTGTGTGGCCCCAAAAACAAGTATGTCATCACTGTAACTGAATGCCTTTGTGACTGGCTGTTTTATGCGATGAATGACATCCTGAAAAAGTTCTTCAGCTAATGACACTCCGAAACTTTGCCTTTTATATCTAAATAAACCAATATGAGTCGAAAAGGTAGTAATGTACCCGCAATTCTCTTCCAGTTCGAGCTGGTGATACCTTTTGTTTAATCAAGGTGGGAAAGGACTTGAGCTCCATTCAGCTGCGTAATCATGTCAGTAATGTGCGAACTCGGATGTCGTTCTCTTTCAATCACTTTGTTTGCATGGCGCATATCAATGCATATGCGCACAGCTCCTTCACTATCCTTTTTCGGCACTACCACTATGAATGATACACATGGCGTTGGATCAGTGGAACGCTAAATGATGTCGGACTTGAAAAGTGTCTCAAGTTCTTTCTCAACAGCCTCTTGTAAATAAAATGCTAATTGATGATGTCGTTGAGCAACAGGACGAATGTCCTAATCTATGTGAAGTTGCACTTTCATGGTCTTCCTAGTCCATGAAACAAGGATGGAAACTGATTTACGATCTCATGATAGGCATTGACATTGTAGTTTACAGAAATTAGCCTCATGTCAGCAGCAGTACTAAAACTAAGTAAACATGCACTTGATGAAGTGCCTGGCAAGACATGAATTGGTGCTTGTACTTTTGTCTTTTTATGCTTCACAGTTGCTATGAATGAATCTTAACTTTGCAGTGGCGTTGAAGCAGCCCACGGATACACTTTAGTTTTCGATGGGGTTAAATGGGGCACTGGAGACAGTTTATTGTACTTTTCCGCTGGCATAATATTTATCGACGCACCAATGTCTATGATAAAAGGTAGGGAGCACTCATTCACTTTCAGTGTGATCTTGGGACAGTGTCCAAATGAATTTCATACTTTCACTTGTCGACCTAGCTTCAACCGGCATTCTTCTTTGCACTTAGCTAATCCTACATGTGCATGTCGTCCAGCAGTCAACATTGACATCGCACACCCATCTTCCTCACTGTCGCTTGACAATAACAAACTTTTAGACGAGGAATTTGATGACAATCGATGTCGTTCAGTTTCCACTTGCCTCAACTGATGTGGTCGCGTGGACTTGTGGGCGCTCATAAAGTGTCACACCTGGAATGTTCTGGCATCCATTTTGTTTTGTCGATGTGACGCACTTGATCTTTCCCTTGCTTTGCAAACCATTACAAAGTGCTTCTCTTTCCTGCAGACTTTGCATATTTGTCCAATGGTGGGACATTTACCTTCAAGCTGAAAGGAAAATCCGCATCGAAATCACAACTTATTTTTCTCTGGAGACATTACTTTATGGCCTTCTACCTTGTATTTCAACTTACGTTTCACACTCAGCGCTGATTCATTTTGGGCTGATCTGGCCTCCATGTTAGCTGCTTGTCTGTCAGCTCTTTCTTACGCTCTGGCAGCCATGAGTACTCACTCCAAGCTGAGAGTCTCTTTCAGCATTTGTAGTCTGAAGGCATCGGAGGGACAACCATATATTATTCTGAGATGCATGGCCTCTTCTTCATTGAACTCGTTGAACTTTCAATGCTTGATGAGCGAATCAAGTCTTTCTACAAATTCATCCAAATTCGTCCCCAACCGCCAGCTTCGCTCCGCCGACCTCTCCCTCGCCACCGTCCCTCGCATTCGAAGAACAACCACCGGCGGCAGATCCTTCTCCCACCTCGCCGCCAAGACCTGGAACACCCTTCCACTCAGCCTACGACAGACCCAAGACCTGCTGACCTTCAGGAGGCTACTCAAGACCTGGCTGTTCGACCAGTAGCGGCCCCCCCCCCTTTTTTTCCCCAGCGCCTTGAGACCCTCGCGGGTAAGTAGTTGTCAGTAGCGCAAGAAAGAAAGCAAAGACAAACGCCACTGACCTCTTCGTAGCGGCCAGCAGGAACGATGGCTTGTAGTGTGGCCTCCCTCCTTCCCTGAGCACTATCCCCCACAATGTAAGCATATGCACTATGGAAGAGAGCACTCCGGGGAAAAGGGAAGGGGATAAAATAACAAGGAATCACTGTGGGGGGTAACGCTTGCCTCCTAGGTCTTTGAACACCTTCTCTCTGATGGTAGCACTGTGTAGACACAAAGAGAGAGATAGGTATGAGAAGTAACACAGGGAAACAAACATACAAAACAACATCAAGTTTTCAGCACTATGTCACACACTCACAAGGAGCCCAAACAGCAATTCTCCAGAAGCAGTCGAGGTACTCGCCCTCCTATGTCCCAATAATTAAGTTCCAGTGTTCTGTGTGCACCGATAGTGCACAGGCAACAGGCAATGTACGTCCTCTTAACAGAAAAGGCCTTTCACTGCTGTTTCATTCACAGCGTGTGAACCTGAAACTCCAGAGTGCCCTGGTCGCAGTATAGTCTTCAAATAAAAAAGAAAACAATGTCTTGCGTCCCCAAAGGCAGATTATGCGGAAGCGCGGTAAATGAAAAACAGAAACACGAGTGCGCTGCACAGTACCAGCGTTCGTGAAACTAAGTGTACAACAAGAAAGGAAATGTAAGTTGATTTTAGAGGGGAGCGCTCCAGCGCGTCTCTCTCTCTATTTCACGATACCTGAATGCCCCCCAGCCGGGAGTTTCAGCCTCGTAAGCTAGGAGTCTTGGAATGAGCACACGAGTGCTCCGACGGTCTTCAGGAATCCTCAGGGAAAAAAGCAGCGCCTAGTCACGCCGCTCAGACGGTCCTCCAGCGGGGAATACCTTCCGCTACAAACGAGCTTGTCCAGATTGTCAAGCACCTACCTCCTATAGAGGCAGTGCTTATATACAAAGGGGCGGTTCTTGGATACGACGGTTCCGTTTTCCTTTACTGTGCCCCATTGCCTTCTGGGACATGTAGTGCAGTGGGCTCCTGTAACAGGCAAACCGGCGTCCACGCATACAGGGAAGAAATGTATGGCGCGTGTGTACCCTATCCGTCCTTCCCTTATGTCTATGGAGTGTAATCGCGACAGTACCCCCTCTCAAGGATCGCCGACCCGGCGGTCGTCCAGGTTTACCCGGATGTGCTGCATGAAAACGCTCTACTAATTCAGGGCAGTGGAGATTTTGTACTGGATCCCAAGTTCTATCCTCCACCCCAAAACCCTTCCAATCCACCAGATACTGCACTCGCCCTCTCATTATTCGGGAATCCAAGAGTTCGTGTACTTCGAACTCGTCCTGACCATCAACTTCCAGAGGGAGGGGTCGTTCAGGCAACCTCATGTTAACAGGACAGGGTTGGAGCAGAGAGACGTGGAATACAGGGTGGATGTGCCATGAACAGGGCAAGGACAGTCTCATAGCTACGGGGTTTATGATCCCCTCAATGCTGTAGGGACCAATGTATTTGGGTTTTAGTTTGTCTGCTCCCTTAAGGTGTAGGTTCTTAGTTGCTAACCATACCTTGTCCCCCACCTGGTAAACGGGTTCTTTGGTTCTTTTCCTGTCAGCGAAGCGTTTGTGTGCAAGTTGTGCTGAAGCCAGATGTTGTTTGGCGTCGATCAACACGGCCCTGAGGTGAGCGTGATGTTCGTGGATGCTTGGAAGTCTGGATTCTATTGGCCATTCGAAAGGGAGCATGTTGGGATGATGACCATAGAGGCAAAAGAACGGAGAACAACCGAGCGTGGTGTGTTCCGCATTGTTGTAGGCGAACTCGGCCATCCATAGTAGTGTGTACCAGTTCGTGGTGTTTTGGAGGGTGAAACAACGGAGGTACTGCTCCAGAGTCTGATTTAAGCGCTCTGTTTTTCCATCCGTCTGAGGATGGTAGCTGGTAGAAAGCCTGGCTTCGATGTTCATAGTCTTACATAACGCCCTCCAAAAACGGGAGGTGAACTGTGTTCCCCGGTCGGTTATGAGAACACTGGGTATTCCGTGTACTCTCACCACGTGTTGAAGGAAGACAAGGGCTAATTCTGAAGATGTAGGCAAACGTTTCAAAGGAACAAAGTGTCCCATTTTTGTTAAATGGTCAACTACCACCAATATGGTGGTATACCCTTCACACGGGGGCATTTCAACGATAAAATCCATGGACACCGTATGCCAAGGTCGAGGGGGTATGGGCAATGGTTGTAGGAGACCTGTAGGTTTCATGTGAATGGCCTTTCCCTGTGCACACACGGAACAATTCTGTAGGTACGTCTCAGTATCTTTCCTCAATGTGGGCCACCAAAAGGATCGCTCGATACAGGCTATGGTCTTGTATCTCCCCATGTGTCCTCCCAACAGAGAATCATGAGCCCATGCCAACACTCGTAGTTGTAATTCGGTGTTCGGAATATACAATGCGTGATGGTGATACAACACTTCCTTGTTGTCTGTTCGATGTTCAGGATCTTCCCGAATCCAGGCCTGGGCATCTATGTTGGCTAAGGACACTCTGAGGTCCTCTAGAAAGTCTTGTGAGGTGATCAATGCAATGGATTGTTTCTGGAAGGCCGCCTCAGGGAGTATTGAGGGTGGTTCTGGGTGCTCTGACAACATATGTCCCTCGGGATCTTCTATGCGAGAGAGAGCATCCGCCTTACCGTTCTGGGGGCCTGGTCGGTACTTGATTACAAACTCGAAATCGGAAAAGAAAAGAGTCCATCGCAACTGACGTGGTGTTAGGGCCTTGGCGGTTTTCAGGAACAATAAGTTCCGATGATCTGTGTAAATCTCAATGACGTGGCGTGCTCCCAAGAGATAGTGTCTCCATTCCTCGCAAGCCCATTTTATGGTCAGCAGTTCTTTATCTGAGATGGAGTAGTTCACTTCACTGGGGTTGAGCTTTTTTGAAAAATAGGCCACAGGGTGTAGCTGACCTGTTTTGGGATGTCGTTGAGACAAAACCCCCCCTTTGGCATATTGAGAAGTGTCTGTTTCAACAATGAAGGGGAGTTGTGGGTCAGGATGTCTTAATATGGGAGCCTGGGTGGACCTCTCTTTTAGGATCTGAAAGGACTATTCTGCCTCTTTTCCCCAAACAAAAGAGGTGTTTTTCCGCAGTAGGCTGGAGATGGGGTGGATGATCTTCGAGAAATCCTTGATGAAACGCCGATAATAGTTGGCGAATCCTAAGAAGCTTTGTACTGCCTTTATGTGTTGTGGGGCTTTCCACTGAGTGATTGCGTCGACCTTGCCTGTGTGTCCATCTGGAACCCTTGTGCATTGATTATGTATCCCAGGAATGCTACTTCTTGGACATGGAACAAGCATTTCTCTAATTTGGCATACAGCGAGTGGTGTTGGAGCCTGTTCAGGACTGCTTTTACATGATTCACGTGTTCCTGAGGACTAGACGAATATACGAGGATGTCGTCTATATACACCACACAGAACGTGTCGAGAAACCCCAGTAGAACCTCATCCATAAAATATTGAAACGCCGCCGGGGCATTACATAGCCCGAAGGGCATTACTCTGTATTCAAAGAGTCCGAACTTCGTCCGGAAGGCGGTTTTCCACTCATCACCGCTCTTGACCCTCACCAAATGGTAGGCGCCTCGTAGGTCCAGCTTCGTGAAATAGCGAGCCCCCTTGAGTTGATCCAAGAGCACAGGAATCAGTGGTAAGGGTTTGCGTTTTTTTACCGTGACTCGATTTATCGCTCTGTAGTCTATACAAGTTCGAAGTTCGTCACAATCCTTCTTAGGGATGAAAAAGAGCGGAGAGGAAGCAGGGGATGCAGAATGCCTGATGAAGCCAGAGGCTAGGTTCTCTTCGAGGTAGTTTTTTAAGTAGTGTGTCTCTGGTTCTGTCAGAGCATACACCCGTCTGCATGGGATCTCGGCTCCGGGCATGAGCTCAATGTGACAGTCATAAACCCGGTGGGGTGGAAGCTGAGTGGCTTTCTGTTTATCGAAGATAGGCTGGTAGTCCTTGTACTCTTCGGGCAAGGCGGTGGAACAACAGTATCTGTCTCTTTCACATGCGGTTGCCAGTAAACCTGCCTGGGTGCTCTCGGTTTTTTCTGGAAGGGCCGTTTGCTTGGTGCAGTGCTCCTTGCAATAGCTAGAACTCAAGAGTACTGTGCAGGCCGCCCATCGAACAACAGGATCATGTAAAGTGAGCCATGGCATACCCAGGATGAGACGGAACTGTGGTGCGTCAATGAGGTCAAACTGGATGTATTCATAATGGTCCTCACCAACCTGCATCTTGAGTGGAACTGTATGGTACGTGACAGGCCCAGAAGACAGCCCAGTACCGTCCACTGCTTTTACGTTTTCTGGGGTCTCTTTCCTTTCCCATGGCACACCAATAGTTAGGGCGTACTTTTGATCGATAAAGTTTCCTGTGGCTCCGGAGTCCAGTAATGCAGCCACCTCAACGTTTTCCTCCCTCGTAACTTGAAGATAGATACTCATAGTTAAATGAGCCACGGCTGGTTGCATGGTATTGGCGATCACTGATGGGATCGTAGTATGTCTGTCACCCGAACCAGTGATCTCATCCTGATTCAGGCTTTTCAGTTTTCCGTCGGTTCCCGATGCCCTATTGCTGCTTGCACTCTTGGAACGGTGGTTCGTTCTGGAAGCTGGGCCCGAGCGCGACATTACCTGATGAAGTGCCCCCCTTTTCCGCAATATAGGCATAGCTTCATCCTTCGCCTTTTTTCTCTCTCTTCTGTGGTGAGGGGTCCTCGGATACCCCCTATCTGCATCGGCTCGGTCCCTTCAGAAGGTTTGGGATGTTCTTCGGTAGCGGGTTTGGATCTAGGAAACAGAAAACGCGTGTCCCCCCGGTTCCTGTCCCTTTTTCTTTCCTGTATTCGGTGGTCCAGTTGGACTGTGAGATCGATCATTTCTTCACAGGTCTGGGGTAACTGTACCACCTGCGCAAGGACATCTTTTAATTCCCCACGCAACCCTTGGTAGAAAAGAGTGGTTCGCTTTTCCTGGGGCCAGTCTGTTTCCACTACTAGGCGGTTGAACGTTGTAACGTAAGTCAATAAATCCTGAGAACCTTGTTTAAGGGTGATTAGTTCGCGGTCCAGGGTCATCATATGGGATTTTCTGTCAAACAGTTTTCTCATTTCCAAACAAAAGTCTGTAAATCTATGTAAAACAGGGTCGTTTCGTTCCATCAATGGTATGGTCCAGCTCGCTGCATTCCCTCCCATGTACGACATCATAAAGGCTGTCTTTGCCGCTTCCTCCTGAAAAACTGCAGGTTTACACAAGAAATGCAGCCGACATTGATTTAGGAAGGTTTCAAACTTCTTCGGATCTCCATAGAAACGCTCTGGCGGTGCTAAAGGTATTCCTGTGTTTTGTATGACATGGACGGTGGGAGTGGAGTCAGCTGAAGGTGGCGGAACAGGACTGGCTGCAAAGAAACCTCCCCCTTGTGTGGTGACTGAGGAGGGTACTGTATGCACCTGAGGAGTGAAGGTAGCTTCTCTAATATAAGAACCTGACCCTATACCTTTACGAGACAGGCCAGCTACCTCTCTACGTAACGTGCCCATCTCTTTCCTTAATTCTTGGTTTTCCAAACGAGAGGTTTGTACCTCCTGCTGCAGAGCTGCTAGGCTCTCCAGCAGCGAGGCCAACACTGCGTTGGTGTCCATCGTCCAGGCTGGGCGTCTAACTTGGGCTTGACAATCTGTCAGGTTGTCAGTAGCGCAAGAAAGAAAGCAAAGACAAATGCCACTGACCTCTTCGTAGCGGCCAGCAGGAACGATGGCTTGTAGAGTGGCCTCCCTCCTTCCCTGAGCACTATCCCCCACAATGTAAGCATATGCACTATGGAAGAGAGCACTCCGGGGAAAAGGGAAGGGGATAAAATAACAAGGAATCACTGTGGGGGGTAACGCTTGCCTCCTAGGTCTTTGAACACCTTCTCTCTGATGGTAGCACTGTGTAGACACAAAGAGAGAGATAGGTATGAGAAGTAACACAGGGAAACAAACATACAAAACAACATCAAGTTTTCAGCACAATGTCACACACTCACAAGGAGCCCAAACAGCAATTCTCCAGAAGCAGTCGAGGTACTCGCCTCCTATGTCCCAATAATTAAGTTCCAGTGTTCTGTGTGCACCGATAGTGCACAGGCAACAGGCAATGTACGTCCTCTTAACAGAAAAGGCCTTTCACCGCTGTTTCATTCACAGCGTGTGAACCTGAAACTCCAGAGTGCCCTGGTCGCAGTATAGTCTTCAAATAAAAAAGAAAACAATGTCTTGCGTCCCCAAAGGCAGATTATGCGGAAGCGCAGTAAATGAAAAACAGAAACACGAGTGCGCTGCACAGTACCAGCGTTCGTGAAACTAAGTGTACAACAAGAAAGGAAATGTAAGTTGATTTTAGAGGGGAGCGCTCCAGCGCGTCTCTCTCTCTATTTCACGATACCTGAATGCCCCCCAGCCGGGAGTTTCAGCCTCGTAAGATAGGAGTCTTGGAATGAGCACACGAGTGCTCCGACGGTCTTCAGGAATCCTCAGGGAAAAAAGCAGCGCCTAGTCACGCCGCTCAGACGGTCCTCCAGCGGGGAATACCTTCCGCTACAAACGAGCTTGTCCAGATTGTCAAGCACCTACCTCCTATAGAGGCAGTGCTTATATACAAAGGGGCGGTTCTTGGATACGACGGTTCCGTTTTCCTTTACTGTGCCCCATTGCCTTCTGGGACATGTAGTGCAGTGGGCTCCTGTAACAGGCAAACCGGCGTCCACGCATACAGGGAAGAAATGTATGGCGCGTGTGTACCCTATCCGTCCTTCCCTTATGTCTATGGAGTGTAATCGCGACAGTAGTGCGCTCTACAAATTCTGTGATTGATTGATTGATTGATCCATCGTTTCACCAGCTCTCTGCCTTTCCTGATTGAAAATGTATCTTTCTTAGTCGACATTTGGCATTGGATTGAACTTGGTGTTTAACTCTTCTTTGATTTGACGGTACGTCACTTCATCACCGTGTGGTATTTTCTTTATCACTTCTTTTACTCCTTCACCTGCTACATTCTTTATATACTTCATGATCTTTTTGTCATTTACTTTTTCCAGCGAATCAATGAAATCATCAAAGGTTTCGATCTAGGCATGCCATCTGTCGCCAATATTTTGCTTTTTGGCAGTATTGAAGTGATGCTGTGGTTCAAGAAGGCGGCGGCACCATATTTTGTGCTCTTTTCAGCAGCCATTGAAAAATGTCACTATTCTGACCACTGTTCATGGCCTTTCAGTCGATACAACATGATTCACCAGTCTTGTAAGCACAACCCTGGTGCTTCTGCTTGGGTTGCAGCACCTGGTGCTGAGGTTGGATGGCTCTCTTCACTGAGGTTCTGGCCAGCGTGATTGTGTTCTCTATATCTTGTTATCGCCACCTCTAATGTTTCTCTGCGTTTACCTGCTTCTGCTCACTGTGTTCTCTTGCACCTGGCTGTCACGACTTGTTTCACTTTCCATACCTGGTTGTCACTGCCTTTGGCGTTGTCGCACTGTATTAATGCTAGCTCTGTGCCGCATTGTGGCACAGTACCTCTTGTCTCGACTTTACCAGCAAAGTTCTAGCAGACAACAAACAAACTTTCTGTAAGGCCTTCACTTTCGTCACATGCCTTGCATTGGCTGGAGTGGCGCTTTTACTTCACATACGCCTGCTGCCGATTTTCACTTTAACTGGGGCATGCGTGGCACGCACAAGCAGTTTTCTGGACCACGGCAAACTCTCAGGGAGAGCACTCTCAGTTCTTCGGGTTGCAGGGTTTACATAGTCCCCTATCTCGTTGCCAGTTGTAGCGTCCTCCCCAGCCTGTGTACATTCAAATGATCATGCCACACATGGAGCTTGGTATTGCACGTCTTCATTCCTCACTGTGTAACCATTAACTGAACATTCTATATCAGGAATTGTATCACCCACACACTTACGTCACTGTTTTACAGAGCCTGTCAAGAACCAAAAGGGTCCTGTCATCTCTAACTCTCAAGACACCTCAATGCCTTTTACCTTATTGGTGGAGTCTTTTTTTAATAGAAACAGACTAAAGATTTGGTAGAGTTTCCCTGTCAAGAGGCGAGGCGGCCTCATAAGTTATGGCTATGGTGAGGAGGATATACGTAGGGGTAAAGTCGAGGTTTATTTATATAGTGCTCAATATCGATTTTCGGACTGTTACTAGGCACTCCCCGAGTTTGCAGGTATTGGAAGAACAAAGTGATTACATGGTGTTGTAAACTGAGAGAGGCTGGTTTAGAACTCATTACCATCTTGTTGCAGTGTTATTAATTTGTAAAAAAAATAAGTTCCTCGTCAGCAGGCCACCACAGTTTGCACCACACATTGCCACTGTACTTACACAAATACTAACCATCACACTGCTACAAGTGTGACAATTCAGACTGTTCGAGGCCGCCACAGCTTTAAGAATGGCTTGGGTGGCAGGTATTGGTTGTTTTTAATGTATATTGAACTAACAAGCAACTGTTATTTTGCTCATCTTAAAATCGCACAAACAGCGCCATCATGTGGCAGCTGTCATAAGTACAGGTCTGGCAATTACGTGCCAGTGCCGGCAATTAAGTGCTGGTGCAGAGCACCAGAAACCACAGACTCAAATTAAGCACTGGCTTGTTGTCTTTCTCGTCCCAATCCTTACAACATGAGTTCTCTCACCAGGGGTACAGTTTTTAACTATATTTATAAAATAAATTATAATCTATTCCAAAATGACCTAACCCCTCAATCTCCCTCCTGTCCAGCATCTGTAAAGGTCCTTTCTATGGCCCTCCTAGATTTGTCTCTTTGTAGCTACTCTTAGCTTCTCTTGCTAGTCTCTGTTTACAACCATCACTCTTTCTCACTGTTTCCCTTTTTCCCTTTTTTTCTCATTTTCAACCCTTATTTTTCCCTCTTTGCTTCTTTCATAGTCTTTCTTCCCAACCAATAGTCTGTCTTCGTCATACTCTTTTTTCCCTTTCCACTCATCATTGCTGACACTTAACCCTAAACCGTCATTTCATTTAGATTTTGCCAGTAAATACAGTGAGATGGCCCAGTGGTGGTAATACCACAAATACCTGTCATTACCACTTTAGAGGTAATCATGTAAAACTAAGGAGCAATGAGATTACTGCTGGTTAAGTCTGCATTTATAGATGTGTTTTGCATCTGTTTATCTGTCGGGAAAATTATTCTAATTACCAAGTGATGTCATGATGATAAACGTCAATGTTCAAATATGGCAAGTTGTGCAATTGAATGTGTCCGCTTTTGTGACACCAAGGGTGCCTGTGTTGACGCAAGGCAGCCAATTGAGCACCAGCGCAGGGAAAGAGGACAAGAATCAGCCATATCTGATAGATATGGCACATTCCTGACCTTTTTTTTTTGCTCTAGGGCAGGGCAGCAGGAAGGCTTGCGGCCTGCCCAATGGCAAAATATTTACAAGCCCTGTGCGCCACCGGAACGTCCCTATTTGTGATGTTCCGGTGTTGCACAGGGCTTAGCCGTATCTACACTGCCACATAAAGCCACTCTGCGTGGCTTTTCATGGCCTTGTAGCTATGGAAGGAGTCAATGCAGCGCAAGTTGCTGCGTTGCCTCACACTACGATGGGGAGGCGTGCCATGGGCATTACTGTGGGTGTTCCCATGTAACATCCATGGCATTTGACACTTCACAGATTTACAACAAACTGTAAACCTGGGAATGCAGCAAAAGCCAACGCCTCCCCAAGGGAGGCATAATGAGGAGAAATAACTTTATTTCTCCTCTTCTTTTCCACCATGGTGCAAGGGTGCCTGCATTGGTGCAAGGCAGCCTATTGAGCGCCGGCGCAGGGAAAGAGGACAGGAATGCGCTGCTTCTGATAGATACAGCGCATTCCTGCCCTTTTCTTTTGCCATAGGGCAGCGCAGCAGAAAGGCTTGTGGCGCTGCCCTATGCCAAAATATTATAAATGAGGCCCCCAATATTTTGACTTGCTTAAGTTCAGGATAGTTTTTTTGTTGTGTGGTCTCTACTCATAACAAATGCTCTAGTGGACGTCAGAGCACAACATATCCGAAGGGCTGTTTTTGCTCGAAGGTCACATAAAGCAAACATTCCAGGAAGGTGCTATTACTAGCAAATCTTCAATACAAATCCAAGCTAATGTCAGGCGATTGTCACCATGTTTGCAGTACGAAGCTGACACCTGCAGTAGATTACAGCAATCAGGCAGAGAAAACAAATCCCTCTCCTGGACAGCAACATCATTTTGGATAGAAAAACAAACCTCAAGAATGTCCAAATGTAAAAGATGCTCAAACCGCATTTAACACCTCACTCATCAAGAGCCAGGCACCTTACTTCTGATTAGCAGCGCATGCAGAAAGCACATAATCTCATTATGCAAATGAAAGCATGACTAAACAGCAGATAAATAGAGAAGATAGGCCAATACTATGCTGTGCTCTCTTCTCCACTATCCATGTATTTGCCTTCACCCCACCACAGGATTACACAACTGAGAAAGTGCAGAGAACAAGTGGCAGTGCATTAAAAAAAGCAGCGCCAAGAGTGATGCACCCAGACGGAAAAAAAAAACTAATGAATGATCACACATCTCAGGGAGGCATGCCATGGAAGCTGATCACGGATTCGGAGGACGGGTCGCTGCCAGCCCTCACAGTGGCACTTAAAAACCAAGCATTCCCAAAGCCAATAGGTAAGGCTTAAATGTGAAAATAAACGAAAAACCGCATTTGTGCATGTTGGGGCTCTACACTTATTACCTCAATAGAACTACTGGCTTCGCTAATACATGTAGGGGCTTATCTTATTTACAAGCCCCTTTAATATGGGAAAAATGACGCACCGACGGCGCAAGGAGCTTGTAAATAAGCCCCGTATTGTTTTAAGCAGTTGGATTGTGCAACCTTATGTATGTGTCTGTAAACATATATGTGTACATGTATATGTGACTCGTAAATGTTAAAGAACTTGAATTTGGAGGCTAAATATTAAGTTAGTATCTTCAGATTCATCTGTGGGAGCAGTGCAAGTGCCTCAAACAGACGATAGTGTGGGCGATGAGTGGCTGAATTAAATTTAGACAAGCTCAAACCTTCCCATTAAAATTTAAAAAAAATTGACATTTGTTTGTTAATTAAATAAAATAGTTCCTCGTCTGTGTATTTGCTTGATGAATGCTTGTTTCTGACTTTTTGTGTATTGTTTTTCAGTTCAAATCATTGAAAATGCTTAGGTCGTGTTCCCTGCTTCCAGTAATGAGTCAGTAGGGGTCCCCGGATTCCAATAACGATTCATTGGGGGTCCCTGGGTCCTGGGTTACTGTAATGAATAGGTGGGGGTCTACAGAAGACAATAGGTTATGAATCACTGCTCTAGATCAACCTCTAAGCTTATGTTCTGAGGTAGCGTGCCACCGTAAAGCACTTCAATGCTTGGCCAGGTGTAGTAAGCGTGATATAAATCCAATCACACAACGTGCAAACTAACAGCAATGTGCTCTCCATGTGTACTTCTCCTATAAAAGGAGAAAACACATGAGAGTGGATAAGCTCCAAGCATGGCAGACCACTGAGTCAGGGCTTTCGACTTGGGCCCTGAATTTTCCCCCATTCCGATGTTCTGAGATGCGGGCCTGCGGGAACCATGATCTATATTAGACAGAGGTCACAGGGAGAACTGCAGCTTTATGGCTGAAACTTCTACAGTGACGAACAGCTCCTAGATGTGGAGCAGCCTAGCTGGGTGATGCGGCGGTGAGGCCTTACCATGGCCGCGTCCTGCAACCTATGTGGTGCTGCCCACGACGGTGTGGACCGGAAGCCTCTGGACCGAGGAGTCTGGTGGTGGACAGCTGAGAGGACAGCAGGTGGCACACCTGGAATCTAGATCACATGAGAGCCTGGTGAGGGGGCCTAGTGGTGCGGGTGGACGTTGAGCAGTGCAGGGTCGGCCATCTGTGCCTCCCGCCACAACTTGAGGCCTCGTGGTCACTTTACTGCCTATCTGGGCGGTCTTTTGCCCCCGTGCCAATGCTGCTTTTACCTGGAACATAGCAGTCCTGGGGCTTGTGTGCCCAGTCTACCATCTTTGGATTTGGATCTTAGGGTCTGTGCTGAGGTACCTGCATGCTGCAACACAGCTGCTTTGGCACCCAGCAAGCCACTATATAGCCCCTGCTGCCAGGCATGACTGTGCTGCTCTGAGGTGAGATTCTCCCACACCCCTTATCGTTGAATGAAGTGCTGGAACTGGAGACGTTTGGGAGCTCTCCCATTGTTGCTATTGGTCCACTTTGCACACATCTTAGCCATCTCTCATGGGCTGGTTCCCCAGAGTGGAGGGCACCATGCTGTGACATACTGGGACATTTGCCACCACTGGGGCACCACTACCCTCACTGATCTGTGGCCTCCCGACACTTGAGCAGTCCCTAAAGCCCAGTGTACTAAATCTACTTTCCATATGGTTTATCTAGGAATGCCGGCCCTGGAATATCATGCAGTTTCTATACATTTGCCCTCCTGTGACTGACCATGGTGGGGGTAGGGTCAAGAAATATTGAATGATCAAGGACCGACTGCAACAATCCTCACTTTCTCAGTCCACTGGGGACACAGTAATACAATATGAGTCACTAATGGAAAATGCCCATCACGAACCCACTTCAATGGACCCTAGAATCACCTAAGATGTTCTTTTAGCTGCCTTCCAGGACTTCATGGGTGAGATCTTAACCCTCAAATCAGAATTGCACAGTGACCTCCAGGATGTCCTCAGAGATGTCCCAAAACTGGGCTTCAGAGTAGTGGTGGTAGAGAAAGGCCTTCATAAACAAGTGAATGTCTGCTATAAACTTCAAAATGAATACTTCCCTAGAACAACATATGCTGCTCCAAGACAAGTGTGAAGACCTTGAAAATAAATCGCAACTGAATAACATTTAGATTTGAGGGATACCTTCAGATATATCAACAGCAGACCTTTCCTAGGATGTCCAGGATCTCTCGGAGGCTTTCTCGGAGGACCCTGAGTTCACCACACCCGGTTGTACAGAACTTACAGAGTGGCTACAAGACACTCCTGTGTGGGGCCCCCTCATATATACTCACGAGGGTCCATTTCTATGAGGACAAAGAGGCCATTATGTCAACAGCCAGCAAAGGGGGCGCAGAGTTCATTTAATGGAGCCTCCATACAGATGTTCCAAGACATTTAGCCGATCGCCCTTTCCAAACACCGGACCTTTAAACCAATCACAGACGTTCTAAGGTCTACAGGAGTCAAACATGAGTCACCCATTTCAGCTTCTTTTTCAGTGGGAGGGCCAAACCTGATCTCTTGTCTCACTGGAGGCCACCTGTGAACTACTGAGTCTCACTCCACCTGGGGAGCCACCATCCTCCTCCACACCATCTGAGGAAGAATAGGACACTTTACCCCGCATTTTTTACTCTGCATGCCATTACCCCGCATTTTTTACTCCGCATTAACTTTTACAACGCAGGGCTTTACAACGCAATCCGTTACAGCGCATTCCCCATTCCAATGCAATTACTATTCTAACTCCAGGGGGGCGTTACTTTGGGGAATGCGTTGTAACAGTTTTGCGGTGTAAAGCCCTGCGTTGTAAAAGTTAATGCGGAGTAAAAAATGCGAGGTAATGGCATGCGGAGTAAAGCATGCGGGGTAAAGGATGGTTCCCTCTGAGGAATGACTTTGAAGAGCGAAGTGGACGACTGGCAAGCATAATTGCTGCTCCCAGATACTAAACAGCAAAGAAATAGCAGCCAGCATGGACTGCATCATTTCACACCTACAGCAGGTGATGGGAGAAGATCCTGAGACCCGGACAGTGGCTGTTGACCCAGGACTCACACAGCAGACCTCTAAATGACTTAGGCCCCATTGTCCTCCAGTGCTTGCTCCGTAACAGCCGACCTCCGTTCTTTACTTCTTTCAGCAGGGAGTTGGGAGCTTAGATGGGATCTTATGCGAAGACTACCACTGCCAATACACCCCTGTGTAACCAATTGTAGTGTCATCCAGGAAAGACCCGATGGCGTCTGACTACACTCACTTCCTCTACACAGTATTGGTGTTTCTCACGTAGGGTTTAACAGCTACCTCTCATCGTCAACTTTATTTCGTCTAGAGAGAACCATAAAAGTACACAGTAACACATCTCATGATAGATAAAAAACACGATGAGGAAACAACATAGTTCTCAACAATGTACATGAGTTAAAATAGGTTAAAATCATGATGCATCGACTTGCAATAAGAAGCACAATAGGGTACTTCCACGATGAATAATTTCCAGATGGACAAAAAACAGAAACATAAAACAGGCCCTTGAAGGGTCCATTATGCCATCCCTAAAATCAAACATTGCAATCGATATTAGGAGTTCCGACAGAGCACAAGCCATTATGAGTAACTTAAAAGTACAGAGGACATACAGAAATTCATACCTAAGAAAAAGCAATTAAAATGATATTGTTAATGCTTGCAGTGAAAGACACAATGGGGTACCTTCAAGCTAGGTGATTTCCCAGATGGGCAAAAACCTCAGACAGAAACCTAAGAATAAGCTCGAAAAGGGTCCACAATGCAGTCTAGACGTCTAGCATTACAATCTGAATTGGGGGTTTCCACAGAGTGCTAACTGTTATAGATATGCTTAAAGTGCACAGTGCATACAAAAAGGATAAAATATATACCAATAAAACATTATTACCTTAAAAGCCACGCTCACAAAGTGATATTTGTCCCAACAGCCTTTAATCTAATGTGCCAGATTGAGCTTAAGAAATTGGAGACTGAATATACAATGGTACACCTATTATCTGACTTACAGATTCTCAGAGCTATGTGACGATTTTCAAGTTTGAGGAGCCGGCAGAGAGAAGCAATCCAGCGGGCACGCTCCAGCAGAGGTGAGCAATCCAGCGAGCACGCTTTTTTTGCATAGGCAGAGCAGAAAAATAAAATATGGTCTTCGTTTTCAACAGTTTGGAACCCCAAGTGGCATAAATGGTTGGGAGTGCCATTACTTTTTCCCCACGTATAAGTGAATGCAGCTATTGGCAAAATCCCTACCCTAAATTTGTGTCAGCATTAGCTGATGTCTTGTACCCACTGGTACTGCGATACTCTAATTTCATGGTAGCTGGGGACCTAAATTTGCATTTTGAGGATGTGTCCTGTGTGGCTGCTTCATCTGTAACTGCAGATTTAGAGGGTTTGCAGCTTGCCCAACATAGCCCCATTAGAGAATAAAATTGCTGCAGACAAAAACCCTCGGCAGAATGGTTTAAAGAAGAGCTGATGGTGCTGAAAAACATTGCAAGGACCTTGCGCACTACTGGCGTAGAACATATGATCCCATGAGTAAAAACCAATACTTGGCAGCCCAAAAAATATATCATAATAGCATTAAAAGCCCAGTGCGATTTATAAACAGACAAAATCCAGGCTGCTCAAAATTCCACCCGGGAGATATTTGAGGTGGTGAAGTCACTGTCATCATTGGTGCCAGTATCAGCCTCGATTGCACATTCAGAGGTAAGCTGTAATGTCTTAGCCCAGTTCTTCTTTGAAATAGTAAATACATTATATGACTCTTTCCTGGTAAAAGCTAGAGACACCAAGTGTTTGAAGGCCTGGTTTGACTATTCAGAGAATAGTGCAGGGCTGATGAACTTTAGGTCCATTTAGCCTGAAGAGATCACTGAGCTAATCTCCTCAGTGAAGTCAGGATCACCACTGCACCCAGCATCCCCATCCATTGTGGAAAGAGGTGGGGAAGTGGTTAACCCTGTCTTGGGTGAACTAATGAACTGCTCCTTGCAGTCAGGTCAGGTTCCCGGGTGCTGGAAGCATGCAGTGGTACTCCCATTGCTGAAAAAGCCGCTGTTGTACCCCACCAAACCTGAAAATTACCGTCTGATTTTGTTATTGCCGGCTTTCTCCAAGATAATGGAGAAATTCGTGAAAAACAGCTCTCGAGTTTCATAGAGAGCAAAAATCTGCTGCACAATACTCAATCCGGTTTTCGGCTCTCTACCATACAGAATCAGCCTTGTTGCTGGCTACAGAGGCTGTTCATCAGATTCTGGATGCAGACGATTCTGTGGTGCTGTTGCTACTAGATCTCAGCACTGCGTTCGACACTGTGTTCCATAACATCTTAAATGAGAGGCTCTGGAACTGTGGTGTGGGGTAAAAAGCATTGAGCTGGATCACTTTGTTCCTACAGGGTCGTACTTTTCTAGTATCACAAAAACCCTATCAGTCAGAAGTGTTCCTGTTGAAGCACGGAGTGCCGCAGGGCTCTTCTTCGAGCCCAACTTTGTTTAATGTGTGAGATAATCGAGCGCTATGGATTCACCATTATTTCATATATGGATGACACGCAGCTTCATCATCATGCTGTCACAGGATTTCACCCACATGGCATCCGCTTTGTTCCTCTGCCTTGCATAGGTTGTGAGGTAGATGGACCTGAATTGTCTCTAGCTCAACACTGAGAAGACCGAGGTTCTGACCCTGGGCAACCAAGCAGATATCTGTTCGACTGCATGGTGGCCTCATGAATTAGGTCCAGCTTCTGCCCCCAAACCTAAGGTTAAGAAGCTTGGTGTTTGGTTTGATGATAAAATGTCGTTTGATAGTCAAGTCACTGCAGTGGCAGGAAAATGTTTTGCATTGCTCAAGATGCTGAGTAAAATCTTCTGCATGTTGCCTGAGTCTGCAAAAAAATGGTTATCCAGGCCTTGATCATTTCAAGACTAGATTACTGCAATAGTTTGTATTTTGGAGTCACTCAGGGATGAATCAAAAGTCTCCAGAGAGTGCAAAATTCTGCAGCACACCTATTATTTAATTTACAGAAGCATGCGTCAATTGGGCCTGCACTTAGGAAAGTACATTGGTTGCCAGTAAAGCAGATATCTTCTTTTAAAACTCTGTGTTACTGTCACAAAGCTTTATCCAACAGAGGGCCGGATGCCTTCAATCCCTAGTGAAACTGTATGTACCCTCTAGGGATTTAAGATCAGCAGGGGAGATGCTGGTGATGGTTCCAAAGGTAAAGAAAGTGCACTCTGGCAGGAGTTCCTCCAGCTACCTGGCACCTAAGCTGTGGAACGCCTTGCCCCTATCAGTTCATCAGGTGCAATCGAAAGAGCTTTTTAGGAAGAAACTTAAAACGTGTTGTTTTGGAGCAGGATGCTCGAGAGTTTGAAAGTGGTATGTAGGGTGTGGAAATCTGCTTCCAGCACTGGGACACCTCATGTGAGGTAGCTATGCGCTTTATAAAACGTATTCTTCTTATTATTATTAAATTTAATAAAAAGGAATCTCGCCAATGGGGCACTCACATAGTCCATGAATTCTTCAACTGAGAAACACATTTGAAGGGCAAGTAAGAAACAGTCAGACTGCCCGAGTCTACAGCTGAGATTCTGCTGCAAGAAACAATATTCCAATAAATAAGTTGACAGTTTATCGGGCGCTCTTGGTTATAGAGGATGGATTCAGCAAGTATTCAGATAGTCCAAGCGTGATCAACCAGGTTTTTACATGGAGAGCCCCAAGGGGTCGAAGATGGCAAACAATAATCTACTATCTCCCTGAGATACTATTTGTATGGGTCCAGTTCCTCTGTCGTCCAGAGCCTGATCCAGTATAAAATAGGTTTAAAGCAGGCTATGTTAGAAAATTGTCTGAGATTTAGATCAAACCTCAAGGGTAATAGGGGGGCACTTTTCAGTAACCTCAGAAGAGATTTAATAAAGGAATTTTCACCTCTGTCTAGTGGATCGAGATTGCAATACCCCCACAAGTCAGCCCCATATAGTGCTGCCCCACATGCTTGGGCCTTATAAATCTCTAGTGCTGGTGAAACTGGGTATGAAGCTGCCCTGTTAATAAACCTTAATATGGACCCAGCTCTATGTTTGGAGAATCAGTACACTTTTATCAATCTGGGCTGACCATTTATGGGAGTCGTTAAGTCTCACACACAGGTAATCAAATTCAGCTACCCTTTCTAAATTAGCACCCTCTAAGACCAAATTTCCCCTAATTTTCTTGCGGTGGCTGAATACCATGAATTTAGTTTTATTGTTATTTATTTCTAGGCCATGGTCCTTGTAGTATAAGCTAAACTTCCCCAAAAGGGAGTTTAAGCCACACAGGGTTTTGGAAAGGAGAAGAGTGTCATCTGCAAAGAGCAGACTCAGCACGTTGGACCCAGCCATTTTGGGGGAGTCAGTCTGGCAGTCCAGGTGATAGGAGATGCATCCATAAATAAATAACAGAAATAAGGTGGGTGCCAGAACACATCTCTGGCGGACTCCTCGCCTAATTGGCATGTCAGAACTTGTTTCTTCACCAGGACACCATCTGACCCTAGCAACATTCCCTGTGTATACTTGTTGGCTCAGGAACAATATGCACTGGGAACCCCAGTTTTCCCAAGGACCTCCCAAAGTTTAGACCTGGGGAGAAAGTTGAATGCTGCACTCAAATCGACGAAAGTAACAAATAACGACCCTCATTCAATATCAACTGTTTTCCACTTTATGGCCAGAAATCGTAGGACATGGTCTACTGTGCTTATATTAGTCTTAAAACCAGTCTGGAAATGTGACAGGACATTGTTTGTCCCAGAGTCCCAGAGCCTGGTTAGGATTTGCTTGCTGTACATTTTTGGAACATTATTTATGAGGCTTATAGGGCGATAAATCCCTGGGTCTTGTCTAGCTCCCTTTTTAAAAATGGGTATAATTTCTGCCCCTTTTCAAGAATGCAGTATGGGGCACCAGCTGCTATCACCTTAGACAGGGAATTAAGGTAGGGGCCACAAATAAGTGGTTCAGATCGGAAGATATCAGCAGGAATTCTGTCGAGATTAGGGGATTTTCCAGCTTTTTGTGTGTGAAGCGCATTGAGGGTTTCTTCTAGTGTGAAGACCACAAGGTTGCTTCCTGTTCCCAAGATAGAAGAAGGAGACTCAGGGTTGCTATCATCGCATTCTAACTCAGTGTTAACAGCAGTAAAATGCTTGACCTATTCTCCCGCAGAAACATGACATTCGGGGCCAGCATGGTCTCTGTGTCCTTTGTATGTCACCAAATGCCAGAATAATCTGCTGTCCTTCCCTCTTGCTGCTTCCAGCAGACCCTCCCATTTCTTAGCTTTCCACCTAGGCTTACTGGATTTGATAACCATAGCATAATTCCTTCTCGCATTAATAATATGAGGCCTTATGTTGCTTTTTAGGGCTCTCACCAAGTCAGATTTTGCCACTCTACAGTGGTGGTCGAACCATTTGTGTAGTTTGAAGGGTTTGTTGTAGGTTGACCTCTTTCACAAAGAATGTTTTCAAGCTAGACTACAGATCATTGTGGACAGCCAAAATATGGGAAGGTGTACAATCATGTTCGAAAAGTGCTGCCAATGCTGCACTGGTTCTTCCATAAATCTCTTTCTGGATGTGGTGAGAATCATAGATGTCCACCCATTTCATGTTATGCCTATTGTTACTCAAAGCAGTTTCGATAGATGTAGATATCACAGGCTGAGACAAATCCCTTAATTGGGACCCCATAGGATTGAGTGAAAGAGGGAAATGGTCACTTTCTTGGCGGTCAATGACCTCCATATCTGCCATCTCATGCCATGCTCTGACGTCTAACAGTATGTAATCAATATTGCTTTTGTATTGTCCCTTCTTAAAGGTTGGCTTAGCCCCTGAGTCCGAAGTGGAGCCGCCATTACATGCTCGTAGTCCATATGGTGCAGTTATGTCTGCGATCTGTAAGGTAGCCGAACCCATCCTCACGTTTTTCCTATATCTGGAAGAAGCTGGAATCCCCCAGCACTCGTCTTCTACCTTGATCAGCTCTAGTAAGGAGGGATAGGGCTCGGATGATGTATTAAAATCACCTGCAATGCCCAAATGGTGGCCAATGCCATGAGCTTCTAAGAGTATAGGTAAGGACTTCAGGTTTTGGGAGGGTTTGTTGAAAGGACATGATCTATTATAAATATTGACCAAAAGGTAAGAGGTCCCTATCCTGGGTGTCAGTTTAAGTGCAAGAAGGCTCGGAAAATCTGTATCAATATCGTTGGTAAAGCATTCAAGAAATGTTTTAAACCATGTAATAAGTCCGCCCGAGGGCCTTCCTGCTGGCAAAGGCATAGCTTCAATGCTATATGTTGTAAACCCCTGCCTGTGGACCATATATACTGCCCACATCTCTTGAAAGACCTCCTCACTCTTTGTGAGTCAATTTTGATTTGATTCTAGCTATGTTCCAATAACTAGCTGTATAATAGTTGGCGATTGTTGTGCAGAGGGGTTTGTGCTTGGATTCTCTCTAGCAGAATCAAGAATGTACTCACAGGTCCAGGAGGAAGTCGTGGGTCAGGGTCAGAAGCTAGAGGAGTCTTATCAACCATTCAGGGTGGGGGGATTGCGTAGTCAATCAACCTTGGTCAAACCACTACCTCTCAATAGCAACCTCTCAATCCATGGAACACCAAAGAATCAACACAAACACCAGGACTCCAACTGACAGCAACAACAGTACTTTCAGGATGCTGTCTTCGAATAGAACCTAAACAAGAATAGCGAGACACTTCAGGATCCTTTCCAAGTGCACAGGGATCTCATCATATTGATTCTGTTCCCATGCATACGGCTAGATTCAAACTCGGATAAATATCATATCGATGCCACAGAGTTTATTCATTTATTGTTGGCCTACTAACTTTCACATCTTCAAATCTCCAATCCACCCGGGAAAACTGTCGTTTTTCTGGCATAGAAGCCTGCGGGCCCATTCTTTTTACTAAACCCACTGACACTTCTGCAGTGGAAATAAGGTGGCTCCTTCTGTCCTTATGCAGACCCCGCCATAAGGATTCATTGTTCCTTCTAATACCATTGGGGTCGAAACGTTGACTGTCCCTCATTTTGAACCTGTACTTTATATGCATCCACATGTAGATGACAGCAATTAATTTACTGTATCTCTTCACTGTCGTGTGGCTTTTCTCAGTCGTTTATAACTAATGGTTAGACAGGTTTTTTGTATATTGAATGTAAATATTGTGAATTTCTTATCTTCACCCTCTTAAACCCTCTTACGAGCACTCTTTTGAGCACTTTTTACTTTCACTTCCTCTTGGAGCACCATTTGGCAATTGTACAGATTGATTTCATTATGCTGACTATGATATAAACTTGCCAACATTTCAGACCTATTTGAATAATGTGTTTATTGTGGGTGATGTGATTTGTATAAATATTTTCCTTCCGCTTTGACCAACTCTTTTGTACCGTATTTGACCCAGGTCTGGAGGATCATTGGGTTTACCCCATTGTTGTGTAATGATAAACAAGAATAGTGTCAGAACTAATTCATCCACCTATAGATTCACTTCAGAGACTTAAGTACCTGCTTCAGAGATCTGTCTACAACCTAAATGTCTCTCATGCCTTAACTGCACATGTTCTGTGAGAGAGGGAAGCTTGCTTTGTTACTGCCATACTTCCCCTGTTCCATAAGGCAGTAAAGCTTGAGCTGCTGCTGCCTGATTTGTAACTATTTAATGATGGGAAAGGTTGTGCAGATGCTGCCCTAGCTGTACCTGTTCTCTGAAGTTGGAAAGCTTGCACTGATTCTGCCAAAGGTGCACCTGTTCTACAAAGAGGGGTGCATCTAATGCTGCTGCCCAATCTTTTAAAAATACAAAGAGTATTTTGAATACACTTGCATAACATGCCCAGATAAGTCAGAAGCTTTTGTTTGACCTGGGGCAAACACTAGTTGTGGAGTCCTGACCCAGAGACTCTGGTTTCAATCACAGTAGGTCAGCTTGACCAAAGCATGTGGCTCTGGGCAATTACTTGTCTTCACTCTGCCTCCTTTTCTATGATGTTCACATTTGAGAGCACCTTGAAATAACTCAATTCAGGATGTGCACTGTACAAAAATCTCTCTCATATATGGTATAATATACCATAATGTTGCTTCATCAATATTAATAAAGGCCTTGTACAGGTGGCACTGGACAGCTAACTTGCCTCTTGGGCCATCCTACCCTTGCTTCCAGCGCAAGGACATTTATTTCTGAAGTATCTGTGTGTCTAACAAAACTTCATTCATTCATTCACTAATAAAATTGTCATTAGGACAGAGGAGGAAAGAATGTGGTGCCCATGCAGGATTGAAACTGCACAATGTTTAATCAGGAAACCTGCTTTCAATCCTGGGTTCCAAGCTTGACCAGACAGTGTGACCCTAGGCGATTACTTTTCTTTCCTTTGCCATCTTTTCCATGATCATCGCATCTGAAAACACCTTCAAATAATTCACTTGCACAACAATTTCTCTTGTGTATGGGTTAATACGCCCTAATGTTTTTCCATAGGAGAAACAAGATAACTGACATGCTTCTTGAGGCACTAATAAAACTGTCACGGCGTAAATGGTGGGGTTCACTAATTCTAATAAAGTCCACTTAGTATAGTGATATATTCTGAGATGCCAAAATGAAATAATCCAAAATACACTTTTTTATGTAAAAGTTCACACCTCACCTATAAATAAAGTGGGAGTCAGTGACACTTGCAGCAGGGAAGGAGGTCCGATGAGCTAAGAGCTGCTCTCCTCAGCCTCCATTGCGCTGATTTTCCAGACAGAATAAAACACAGATGAGTCTGCTCAGAATTATGGGACCCCTGCAGGCACTGCCTCACTACTACTTCCCTAATGGCACCGGTAACAAGTCAGAAGATTCTTTGGTGTTGGACATGCGTGGGTTGGCAGCATAGGCATAGCCTGTTTCATAGCACAGTCTACCATTACAGTGGCTCACTCTGTGAAACATGCTGCACTTTCTGACAGCCTTGCCAATAGTACATTGTGAGGCCTCTTCATGGAGTGAGGCCTAAGGAAATTTGCCCCATTACCCTCCCCACCCTCTTTCTGAGACTGGTAAACATGCCACATAAAGCAGGGACTATTTCACAATACTTGATGTGGGATACCTATATTCCTAGGGAAGACTCCTGACCCCCTGGGGGCTATATTTGAGCACCAAAACATGTTTATCTTATTTATTAATTTATAAAATTTTGGAAAGCGCAAACATGACCCATGAGGGTATCAGAGCGCTTTACAGGTGGGCGAAGTAAGAGACAAGTAGGAGACAAGAGAACAGTTGCAGATACAAGAGAGGTACAATCATAGAAGAATAGCAAGTTTAGTGACATGACCTCCATAAGAAAACAACAGGATAGTAGTCATGATCAACAAATGAATAATGGTCAAGGGTAAGATCAAGAGACAAAAAGTGTGATCTTAGGGCAAAAATGTGTTTATCAAAATTGTTTTCACTACTTTTGTGAAGGAGGTGGTAAACGGAAAGCGACGGATTTCTGGAGGCAGAGAATTCCAAATTTTCGGGCCGATACCAGAGAAGGCTCTGTTGCATGTTTTTTCGTGTGGAAAATATGTGGTTTCAGCAGCAGGGAGCTGGTACTTCGCGATGATCTGCATATGCCCAAGAATTGTAGCATTTGTGACAAATACCTAGTGATATTGAAATGTAAGGCTTTATGGGTCATGCACACAATTTTTTGTTGAATTCTTGCCTCATAAGGGAGCCACTTCAGGTATTTTAGATCCGGGAAGATGTGTTTGTTTCTTTTTGTTCTGGTGATGAGTCTGGCAGCATTAAAACAGGCCGTTAGAGGGGCCAGCTTATATCTAGGCAGGCCACAGAGTGTAGCATTTCTCTATTGCAGCCTGGGATTAACTAGGGCTTGGACTGCAGATTTGTCATCCTGGGGAGAAAGGGTTTTAATTTCCTTAAAACGCTCATCTAATAATTTGCTCCTTTGGTGGTGCTACTGATGGGATCCTGCATGTTCAGATATATGTCTAGTGTAATTCCAAGAGATCTTGCAGAGTGCATAATGTGAGGTGAGCAGATAAATCACTTAGGGGCACATGCATCAAAATTCGGTAAAGCGATTCCTTATTAGCGAAAAATAAGGATTCGCTAATAAGAAATCAGCTCTTTGGGATGCATGTACATATTCGGTAATAATTAGCGATTCGCTAGAAATCGCTAAATAAACCCGATTATACGATTGCGATTCGCAAAGTAAGAAAATCGCTAATACCGAATTCGCTATTACCGATTTCGGTAATAGCGAGTCGGTATTAGCGAATTCGCAAAATACGGGTCGCAGCAGGAGCAGGCTGATGACATCACAACCAGGAAGTCATCCAGGCCATGCATCATTCAGTGCCCTGAGGAGCTCAGAGGAGGAGGCAGAGGACTGAAGCTGAGCTGAGAGACTTCACCCTCACAATCCAGCTACACCACACCTAGCCAGGATGGACAACAATGCTGCAAAGAAAACTGCCACGCCCAGGAAGAGGAAGAGAAAGTTCTCAGAGAGGGAACTGGAACACCTGATAGAGGGGGTGAGCAGCAGCCATGACAAACTGTTTGGCAAGTTGTCCCTGAAGGTGCCAGAGGCTGAGAAGCGCAAAATATGGCTGCGCATTAAGGAGAAGGTAAATGCTGTGGGAGTCACACACCGCAGCATTGACGACCTGAAGAAGAGGTGGTATGACCTCAAAAACGTGCCAAGGAGCGCATGGCAGAAAGGGTGAAGGAAGCAGCTGGCACAGGAGGGGGACCATCAAAAGTACCCGCCAACACAGCCCTGGAGGACCTCGTTGAGGGGACGATTGAGCCTGAGGCAGTCGTGGGAGTCACCCAAATGGACACTTCCGGCCCAGCAACCACACAACAAGGTAAGAAGCATGCCTGCGCAAATACGCTGCGAATTGTATATACATGCACATCCCCCCAGGCAAATCACAGTGTGCTGGAAGAAGTCCATTACACATATACCCTCACATACGAACAGCATCATGGGAGTTGTAGTCATGTCAGCCAAGTGTGCATGGATAATCACCAATGCGCAAGAATAGACACCAGCAGTACATGTCCGACAGTTTGTTCAAATCTGTGATTTATAATGTGTAAAATAGGCTAAATGATAAACAGATAGAGGAACAAACTAAAATAACAATGCACTGTTTCACACACAGATGCATCTCCGGTGGACTCAGATGACAGTGAGCGCCTCATGATTTCAGAGACAACAGCAGAGACGGATGGAGAGACCCCGCTGGACCCTCAATCCCCACCACCACCACCACCACCACCACCACCAAAACGCAGGCCACATGTACCCGCACTGCAGGAAATGGAAACTGAGCCGACCCCAGCACCCCCAACAGTCCCTTGCCAGACACGTCTCCCTTCAGCAGCTCCAACACCAGCACGTGGACGAGTCAGACAACTGCGCAGGTCCAGGAGCAGTATTGCGACAGAATCAGGAGAGGCTCCGAATGTCTATGCTGGGGTTGAGTCGCAGATGCTACGTGTTCAGCGCCTGCAGGGGAGACATATGGGCACAATCAACCTGCATATCTCCAAGCTTGCCAAAAACATGAGCACGATGTCAGACTGTCTGCGTCACCTAACCACAGTTGTTGCAGAGGGGAATCAGGAAATGAACAAGAGCCTACAGGAGCTCACCCGTGCTGTCATAGCAGGACAACGCACTAAGCGCAGGAGGCATCGGCAGGGCTTGCTTTGTCTCACTGCGAATACTAAGGCCATCACCAAGCTCTGCAACAGCACTGCTGTCTTGTCACGCCGCTCCGTGTCACTGCAGATTGACCTAGGACATTTCTGCGGGGATGTTGCTAAGGCCTTAGGCCAAGTGACCACTGCTGTGGAACAACTACAGACTGGGACAGTGAGTGCTAGCAACTTGGAGGGGGAGGAGGGTAGTGAGGAGGCATCGAGCATGAGTAGCGTGTCCGTGCCGGAGCCCACTAGCAGGAGGCGCAGTTCGCGCAGCTCAACAGCCACAGGCACACATCAGGGTGATGTCGAGGAGCCAGGCGACAGGAGGCTGGGGGTACATGGCAAGAGGCGCTAGACATGCATTCCTGCCTCTTTGTCCATGGTGGGGTACCCATGTTCCACTTAGATATTGGGATTGCATTCCCGTGCTGTTAACGATTACTTTTCATTTCATCAACCTATGCAATCACTGTTTTGTTTCAGAAACATGAATATTTACTTTGACCTGTGCCTATGTGAATAAAACATTAGCATCCAAAGACATTTTGTGATGGCTCATTCTTACCAGGCTCAGAAGTGATGTTGTGTGATGTATGTCCGCCTCCTCTGACCCTCAGCTGTGTTTGGCACATGTGACTGTCGGTGTTGTGCGGGTGGTTGGTTATCCCGGCCGTTGGCATTTCCGTCCATCACAATGGGGATCCCCCTTCGGGTTGCAATGTTGTGCAGCATGGCACATACTGCTACAATCCTGCAGCAGGTCTCGGGGTCATATTGCAATGCACCACCAGTCTTATGTAGGATCCGGAAGCGACTCTTCAGGATCCCAAACGTTCTCTCAATCACATTTCTGGTGCTGATATGTGCCGCGTTGTAGCGCCGTTCCTGTGGTGTTGCTGGGTTGAGGTGGGGTGTCAGGATATATTCCCGCAAGGCGTATGCGCTGTCACCTACAGGGTGGGAAGCAAAGGATTAGCCGCAGTAATGCAATTACATATGGGATCATGATGTAAAAAATAGGAATATGTATGTACCGAGTAGGTGTCCCTCTCCAAATTCACCGTTGAGCAGACGCCTGTGGATGCCACTGTGCCGGAATATATATGAGTCGTGTGTGCTCCCCGGAAATTGTGCCACTATGTCCGTAATTATGTGCTTGGCATTGCACACGACCTGTACGTTGATAGAGTGATAGGACTTCCGGTTGCGGAAGATGTACTCGTTGGCTGAGGGGGACAGATGGGGACATGTGTGCAGTCAATGCATCCTATGACATGGGGGAATTGTGCCAACTGGTAGAACTCCAGTTTGGTCTGGTTCAACTGCTGTGGGGTTGTGGGGAAGGTGATGTGGGTATGGATCATTGTCAGCATGGCATCAATGAATCGACGGAAGAAGCGTGAAAGTGCGCTTTGTGAGACGCCTCCGGCCACCGCTACGACCCCCTGGAAACTACCGGACGCCAGTAGGTGAAGGCTGCATAGGACTTGGACGTGCGCAGGAATGGCATTTGTCCTACGGGTCTGGTGCTGCAGTAGTGGTTCCAGGTCAGCAATTAGGCGCATTATCATGGCACGATCCAGACGATACTTGTCATGTACTTCCTCCTCATTTTGGCCAAGCAATGTAATGCGCACTCTGAATACCCTCTCCTGGATCCTCCTCCTGCGCTGTGCTGCTGCATTAAGTCTCATCCTCCTTGCAAGCACGTAGAGGGCTGCAATTTTGGAAACCTTACGGGGTCTCCAGTGCCATTTTGAAGTCTTTCAGATAGTTTACACCTGTGTTTGAATTTTTTTTTTTTTTTTTTGTCTGTTTCATCAGATTTACCTCCTGTTTGAGATTCCCCTTATTCTGCTCATGCTAAATAGCGACTTTGGGGATATTCGTTAATAGCGATTTTTGATGCATGCCTTTGCGATTCTTTAATTGCGACTCGCTATTTGCGTGCGCAATTGATGTATTCGCTATTTACGATTCGCAAATGTGCGAATCGGTAAATTAGCGGGGCATTTTTTGCGAATGGGTAGTTTTTTTGCTATTGGGGTTGATGCATTGCACTTGCGGGTTTTGCGCTCGCTAACGGCCTATTTTAACTAATCGCTAATTTAGCGAGGGGTATTTTGCTTGATGCATGGGCCAGTTAATCTCCTCATGCCTAACGAAAATGAATGTGTCCTTGTGAAACGTAACTGGAGCTCATGTAAAGCGCTCTGATACCTGATACTTTCGGGTCAAGTTTGCGCTATATAAAACTCTGGAAAAAAAAGTAAGTTTAGAAGACTGTTGTGCTTGACAGTATCAGATGCAGATATTAAGTCAAGGAAGATAAGAAGACACGATTCATTCTGATCCAGCATTTTTAATACATCACCCACTATGTGTGTGAGTGCTGATTCTGCGCTGGGACCTTGATGGAGGTCGGATTGGCATTGGTCAAGGAGTTGAAAATTATCCATGTGGTTTCAGAGTCGGATCTGGACACATTTTTCAAGAAGCTTCGCCAGAGTGGGAGTGTTGGAGATTGCGCAGGAATTGTTAAGGTCTGAGCAATCTGCAGTTGGTTTTTTAAGATGGTGTTACCTGCCCTACTTTTAGGCAGTCGAGGATAGTGCCTTGGCGGAGCGAGGCATTTACAATCTTGGTCCATAAAGGGAGAATAGAAGATTTGATCTCCTTAAAGATGTTCGGAGATAATGGGTCGATGAAGTGATTCGATGGTTTCAACGCTATAAACATGTTGTGAATGTCGCTTTCATTGAGGTGTGATTGTGTGCCAAGAGGTATTGTTTTTGGGGGAGTGACCAACAGGATCAGCAGACTGTGAGGGATGCAGAATGATGTGTAAGATAGCCGGCAGTAGCTTCCTCACTGACTGCAGATGATTTTCAATAATTTCAATTTTTCCCAAGAAGTCCTGGGAGTTTGGGAGCGTGATGGACCAAGTACCGGGAGGGTTAGTTTGGTTGTTCGATTGTTGCTTGACAATTTCAAAAAGTTTTTTGGGTCTATTTCTAGCTTGGTCTAGCTGGGTTCTAAAGAAGTTGGCTTTCGCACTTCTGATTCTTTTGTTGCATGTGTTCCTCACACTTAAGCGTTTCAGGTGCTTCATGGAGGGCGAGGATCTGCAGGCTCTTTCCGCTAGTCTCAGATTGCATCTTTCAGTATTAAGTTTGGCATTGAACCAAGGTTTAGAAACTTTGGTGGATATGATTTTTAGTTGTAGTGGGGCGATCAAGTCAAGGATGTTCAAGATGTAAGTATTGTAGTGCTCTGTGAAGTCGCAAACATCTTCCATGTCCACCTGGGGAGTCAGGGATTTGCTACTGAGGGCAGATAAGTCATTAAGGTTTATGTTCCGCAAACTTCTTTTCCATTATTTTGGTTTCTTTGGTTGAGCTCTTTTAGGGATCACAATCACATTGATGAGGAAGGTGATACGGTAGTGGTCTATTCAGTCCCAGGGGACAACAGACTTCAGTGTGATGTTCTCCGTTTTTGCAATGATTAAGTCTAAGGCCTCTCCCATGTTGTGAGTAGGGCTGTCACAAATTTAGGTCAACTTGAGGTCTGATAGAGAGGATTTAAAGCTGTTCACTGCATGGTCATTCAGGTCATTCCAGTGAAGGTTGCAGCCCCCAATGAAGATCTGGGTAGCTTGGTGATCAGCGTTGGTTGAGATGACTTGTTCGATGAAAGGTAGGTTGTCTACAGGAGGGTGGTAGATCACATGAAATTTGAAAATGAATCTATTGTTTCTAGGAATATTGTTGCAAAGATATTCACAAGCGGGAAGAGCTGCGGTTTTTGACTGATTCACAGAGATGGTATAACGGTAGATGTAAGCTTCTCCACCACCGGGTCTGTTAGTTCTATCTAGTCTGATGATGCCGTGACTAGGGGGGACTGGTAAGTCTAGAATAGGAGCAGATGAATCATTTAGCCAAGTTTCTGTAAGGATAACGAGATCGAACTAATGTGTGAGGATGAGGTCATAAATATCAGGCGTATGACTAACAGCCGATCTGCAATTGAGGAGCATGCATTTCAGGTAGGTATTGGAGTAGACAGTGGCAGAACGAGTGAGGTTAATATGTTTGAGAATGGCATTGTTTACCGCTTTGGGGTTGTAACTAGGTTCTCTGTAAGGATTAGACTGAATGGTTTAGACTGGATCCAGACATACCTTGTCGGTATCTTTAGTGGGGGTATAAGTAAGGAGGAGGGCATCGATGGCACTGTCTGATAGACATTCGGTCAGTCTCTTGGGTCAAGAGGGGGCGTTAGGGATGGGTATGGTTTTCCAACTAAAATGAGGAGTGTGATGAATGTGGACAGGCAGCGTGACGGTTTGTGAGCCAATCCAATTAATCTGGGACCTGTTGGGCCTTTGAATGAGCAACAACTCTGTGGTGATGGACGCAAGTCTCCGTAGTTCATCCTTGAGATGGAGCAGGTTAAGTGAAATCTCATCTAGGGGAGATTCCAAGGAGGCGTGGAGATGGGTGGTCATGGATTAGGGGTGAGGCGAGGTTGGGAGGGTAAGCCAAGTGTGGAGGAAGGGAGAATTTGTAGGTCAGGAAGGTCTTGCGGAGGGATGGATGAAAGGGGAGAGATGAGTGTGCTGAGTGAGAGACCTAAGAGGCATGAGGTTAGTCCTGTTAGAGATATGGATTCCGATATAGTCGATGTCTGGACACAGGGGGAAGATGTGAGAGAACAAGAAGGACCCGCTAGGGAGAGTTCGGAAGATGAGGCTGAAGTCATGGGGGAGGAAATAGGTCCTGGAATGAGGCAATCTATGCTTGCTGTTGGGGCATAGGGTGCATGTGGTCTGGATCGGTGAATCAAGGGGTGATTCTCAGACCATGCAGGATGTATAGAATCTAAGGTAGGAATGGATTGAAAAGAGAAGTGGTGTCCATTGCTCTGCACTCCTATTTTTAATCTTGTGGCAGAGAGACACCAGTAAACAACATTTTAGCTCACTCACATACAATTTTAATACAGATCTAACAGTACAACAAAGGGAGAACATAAATGTCGACATAAACAGCATAACCACACTGAAACCAAGGAACCTATAGCAAGAAGACTGTACAAACAGTCAACAGTAATGCTCATGAATGTTTCCCAGTGCAAGATATGGAACCCACTGATGAAAAGTACCACACTAGTTAGGTAAGTGTTCATCATCTTACATGAGTCATGAATGTATGTTAATTCCATAAGAGTTTCGACTGTTATTTCCAAATGTTTTGTACTTCTTTTATATTTATGGAACTTGCACATCAGTCCCATAACACCTTTCACTCACTCTTTAGTGTATAGCTACCTTTGTTGTACCTATCCTGTATGTGTGGGAGAGTTGTGTTATGTCCCTTCTACTTCTGCGACATGTCCCTAACTTGTGATTTGCATTAGAGAAGTTTGTGCTGCTGCTAATCACATCGTATCTTTATTGTGTGCTGTGAAGCTACACAAAAGAAAAAAAGATCAATATTGCCAATGCTTGTTCAAATGCATGATTTATGTGGAAGAGTAAACCCTCACAAAATATGTGAACATAGGTTTTTTGGGGAATTTACATATGAAACAAGCATTTTTGTAAAAAATGGAGTAGCAACTTTGTAAAATTTTAAAACATAGTTAACTTTAAAAATGTTAAAACATAGCTGACAAGTGGCTAATTTGGGGATTTTTTTATATGCTGGGGTTTTGAGCCCATGATGAAACTGTTAAAAGCAAAAACTACAAGCCCCAGAATGCAACAAGCTGTTGTTCGTGAAAAAACAAAAATAGATGATGTTATCTTCTGTCTTTCTGTGAAAGAGGAGAGTTGTGAAATGCATAATAAAAGTTGGTTTCTGGTGTTCTTGCTTTTTTCTTGTGAGCAATGATGGGTTAAACAGCCTAGTGGGAGAAGAGGTGAAAGATCACTTTTCAGATGCAATTGAGCCCCTCACTGATAATCAGGTAACATTGACAGTCCAATGAAAACTTGCAATGGGCCTCATTTACATGCAAGCCGCAACAGGTAGATGTGTCTACTGACACTCAGACCGGAAGTATAATATCCTGTCAACACTCTTCCCGAAAACGTGCTTGGCCTAGAACATGGTGGAATTAAGGTGGCACGTTTACAGCACAACAGTGAGGTGCTCTGGGCTGAAAAAGTGCAGCACAGGCTGCAGGTGCTGCCCGCGAGGGCCGTCAGAGGTCCACAAATGTTTGCATGTGCAGAAATCCGTGTTCATTGTATAGATACCTAGAAGATACGCAAGTGTTTTTTTCTTGTTTGAACTGTGAGATCTCTTTTACTTGTGCGAACTTGCTCGCCTGACAATAGTAAAGCAATTGATGTTTCTTTTTTCAGATTTTGCTTGACACTTTGAAAGTTATCTAGGATTGCCTGCCAAATGAATTGGAATGACACAGGATAAATAGGTACATTTATAAAAGCTTACGACTTAACCTGAAAGTATAGAAATGTCCCTATATAGAGTGATTTCCCCACCAACCTTTTCTTTAGGCCTCCCTGCAGTACCAGGCTTGTTAAGGTTTCGAGGAGCCTAGTTCAATAATTACAAGTAGTCTCTCATCGAAATAACTCGATGTGGAACGAGTGTGAAATGGTGCCTATTCTGCAAGATAGGTACTTACTTTTGGAATCAACTGGATACAATGTGACAACACAATAGTGGGTTTAGAGGCTGTCTCACTCTTCTGACTTCTTGCAATATTATATTTCATATGTTATGTTCATAACTTACTCTTTGTAAATGTTCTTAGTTCAAATAAAGCTGGTTAAACTTAAAGAGGTTGTCCCACAATGTATTTTTGAAAGATTTCGTGGTACATGGTGCTTGTGTGCCAGTAATGTTTGTCATAACTGAATAGGAGGTACTAGTTACTTTACTAGACAATTGAGACTTCAAATTAAGGATTAGGGACTTCTCTTCCACAGGCCCTTTTTAAAACGTAGTCTACTAAAAAAACAAAAGAATGGTGCCGGTTTTAAAAAAAATGGATTATATTCACATTGTATGAAATATTATGATTGTGTGACAAACATGGCCATGGCATGTGCACGATGGAGTTCCCACTTACATCTGGACGGTCTGGAAACCTAGGAAGAAAGCACTTTAGCACTTTAAAATGGAGTGCCATTGACACTGTTGACTTTGATGTCAAATTATATCCTTTAAGTAGGTATAAGAAAATTGATGAAGGGATAGGGTATCTCAGCAAAGTCAATTTTACAAACTGTACTGTAGCCTGAATCTATTATAGATTTAAGGCCCCTGGACAGGTTTGAAAAAAATCATGTCGGTTGCTATGAAGGTTGGATAAAATCAGCCTCCTATCTTTATGTGAGCTGTATGTTAATTATTAAATTTCGTTTAAAAATTAAAATTGTAGATTAATTTAGTGTTAAAAAGAAAATGATTATTCATAAACCCTGGTTAGCCCATACGTCACACCATTACTACAGAAAGCGATTGACTGGAAGAATTTCTACTAACAATTTATATTATACAGCAGTGATTGATTTACAGATCAGTTCGTGGTGAAACATCGTTTGAGAGTAGGCCCACTGTGCAATGTGCCCTCCCAAGTATGATAAATGCACAAGCACTATAAAAGCATTTTCAATTAGTGTAGAATCGAACAGGAGGAACATAACATGAGAAGTGACGCCAGAAGGGAGCAGTTATGCACAAGGAACAGTGAGTAACCCAATCTCTTTTTTCATTGGTAGCATCCAGAAATATATTATGACAGCAGCACCCAGTCAATATTTCATACACAAATTATCAAAAGGTGATCCTTATTATAGTGAATCAAAATAAAACGGCGAGAATAGTATAAATGCATGTACACAGATAGTGACAAATGTGTAATCCAAATACAGTAGATCTATAATTATTTAGCTAGAAAAAAGACATGTTATAACTCATGATTCATACCAGGCCTAATAGAAAAAGTCATACATGATATTTAATACTGCACCTAAATCACAATTTTATGAACTTTGTAAAATTGCATGAGTCAAACAAAACTCATACTGACCTAGATTACACAAGATACTGTTATATCTGCTTATTTGATTAATTCTTTTTGCATACATAATTTCAAAGAATTTAACTAGATCCATTTTATTTTGCCAATTAACAAGAAACGGTATCTCAGTTGTTTACCACCGCTGCAGGATCAGAGAGCGAGTTACGGACATAGCAATAAACACCAACTTAAGTTCAGTTATTAAAAAACATCCAGCCCTAGAACCATCACTGTGACCATTACTTCTGATTATCCCCCCAAAAAACGGAGAGACTCCAACAAAAAATGCTTATTCATTTGTGAACCAAGGTGTGTCGCTTATTGCTCCCAGAAGTAATGCAGCACTGGGTAAGTGGCAATAACATGAAGTCAGTACCTTTCACCCTCTAAATGATATCTAAAGCAATGATTTCTAAGAGAAGGTGTGAACCTGCTCACAAGTTTAGGGGTGTAGTAAAGGATTCATCGAGAACAAAGCTCCATTCTCCCAAAGTTGGAAGCTCTATTAGCTCTTGCCTTAGTTCTTCCCGCTTTTTAGGCATAACACTAAACCCAGGTTCCTTCTCTATTTTCTGGAAGTGGTTAGTGAGCAAATGAACATGTCGACTACCTTGAATCTGCCTACACAAGCTCTAAGTTTAAATTCACACAACATTTTTAAAATAATTGAAGCTTTCTCCATAAGTGATGCTCGATACATCTGCAATAAGCTTTTAATTTTCAAAAAACCAAACCACAGCTTCTTACCAATATTACTATCTGCAATGCTAAGTTGAGCCCAGGTCCTCCATGAAGTGTTGCATTTAAAGTTAAAAACAGCTTGGAAGCTAAACATTTCGAAGTGGTTCAGTTTATCAGTGGACAGGTGTATACCAAAACCTATAGAATCTTTTCATAGAAGAAACGTGTGACAGTCTGGTGTACTGAATTCTTCAAAAACTTAGGGGCATATGTACAAGCCCCTATCGCCATTGGAACGTCACTTTTTGTGACGTTCCCATGGTGATAGGGGCCTTGCCTTATGTACAAGGCAGCGTTAAGCCACTTAACGCTGCCTTGTACATAAGGCACCCTTTCACGCTATGTTTAGCGTGAAAGGGGCGTGCAGTGGGTGTTGTGGTGGGCGTTACACCGCAACACCAATTGTATTTGAGGCTGCCCCCTATGTACAAGGGTGGCGTACATAGGAGGCAGCGCCAAAATTAAGACCAGGAAAGCCCTGGTCTTAAGGTGGCGAAACGAGGAGAAATGCATTATTTCTCCTCATTTTTGCTTTTTCCATGTGTGCTGCCTTGTGCAGCACACATGGAAAAAGCAAAATGCCATGGTTTGTTTATGTACAGGAAGGTGTCCCTTCCTGTACATAAACAAACCTTTTTAAAACATGCCAATTTGTAACTTTCATGTGTGCTGCATGAAGCAGCACACATGAAAGTTACAAAAGGGCATTTTAGGATTGTTAATGTGCAGGAAGGGACACCTTCCTACACATAACCAATTTTCCCCTACACACAGACACCCTTGCACTCTGGTGCAAGGGTGCCTATGGTGGCGCTAAGTTGTTAAACTTCATCGCAGGGGGAAACGCAAGGTGCACCATATCGTTGTAAATATGGTGCAGCCTTGCGTTTCCGAAGTGGCGGAGCGTGTCATTAAGCCAAGGAGGCTAACGACATGCTCCGCCACTTCATTGTACATATCCCCCTTAATATTTGCGAAACAGTAGATCCTGAATTAATTTAAATCTAGTTTTTGGGGGGAGATTAAATATTTTCATAAAACCTGGGAATTAAAAACCTGTCTCCTCAATCACTGCATAGAATAAGCAATTGTCAAAAAACGGAGCAGAAAGTTGTCATTGAGAGGAGAAAAAAATGCTAAACAAACTTTACTTCGCGGCTGCTAGTGCGCATACCATTACTTCGCAAGCGTTACTACGCTTGCAATGTTACAACGCGTACCATTAATACGCAAGTTGTTACATCGCAAGCGTTGTTACAACGCATGCGTTGTAATGGTATGCGCTATCCACATTGTTATTATCACCAGCATCACTGCACAAACCTCTAATCAGTCAAGAGGCAGCACTGAGTTCTTCTTCTAAGCCAAACTGTTCCTGGCAACCACTGTTCTCCTGCCTGGGTCGGGCCTCTCTCCCAGTGTGGGGAGGTTGGAGATTTTTCAGATGGTTGGAGGCACATGATAACGATGATAATAACGATGTGGATAGTGCATGCATTGTAATGGTATGCGCTATCCACATCGTTGATAGGATGGCGCTTCGATTTCAAAACAACGACGTGCAGATCTGACGTCGCTGGAAGCGGGAGAAGAGAGGAAGAACGGAGGAGAGAAAGAGGTAAGTGTAGTTTTTTGGGTCGTGCAGGGGGTAGTCTTTTAGGTTGTGTTTGAATAGTGTAGTGTAGTGTAATTGAGTTTAGGCAAGTGTCGGGAGTCGTGAAGGGTAGTGTTGGGGAGTAGGGAAAGGACTAGGGGTCGGGGAGGGATGTGCAGGGGGCAGTGTTTTAGGGTAGTGTTGTAGTGTTTGTGGAGTGTAGGGTAGTTTTTTAGGGTTTAGGGTAGTGTAGGGGGCGTGCAGTGTAGTGTTTGAGTATAGGGTGCGGAATGGGGGAAGGGGGAGGGGCGTGCAGGGGGTAGTGAATTAGGGTTTAGGGTAGTGGTGTGGTGTAGTGTAGGGTAGTGGTTTAGGGTTTAGGGTAGTGTCGGGGGGGTCGTGAAGTGTAGTGTTAGAGTGTAGGGTCCAGGCAGGGGAAGGTCGTGTACGGGGTAGTGTATTAGGGTTTAGGGTAGTGTAGTGGTGTTTAAGTAGTGTAGGGTAGTGTAGTGTGTGAGGGTTTGGGTAGTGTTGCGTTTTTATGGGTTAATGAGAATGTATAAAAATAGTAGGAGGAGGTACAATTAAATTTGAAAAACAAAACTCACCCATCCCAAAGCACTTCGCATGATTTTAGTGCGATGTATTTTATTAGCATAAACCATTTCTAGAAAAAAACGTAGTAGGGCTATTCGTACTAATAAAATGCGGAATAAAAGCATTTATAGTACATTTATAACCATTTGCGGTATAAATGCATGCGCAGTACAAACTTGCGAAGTAATGGTTTATGCTAAATAAAAACATCGCACTAAAATCATGCGAAGTGATGGTATGCGAAGTATCGACATACATTCGAAAAAAATACCTAACAGGCTGCCTGATTATGTAGTCGAAGGTTAGGTAAAGCTAAACCACTGTGCTCTTTATCAAATTGTAGGTAAGAAAAATTCAACCAAAGGAGGTGATTGTTCCAAATAAAACTGCAAAACTGTAAATCAATCTCAGAAAAATATTTTGGGAGAATTTAATAAGGATATTCGAAAATAAAAAAATAAATAATTGAAGAATTGACATTTTTAACCTTATCCCACTTATAATAAGTTTTCCGGAAAATATGTATTCATTAAATCAGCTCCCGCCTTGTATATGTGATAGTAGGTCCATACAATCTAATATGCACTATTTATTTTTTTGTTCTCTTTATAGCCAAGAAAGAAAAAAATATATTATCCAACTTTTGCGCAAATATGGCTTCAGACACCGTGTTCAAGTGCTATATTACTTCAGAAGCTTGGTGACCCGTATGTCTGTTTTACCCTTGCATCCTTCCTTTGGGCAGTTATAAAACGTCACTGTTCCTTTTAATTATGGTGATTTAGCATTAAGACCTCCTCTCACATTATTATACCCCTTAGATGCAGAACTTGATATATTACAAGTCTTTTGCTGTGGTTGGCTGGTACACATATTTAAATTGTGTATTTTATATAATCTGTGTTATTTAAAGTTTTATCAAATGGTTTGAATGCTGAACTGTATTTTTATGGATCGCTTTATTGCTTTTACTAATTCATGAATTGTTTATACAACTTATGTTTAAGGCACTGGAAATAGACCTTTTGATATACATTAATCTCAATGATGGATGGATATGGATTGTACATAAAACAATTTTGAGTATATTTTTATAAGATATTTATATGCTGTGTTATTTTACTTTTATGCATCTTAATTGATTTGAAAATAAAGTTGCTTGACTGACTGACTGACATTTTGATCAGGGCCACTCTGCCAGCAATTGAAATAGGTAGAGTTTTCCATTTAAGGAGGAGAATGTTTCGGGGTACCCTCTTGAGGCTAATATGGGCAGGAACTCGTCCCCGTATTCGTTGGGACACGCTTGCACTTCCTTACAAGCATGATGGCCTGGCGGTCCTGATTTATATTTATATTACTTAGCAGCTCAGTGCCATTATACATATCGTTGGTACCATCCTGATGCTCGAATACCCTATATTCGCCCTGAGCGAGCGCTTCTCGGCGGACTCACACACACCCAGATCCTACCCAAAGGGAATCCCACTCGACGATACGACAAACAAAGTGTGTCTTCTACCTGTTGGGTATGGCGCAGGATGCGCCGCGTATTGGTAGGGGGCCCCCTCTATTCTAACGCCCTCCCGCTACATGACCACCCTTGGCTCCCGCTCACCCAGGAGAAACTAGTTCAGCGCACCCTTCTCAGATATGATTTTCACGCAATAGGAGACCTGTACCCAGATGGGCATGTTGCATCCCTTGTGGAGGGTCCATGGAGCAGGGACATACCATGCATGGACCAATTCTTTTTTAGGAGACTGCGCAACACGCTACGATCGCTCCTCCCTTCCTACCCCCTCCCCCCTGACGATTTTTCCCCATTGACTATGACAGTGATTACCCCCGAGGGAGGACGTATGATCTCTAGAATATATCAGGCATGCCTCGAACTTAAACCTGATACTACTGTTCGAGAGTGAGAGACCTGGGCGTCAGAACTCGGGTTGAAATAACTGACAAAATGTGGGCATATTGCTGTACACAGACGCAACGCATTTCCATCTGCCAACGCCACAAATTACTACACTTTAAATTTATACATAGATACTATTTATCCCCACTGGACATTGCTAAGTTTGACCACGCAAGACCTGATACCTGTGCGAAGTGCCGTGAGGCGGGTGCTGACTTCGCCCACCTCGCTTGGGCCTGCTCAGTCATACATGCTTACTGGGTGAAGGTGTTTGAACATATCTCAGCTGTGACGAGCACAGAACTTAAACCCTGTCCTCTGATGGCATATTAGGATATACCCTTGAGGTGCCACGCAGCGCCGGTAGGTTGGTATCCATGGCGCTGCTACTGGCTAAAAGAGAGATAGCACTGTGATGGGGTAGTGCCCGTCCCCACACTATCTGGGGATGGCTTGAGAGTATGTGTTTTTGCGAGAGGGTGGGCGAGGATTATGCACAGCTGCAGCCCCTAAATTAACGCCCAAAAGATTTCTGGTCCCCCTTACTCACATACCTATCATCTATAGAGCGCAATGAGACTGTATGAAGTCTAGTCCAATATACATATCAGCATACATGTCTTTACTGTTCCAGATGCCTGTGGTTTCCTGACAACTAATATTCTATTCCTGATGCATATCTAATACTGTGACATAGCTGTAAACATAGCAATACCTGTCTAAATATGATGGTATAGTGGTCAGAATTTCTCCTTTTTATCATTTGACATGTGTGATGGCATATATAGTTACTGTTAATTTGAAATGCTCAATAAAGAGATTTAAAAAAAAAAAATAAGGAGTAAAATGTTCACTGTAACTAATAGGACCTCATAGTTAGATTTGAACAAGTCACCATAGTTTGACGTAACATATATTCCCAAATATCTAATTGGGAGAGTAGGGATTTACCTATGACCGAAACCCTGCAGAATGTCTGCTATGGTAGCATTAAATAAAAGAATCTCATTTTTCCCTGGACTGATTTTATTTCCCCCAATTGAGGTAAACTCTTTAATCTTTCCAATAACTTTTGGATATTCGATTTCTCTGCTTTCAAATAAACAACCAAGTTATCCACTTATAATTTCAATTTGTATGTATCGGAAGCAGAAGGACATATTTTATCATCATCATTTTATCAATGGTAGAATCTATTTGTAGGCTAAATCAGTGTGACTGTGTAGGTCTTTGCATCTGCAAATGTATTTAAAATCCATAAAGTAGGTTTTGCTGATTCCTTACAGATACATTTTGCAAACAATCATTTTTCACATAGCATTGACTACCAAGCCAATTTCTTACAAATCATAAAATATGAGTTATTACAGTTGAAACTCATCATAGAGAGGTGGAGGCACTATAGTTTACAGATGGTTTACCAGTTCCAAATTTTTCTCAAGTATTGTCAATGCTAAATCGGAAATCCTCGTGATTGAATTGTGCTGGAAAGTATTACTTGTTTTGCACTGGCACTTGCCAATTTTTTCCCAAAACAGATATGTTCTTTTATTTTTGATTTTTTTTTAAGATGGAGTGGCTGCGACAGGCTAAAGACCTGGGGTACACATTTTTCTTTGAATATGTTAAAAAACTGGGGAAAAATTTGCCGGGTTTGGGATCTGTGTTCTGAAGGTTAATCTGGAAAGCTTGATTTTTTGTTGAATAAATGTCTTATATTTCAGGGAGCAAGTGAGATTATATGAAATATATCAATAAAATATTGTTAATATGTCTCTTAACATGTCAATTGCTTTTTTACTGAAGTGCTCAAATGTGGCTGTGTTCTTATTTCCTCTTAGCTGCCAGCAGAACAAAAAATAGAAGCTACTTTCCTAGTTGATATAACTTTGTGCTGATATCCCCCATAGGGAACGCAGTGCAGCAACTTTGGTTACTGTACTGTGTTGCACTATGTTTTAGTAAATGTACACATGAATATTTAGTTTATTAAAAGTTTATCTTCAGTGCAGCCCTCACCCTGCTCTTTAATGACTCACTCATCCCAGCCACCTATTCAGGTGCCTTGAAACACGCCACATTACTTCCCCCCCTCCTGAAGAAACCTTCAGCAGACCCAAAAATGCTAGCCTATCTCCTTGCTACTCTACCTGGCAAAATTCTTGGAAAAGATGATAAATTCCAAGCCGCCCACTTCAATGACAACCACCTCCTAAACACCACTCAATCTGTATTTGGGCAAGGGGGCGTGGCCACGACCAACATCAAGATGGCCGCTATCTTGTGAGGCTCCGATGGTAGTGGCCTTTAAAACTTGCTAAATTACCGCCATAATTGCCTCCTGCTTAGAGAAACCATTCCGATACTCCATTAGAGGTCCTGACTTGCTGGGGGGACCGGCTCTGGGCGAGATTGGTGCCCGCTGACCGCTAGACTGATCATCGGCTGCCAATGTGGCCCGGCGCAGCATCAGTGGCCCCGCGGCGACAGGGCCACGTGGGTGAGCATGAGGTCGAGGTCGCTCGACCTCACCGGGACTGCTCAGTGCACTCAAACCTCTCTGCGGTGGATGCTTGGAGCCCCCGTGTTGCATGCTAAATTACCAGGTCGTACCAGACCTGATGACTCCGGCCGCCTTACGCTGGTGACTCTGCTCAGCCCTTGCGGCTCTATGTGACTGGCTCTGCGGCTGCTGTTGGGGCTCCGGTTGCAGCCACAGACGCCCGCTGCTGTTGCTGGCTGATGAGGAGGTGGCCTCTCCCTTCACTGGATATTGACACTGCTACCCTGTGTGTGGACGTGGCCTTGGATCTGCTGTGTTCCGAGGTGGGGGCACTGCTGCGGTAGGTGCTCCCTTGCCTCTGGGGTGCCCCGTCTTTTTGGTGCCACACCCCGGCTGACTCATAGGTTGGGACTGCCGGCCTGCCACACCAGGTGCTCCCCTTGGGCCTGCTGTATAAACAGGCCCCCTGTGCATTGTTGAATCATGCCTCTGGTGGCTCCCCTCGAATCCCTCGCACCCCGCTGTCATTGGGCTGTCTCCTAATCTGATTGGCGCGAGGTCATGCTGGTGCTTGATATGTTGACAAAATATATTGGGAGTGTGCCTGATCTTATGCCCTGCTAGTCTGGCCCCTTATACATCTGCACATTTAACCGAGGGTCACATCTCATTCCTCCTACACCATGCCTCAACATCTGCTTTTTGGTCTTTCACTCAGGGAATTCCTCAACCCCCTGCTGCAATTGTTTGACACTTTGTGCACCCTTTGGAGGTCCCCCTGGCACTCCGGACTTTCCCATTTACTGTCACCATCCCACCTCGCCTACCCTGCCTGTGGACCTCCTCTCAGTGGCCGGCCTACTGTACATCCATTGCTAAAAGTAGTACAGCACTGTCATCAGTGTGGCTCACCCCTCTAACAGAATGGGCCGCACAGATCCTAAACAGCACAGACTAACCTTTGATGAGCCCAAACCTACCTGGGGCCATGGCCCTCAATCCGACACAGACAAAGTTGTGGACCGTGACCCAGATGAAGTTACTTCAAACGATAGGTCCGCCATTATGGTTGAACTCAAATCTGGTTTTCATGCAATTGATGCGTGTTTCAACATGCTTGCAGGCAGCATAGACAGAATGGGAAAGCGGTTGGATCGTCAGGGAACAAGAATTGATGGCGCAGAGGAGAGGATATCTGGGTCGGAAGATGGCACTGCCACAATGCAGAAAAGACTGGACAAGATGGATCATATCCTGAAGCACGTTGCAATTAAGAATGAAAACCTTGAAGCTCGGTCCTGTAGGAATAACATTAGCATTTCTGGTATTGCAGAAACCAGCAGCATGGGATGACCTGATGCATTCATGGAGCACTTCTTATCGATCTCTTAGATCACTCCAGCTTCTTTAGCATCCTTTGTTGTGGAGCGCGCCCATCGTTCCCTTGGCCCTTGGCCCCCTGTAGGCACGCCACCTGGCTATGTCATAGCCCTTCTTCTCAACTACAAGGACAGGGATAGTGCCCTCCGCCTCGCCCAAGAGAGAGGTCCACTCCACTACCAGAGCGCCAGCATCTCGCTCTAACCGAACTTTACTCCTGCAGTGCAGGAGACTCGCCGAAAGTTCAGTTATGTTAAAAATACACTTCGTAAACTGGGACTGCTCCGCTAGGCAATGCTTTACCCGGCCAGACTCCGTGTGGACTATAATAGGAAAACCTGTATCTTTGATGCCCCGGCAGCCTTGATGGCCTTTTGTAAAACACTGCCTTCCAAACCATCCTCATCTAGGCAGAAATCGCCAGATCCTGCCTGCCCAGATGTCTCTCACAGGTCGTCCTCACCCGAACATTCTGTATTGAAGTGACTGCTCTTCTCCAATGTCTGTACTGCCTCTTCATGCTATTTCTAATACGTTATTGCTCTTGGGCATTATTCAATATTTGATTGTATTCTCTGTGCTTGCTAATGTGATACAATTTTGGTTGATTATTCTCTGTTTTGCAGAATCCTTTTATGAATAGGCCGCTGTAGCCGAGTTGTCACTGCGCCCCCAAGGTGAACACTGACTTTCTCAAACTGAGGTTACTTTATTTTCTGTTTCTTTTATCAGGGATTCGCTGGATGTCTTATTATCTGGTGTGGGTTCTAACATCCGGTTTTGTTGCAGGCGAAATTGTCATTGTGTGTTTGCTTGCTGTCATACATCACATAACTCACATATCAGCACCTATCACATGTTCTTGCTAATCCCATTTTATCATGTGAAATGCCACTCTCCGATATAAGTAGGTCATTTGAACTCTCCCATCTCACTTGAAATATATGTGGAATCAATAATCTGTGAAAGGGGAAACTGGTACTATCTTATCTGACTAGACATGACATTAAGATCGCCTTCCTCCAGAAGACTCATCTCCCTCCTAGTGTCAACTACATATATGCTAAGACCTTGGGACCCCACCATTATTTCTCCTGTTACAGCTCGTGTTCCCGGCGTGCATGCATTCTTATCTATAAAAGTTTTGCCTTCAACTTTCACTCATTATTCTGACTCTAATGGCTGTTATGTTCTCTTTCAGGGTGCCATTGCAGGTAAACGCGTAGTATTTTTGAACATCTATGCCCCTAATGTAGATGACCCTATTTTCTTTCAAGAACTATTTGCCCTGTTGGGTCAAGTGGACGCCGATCATGTGATATTGGGCGGCGACCGCAGTATGTCGCAATGTCTACATTCTGATTCCACTAGCACACAACCCACTGATAAACCCCTGGCCCGGGATGTATTTAGGAACATTACTGACACATATGAACTGTGCGACGCTTGGTGTACACGATACCCGTCCACTCCCAGATTCACTTTCTATTCCGCTTCTCACTCGGTCTGGACAAGACTAGACAACTGCTTACTCTTGGCTAATGTTCAATTCTGGGTTTTGGGGATATTTGTCCTCCCTCGGACACTTTCTGACCATAATCACGTCCTACTCCAACTGCAGGTACCCTCTGGTTGTGGTATGGAGCACACCTGGTGGTTCTATACTGAAGCCCTTTAAGACCCGGTGTTCCATAGCGAACTTCTTGAATATGTTACTGAGGTATTTGCGTTGAACACGGGTACTGTTTTGACCCAGACCACCTTTTGGGAGGCCTTCAAAGCCTATATTCGCAGAGTGTGCATTTCCAAACATACTGCTATCCTTCCCAACATCGGTACTCAACTACAACACATCAAGACGGAACTGCTAGAGATAGATTGTGCTGCTGTGGCTGGTGGGAACTCCCAATTACATCAACGTTCTGTATTGTTGACGAAGGGCAGTGACTTTACTTACAGAGAAGTTGCTTATATGGGAAAACATACTAGAGCCCATCGCTACGGGGAGGGTGATCGTCCTGGTCACACCCTTGCTCGCTTGTTACGTCCAAACCGACTGCATCATTATATTACTGAACTACAGACGAACTCTGGGTCATGAATTGTAGGTGGAGAGGACATTATGGCATATTGTCAACAGTATTATGAACGTCTCTACGCCTCCTGAGTGCCAGACATCCCTTCCGAGATCTCCTCTTATCTTGAGGGAATATATGACATTACAAGGCAAACAATTACAACGCATGCTTTTACAACGCGGTTTTTACATCACAACTACCATTACATCACATGATTTTACAACGCATGCCATTACAACGCATTTTTTAAAACTACCATTACAACACATTCCATTACAACGCATATCTTTACAATGCATACCTTTACAACGCATAATACTTTTAGGGCAACAGTTGGGTAAGTGTTGGATAGTGTAGGGGTAAAATTACTATTCCCACTCCAGTGAGTGCAACAGTAGGGTAAGTGTTGGATAGTGTAGGCCTAAACATTACTATTCCCACTCCAGTGAGTGCAACAGTAGGGAAAGTGTTGGATAGCGGAGGGGTAAAAATTACTATTCCCACTACAGTGAGTGCAACAGTAGGGTAAGTGTTGGATAGTGTAGGGGTAAAAATTACTATTCCCTCTCCAGTGAGTGCAACAGTAGGGAAAGTGTTGGATAGGGGAGGGGTAAAAATTACTATTCCCACTCCAGTGAGTGCAACAGTAGGGAAAGTGTTGGATAGCGGAGGGGTAAAAATTACTATTCCCATCTACCCCAAAACCCATACCCACCCTAAAACTAAAAAATCTCTATTACTTACCTTATAATGCATTGTAATGGCATGTGTTGTAATGGTATGCGTTGTAATGGTATGCGTTGTAGTGACATGCGTTGTAATGGCATGCGATGTAAAGGCAGTTGCGTTGTAACTGTTGCTTTGTAAAAGCAGTGCGATGTAATGACTGCGTTGTAATGGATGTTTCCCATCTTGAGGGGGTCGCAATGGTCTGGCTTACGGATGGTCAACGTCAGTTCCTTGGTGAACCAATCACCTTGGAAGAAGTGACGCAGGCTATTGACGCCTGCGACGGTTCTAAGGCACTGGGCCTTGATGGTCTAACAGGGGCCTTTTATAAGGCTTTCAAGCAGCAATTGGCTACCCACTTTGGAAGAAAAGGCTCAGTTTTGGAAAAATGTGATGCATCCATGTCACGTTTTGGACCGTTTCCTGTCGTGGGCTCTAGGCCATGTTGGAATGAAAATGTTTCCGTTATTTTGCCTGTGCATTGTTCTATGCAAGTTAGCATTTGAGGCACCATTTTATGTTTAGCCGCCATTTTGAACCTTGCTCGAAACTGCTTCTTGCCTCTTCGAGAAAATGGGTTGTGGAAAGTTTTGTTTCTCCAAGGTTGGGCCTTGCTTTGCTAATGAATACACTGTTCTTATTAGCGCATACCTTTCCCACTAGATAGAGGCCTTCTCCCACTAGTGTAGTGGCGGGCACGGGCAGAGTGACCTTGGCTTGGAGATAGTGTGTGCCCGGCCTCACAATCGAAACCTATCCTTCTGTACTTCTTTGTTTAGCTGCATCTGCTCGGAAAATTCCATTATGGGCGTGCCTTCGTTGGTTCTGAATTGTACATAATGTCTCTCCATATTTGCTGATGTCAGTCCCTCTCTGCAGCGCTCCTAAGATGCTGGGCAGACCGGGCTCCGCTCGAGCATATCTGAATAAACATATATTGGTTTGTATTCTCTACTGTCTGACCGACTCTTCATTTGGTATGGAAGGCTTAGAGGTGGTCGTGAGTGACCCGGGTGTCCCTAAACGGGCCACTTCCTTCAGCCTACCCACACAAGTGAGGTGCCATTTTTATAGGACGACTTGTGGGAGCATAGAATAGTAGAACATTTGTAATTACCAATTGTATTTCACTGCATGTGTGCCTTTCAAATGTAAGCCATTGTATAGGAAAGAAGACATTTTGAAAATGTACCCTCTAAATCATATGCTAGTACAGGTACCCACAAATTTAGAGATGAACAAATAACCACTTCTCCTAAACTCCATATCTTGTGCCCATTTCAGAAATACATAGGTTTAGTTGAGACCCATTTTTCACTCCACATATTCCACCATATGAATTGGTCTATACTTGTTACTCAATGAAAAACCATTGTGCAGTGCCGCTCAGTTGTTGGCTCTGGGTACCTTGGGTTCCTGGAGAACCTACAATCCCTATATATCCCCGCAGCCAGAATAGTCTAGCAGACATAACGGTATACTGCTTTTGTAAATCGGCAATCGTGACAAAAAGTTAGAGATGAAAATGTTATCACAAATGGCCATTTTTCCTACTCATTTTCAATATTTCGTTATTTCAACAATTATTATCCTTAGAAAAATCTTGAGGGATCTACACATATGACTCATTGCTGAATTCAGAATTGTATCTACTTTTCAGAAATCTATAGCTTTCCTGGATAACCCATGGGTTTCACACTGGTTTCCACCACAAACTGGAAGTAGGTTGAGAGCACAAAAAAATAGCAAAATGGGCTACCTCTTTGAAAAATGCCAAAACTCTTGTACAAATTAGGTTTTTTGATTCAGCTCTGCATGTTCCTGAAAGCTGATGCCATTTTTAGGAAGGAAACCATACACTTTTATCCAGAGCACTTTTTTCCTATTTTGCTCCAGAAACTCAAAAATGTGTTATATTTTGCATAGTTTCTGGGTCCTGCCAGGGATCCTATTTTGCTCCAAAAACTCAAAAATTTGTTATATTTTGCATAGTTTCTGGGTACTGCCAGGGAAATCCACAAACCCTGGGTACCTCTAGAAACCCCAGGATATTGGAAAACAAAGTACGGAAATTTGGCGTGGATACCTTCTGTGCAAAAAACGTTATGGAGCCCTAAGCGAGAACTACCCCAAATAGCCAAAAAAAGGGCTCAGCTTGGAGCGGGGGCCAGCAGTTAAGAGGTTAATATTGCTGTGGGCTGCTGTGCTCCCTGCAGGTCTCCAGAACATAAAACAATTGTTTGGTGGTGCCCCTGCCACTTCTAGGGGCACCACCAGGTTCATAAAATATGACTGAAAAGCCCTCTCAGGGCATTATTGGGTGCTTCTTAGCAGAGCAGTGAATAAGTGAATGGTTCCTGCCGCTCATTTCGTCTTCTTTTTTCCCCAAGTTGAAAAAAATGTTTTTGTGTGTGCGGTCCCACCTGGGGCACTGACACTTACACTTTTTTTTTAAGTTGGGGGATACCGGTGGACCCCAAGGCCGCTGCGGCCACTGCTGGCTCTCAAGTGTGCCTGCTGGCAGGAGTCAGCTATTATTTTCCTGTGGGTGCCCCGGTGTCCACCCGGCACACCCACAATATAGAAATTGTTGGGGGAGGCGGGGGCCCAAGGACTCCACGGCCCCTGCTGGCTCCCCAGCCAGCACCCCTTGTGGGTGTCAGTGGAAGCTGGCTTCACTCCTTTGCTCCTGACTGGAAGGAGCAGCTTTTTTCTCTGCTCCTGCTGGGTGGGAGCAAAGCTGTGTTCCCTGCTTACATTCCCCACCCGCACTCTCCCTAGTAGGGAACATCAGTGTCCAGGGGGATGGTGTCCCTGGAACACTGCTGTCATTAGGCCCCAGAGGATGGAGTCCCTGGGCCACACGATGGCTCAGGGAGGGGGTCTCTCACCCTGCATTTAAAAAAATGCTGTGGCCCCAGGAGATGGGGTACCCTGGGCTTAAATTGGCCAGTGGAGGGGAGGCAATGCTGTTACATGGTTTATACTTTCTCAGTAAAAACTGTGCGTTTGTTGGACAATATAACCTTTAAAACTGTATGAGACAAATTCTGAGCACACCATCAGGATATGTTGGCCTTAATCCTGCTAGCTCACAGTGCACCATCTTTACCCCTAACCTGACAAGGTAACAAATAGATTATGCAACCTCAGAACATGACAACCCTGACTTCCCAAGGAAATCATGGTAACAGATCTAGAACCTTTTTGTTTGGTTACTCATGCAAAGAGATACACAAGAAATACACAACATGCAGTTTCAATATTTATTGAAGCATTATGATTCTTCAGTAAAAAATGTGTGCTGCAATAATCAATAGAAAGAAACAGTATAATGTTATTAGCATAACGAGAATGGTGAAAAGATTAACAGTTCAACCATTTTGCTGTTACAGAGAATATGTGTTTGCAATATAATGTACTCCTACCTAGAGCTACCTAACCTAGTGTGTCTGGGGGGGGAGGTGAATCAGCCAAATCCCTGTAGGGTGGTCTAACTCCCCAGTTACCTGTGGGTAAGTGTCATCAGGAAGCCCGTCTTGGTAGAAAGCTGGGCCTCATCCCTCACATGTGGTAAACAGAAATCAGCTGGGCTGGAATTCCAGCATGTGGCGATCTCTCAGTGCCAGCAAAATGATCCTCTAACTAAACAAGCAAGTGATGCCATTTATATAATAAACACCACCCATGTTGCCATGCCGAAGTCCAGTCAGGTCACTGTTGTTGATCTTATTGCGATAGCTTTGTCGCCGAAGGGACAATAACAAACAACAACATTTTGTGTAGTGAACTTCGCCCTTGTACAGAAGGTTCAAGGTATTGTGATAATATGCTCACAAAGTGAAAATGTAAGGAATGCTGTTTCGGAGAATATTATCTTACACCGGCACGCAAGCAAATGTGTGTCAAATGTGATAGTGTTTTAAGCAAGTAGGCAACTTAAAAACGTGAGCATTTAAAATGATGGTGTTTCTACTCTGGCCTATAATGTGACTACCCCCACTCCTTGGACGTGAGATGAATTAAAAGCTTCCTAAAACAATGCTAACCATATATGTGGTGGCATAGAAAACCTAAAACCATAAAAGCATTGTGCTTTTTTGAAAACTAACACATTCAGAAAGCCAAATCACTCTAAAATCAATATTAAAGGCCTCTAAAAAAAGAGCAATTTAAAAGCAATTTAGAATATTAAAAACATGTCCCAATTAAAAAATTCCCACAATTTAAAACTGCCAGATTATTTATGTGTTCTGAGCAGTAGACAAAACATTGCTGTTCCCAGCAACTGAAGGCGATGTTTCCACAGGCACCCAAGACAGCAGATCCACAGAAAAAACATGCCCCAGCCCACCCCCCAGGGTCCACCAAGGATAAACGGCCAGTACTAAATCCACAGAAGGAGAGTCACGATCCAAATCACCAGGAGCTGAAGCATCCCAGGATGTCTCATAGTATGCATTTAGAAGCAACGGCAAGCGTGAAGGACAACGGTACATGTGGGCCTTTAGGTGACCACCAGCAGTTCTATGTCTGGAAATTGAACCAGTTGCAGTCCTAGGCATATGTCCAGGGCACATTCGGAAGTGCACAACAGACAGTGGAAAACGGGCTGCAAGCAGTGAGCCAGACAGGCCAAAAGGACAAGATTCAGTGGTCATTCAGTTCCTGAAGTAAGGGTGCGCCAAAGGACTGTATCATTCTTTCACGACACAGGAGCACATGTGGTAGCGTCATTCCCATTTGAACTTGTGATTGGACATCCATTGCAGAGCAGAAAAAATAAAAGCACAATCTCGACAACCAGGAATAGGACAAGCGGTAAGCCTCCAAAACTGCTTCCAAGCACAGAGTGTATGAATGATGGAATAATTCTGAAGACTGTCTGGAAAGTGTTAACCAATCCAGAGTCAATTGACTTTAAAAAGTGTGCTACCCCCGCAGTACTAGACATGTTACAAATGCAGTGCACAAGCTCCCCGAAATGGTGTGGGGAAATTAATGCAGAGTAGCAACTGTATCTCAGAAGAAGACCTTGCAACTTGAAGATCAAAAGTCCCAAAGTACCCTCACAGTCAATCCCGCTTAGAAAAACCTCAGTCTCACCATTCCTACATCGGTATTTAAAAGGTAAGATCTATGACTCGTGTACATACCCTTCACCTAGTGTTTCATATCTGCCCACTTGATCGTGTTGTAAGCAGTACTGGAAGTGAAAAGTCAAAATCGCCAGAGAAATAACCCCATGGATTATCCAATCCGTGGAATGTATTTCTGCATTAGTGAATAGTAGTATTTTTAACTTCTCTATGTGTAACATAGTGCATGTCGCGTCCTTTTTGGCCGTGATGGTTTGTTGTTTTGTAAGGTAAAAACAAGGTAGTGGCATTAAGGTGTTTCCATGGAAGATGATCAGCATACAGTGTCTATAGAGTCCAACTTGGTAACAAGATAGCTCTAAGCTGTGACTGCCCATGTTGCAAAGAACACGTCACTCTCTATGATGTAGATTGCAGACAACACAATGTTACCCAGGGAGCATTTCCTGGTAGTTAGAAATGGGGTCTCTAGTTGGAAGTGGTTTGCACTCTGTCCGAGTAGGGGCCCACACACTCTAGTCAGGGCAAGTGTAGTACACACTAAGTTTACCTGCGCTCACCCTTTGGTAGCTTGGCTCAGAGCAGTCAGGCTAAACTAAAGAGGCAAGGCATAAAGTATTTGTGCACATTCACACAGACACACACAGTAACACAGCGAAAACACCACAAAAATACTCCGCACCAGTTTAGAACAATAGTTACTATTTATCTGAGTAAAACAAGACCAAAATGACAAAAACCCAACATACACAAGTCAAGATATGAATTTTTCAATATTAAATGAAGTTATAGGGCTTAGAGAAAAAAAGCTCCAACTGGGGCTATGTGGTTGCGCTTGACCGAGACAAATCCACAAGTTCAGTCCAACTGAAATGGAGCGCAGGCCAGCTACAGGAGTCGCACAGACCCTGGTACAGTGCCTTGGATGCATCAAAAAGTCAAAGACGGTGAGATGCACAGAGGAGGTGAGGTGTCGTGAAGGCAGGTGATGCATTGGTTACTTGCTGCTATACAGGTCGTTGGCACTCGGGGACGATGCATTGCGCAAATGAGGTGAGGCATCACTTGAGCAAAGTGATGCGGCTGTTCCTGGAGACAGTGCAGGGTCGTTGAGGCTCTAACGCGGGGGACGGTGCGGTGCGCAGTGGAGATGATGCGTTGGTTGCAGGTGCGAGACCTTGGGTCCTGAAGGCAATGCAGTGTTGATGATGTGTCGATGTCACAGCGCATTGCGTCGATTCCACTGCGTCAATGTCGAACCACCAGGCTGCAGTCAGGAGCAGTGAGTCACGAACTTTGGTGAAGTGGTGCTCGAAACTCACGCGGCGGTAATTTGGAGGAGCTGCAGGAAAGTCGGGGCTTGCATTGTAAGTTGCGGTCATTGCATCGTGCACTCAGCAAGCAGGGACATGGCTTTGGTGCAGACAGCAGCGGTGTGTCGATTTCGCAGGGATGCATCGGTTCCGCAGTGATGCTTGGAGTTGATGCATCGATCTCTTGGTTGCAGCACCAGAATCACCTCCAAGGGTCCAGGACTGGGTTTGGCACCACTTGATAGGTCAGGGCTCACAGCAGAGGAGCCCAGGTGCCGGTAGCAAGATGCAGGTGAAGTCTTTGATGGCCCTGAGACTTCCAACAGGAGCCAAGCTCAACACTTTAGAAAGCAGGATGCAGAGAGCAAAGCCCAGTCCTCTCACTCCCAGGCAAGAAGCAGCTGACAGCAGGCCAACACTGCAAAGCAAGCTGCAATGTTGCAGTCCCTCCTGGCAGTCCAACAGGTCTTCTTCCTAGCAGAATGTCCTCAGTCCAGAAATGTTCCGTGTATATGCTGTCAGAGGTCCAGTACTTATACCCATTTTAGCCGTTGAAGTATGGAGACTTCCAAGAAAGGTCTTTGTAGTGCACAAGACCCTGCCTTTCCTGGCCCTGGCTCCAGACACACTGCTGGGGGGTATGCAGCTCTTTGTGCAGGGACAGGCACAGCCCTATTCAGATACAAGTGTCAACTCTCCCCACCGCTCTAGCTCAGGAAGTCCCATCAGCCTGGTGATGGGCCATCTGGATATGCAGAGCACACCTCAGTTCCCTTTGTGTGACTGTCTAGAGTGAATTCACAAAACCCAACTGTCATGCAACACAGACGTGTATTCTAGGGACGGGCAGAGATACCGACTGGTTAAAGTAAGAAACTGCCAACTTTCTAAAAGTGGCATTTTCAGACGTGCAATTTAAAAACCAACTTCACTGAAAGATGTGTTTTTAAATAGTGAGTCCAGAGACAACTAACTCCAATTTTTGTATCAGCTCCCAATTGGAAGATACACATGTAAAGTATTACAAGGCAGCTCCAATGCTAATCTATGGGAGAGATAGGCCTTGCTGTAATAAAAAACGAATTTAGCAGTTTTTCACTACCAGGACATGTAAAACCTCAAAGCACATGTCCTATCTTTTAAATACACCACACCCTGCCCATGGAGCTACATAGGGCCTACCTTAGGGGTGCCTTACATGTAATAAAAGGGAAGGTTTGGGACTGGCAAGTAGGTGAACTTGCTAGGTCAACATGTCAGTTTAAAACTGCACCCACAGGCTCTGCAGTGTCAGTCCTGAGATGGGTTTAAAGGGCTACTCATGTGGGTGGCACAAAAAGTGCCTCAGCCCCACTAGTAGCAATTGATGTACAGGCCCTGGGCACATGTAGCGCACTGTACTAGGTATTTACTAGTAAATCAAATATGCCATTCATGGAGAAACCAAATGCCATTATATTTCAGACACAGAGCACATAACCTTCAGCACTGCTCAGCAGTGGTAAAGTGCCCAGAGTCCTAAAACCAGCCAAAACAAAGTTCAGCACACAGTCAAAAACAGGAGGTCAGAAGCAAAAAGACATGCAAAACCATGCCAAAAGAAGCCAGGTCTGACACTGGTGGATAAAACAGTCATACAATTGTCTTCTACTGCCAGAGCCCTCTCTAAATTTGCCCTGTCAATTGCACACAGTCTCTCAGCAGCTTCCGGCTGTGAAACCTTCCACACTTTCTTGTATATAGCATACAGAAAGTGCTTTTGACATGGTCTTGGAGGACCATACAAGAAGTCCTGTAATCCCATCTCATCAAAAAGAAGAGACAAGTATTGTTTCACCTGAGACAATGTTGAATGTCTAAGCCAATCAAGGCACAACTTCCCAACACGGTATGATGATACATGTTTTGTCTACACATAGCGCATGTCAGGCCTATCGATCCTAAACCCTTTGGTGTTGTCAAGAAACGTGCCTGACATCTGTTAACGGCCACACTAACCATTGCTCCTGATTGGTTCATGAAGAATTTTATGTTACGTTGTGAAGCATGTTGTCTAATGTTTCCTCCATGTAGTTTCTGAATTGTTGCCAAATAGCAAAACGTGCAAATGTGGGTAGGTTTGATCTGCTGAGATCCTTTATTTTTGCTAAGCCAAGACAGGACGTCTGCTGCACAGTTTTGTTCAGGAAAATCATTTGCTGTGGTATAAAGCATGCTCTAAATAATGTCTTGTTCCCTTGAACCTGCCAATCTCTTGTTCCCCATATAGATTTTAAATCGAAATTGTCCTTCCAAAAGTCAAACCCTTGTACAGACAGCTGGGAAATTAAAGATGCAGAATAATCAGCTCGGTGACAGTGAGCATAGTTTTTTAAGCCCGTAAAGGTGGACTCTGGGTCAGCTGGATTGTGACCAGAAAAATATGCAAACCTCTGTAGAAATGCTTTTGAGCTACCCCTGGTGGTGTAGGGCAATGTTCTCATTTGTGTACAATTAGATACTGCAAGTGGAGTACTTGCTTTATGCAGAAAAAGGTGACCATAATGGTGAAAAACAAACTTTCATCATAATTGGAGCTACCATCATATATTTTTTCAGTATTAAAAACAGGGGAAAGCTGCAGATTTTCTAGCTTTTCATGTAATGTATCAATGTCCCAATCATCAGAGATAGTACTAGGAGTGATAACATCATGCAAAGAAATTTTAAATACATATAGAATTTGAAGAGTTTCAGTCGGTCCAAATATATCAAATGATACCTTATCCCAAACAGTTCAATCAGGAACCAGAACAGAAGAAATGTTCACCAGGGAAAGGTCTCTTCACACTTTGTGTGATAAAGAATGGGGGTTAAAAACCAAGTTCACCAAATCAACAGCAGAGCGTTCTGTGAGATAATGTCCATTTAGAAGCAGAAAAAAGACAGTCACAAAACATATCCAGGTGAACAGGAACAGTGATGTACTTATAATCCAAATGTATATCCATGGAGGGATAAAGTATGTCTTTTTCAGCCAAATGTAAAGTTCAAGCAGTCTATCTTTGGGCAGTAGAGGTGGGTCAGGCGAATCTGAAGAGAAGTCAACAAAGTCGATGAACTAGCTGGAGACTGTTCGATCTATTTTAGGCAGCTTTGGAGGCTGTCTACACCTGGAAATAGACTCCAATGGTGGTACATTGTAGTAGATAGACACCATCTTTGTCTGTTTGAAGAATTTAAATTTGTCTTTCCATACATTTTGATTGTATGGTATTAGCTGATGTAACAGGTAGAATTGATACTTCAGTGTTAGCTGTCCCGAGCCGGGGAGAAGAAGTTTCATCGCTGATCAAAGCTTCCAACGGGACCTCCTGTAGGGTAGTGAAAGGAAGCAGGTAACTACCCAAGAGCCCTCTTGGCCTACTGTGTAGAACAGGCCATATGATGTGGTATGATGAAATCTATTGACACAAATCTCTTGTTTTTGCAACCACCAAGGGGCGGTAAAAATATAGTTCTGGTACCTTCAACAGCCAGGACAGGTAAGGGCGCTCTGTAGGATGGTCCGAATTCCTTTCTGTCCACGATCCTCTCCCGTACTAGATCCCTGATCTTTGGAATCCAACAAGGAGTTGCTCGTACATCCTTCACTTCACCAGTGGCGGAATGTTTCAGCTAGACGTTGCTCCGAGCTTCCCGGAAGTTGTTCAGATCCTGTAAAACATCCAAACATTTATTGATGTCAAATTGTGCTTCTGCAACCACTGTACTGGGACTGTCGAGGTCTGGAACCCAAATCTTAACCCTGAAAAGGATTTCATAGGGAATCTGACAGCCCAGGGATTTTCTAGGAAGATTATTGAGGGCTCTCTGGACCCCATACAACTGGTGAACCCAACTGCGACCTGAACCTAATACCCTAGCTGTTAAAGACTGCTTTATGTCATGGTTTTTCCTCTCCAATACCGTGTTTCCCTCAAGATGATATGGTGAGGAATACCACACTGTCATACCCAATTTTTCCATGGTATCTCTGTAAGCCCTGGAGGCAAATGCTGGACCTTGGCCGGAATGGAATGTGGCTACTGCAAATGTTCTGATAAAGACTTGCAGTTCTTTTATAACAGCTCAGGAGTTAGCCGATCGCTGTGGCAAAACCCATAGGAATAGAGAGCAAGAATCCACTGCTACCAGGATGTATTTGTAAGATCCATCAGATTGTAAGGGTCTGCAGTGGTCCAAATTAACACAAGCCAGAAGCTTGCCTGAGATCATTAGAGGTGTCTGCGGTGAACAAGCTATGGTGGAAACCTTCATCTGCTGGCAGATGTCGCATTTAAGGACACAGTCCTTGGTCTGTTTGTATAAACCTGGCCACCAATAGCGTTGCTGCAATAATGAAATTGTAGCTGCCACCCCTGCATGAACAGATGCTAGGCCCTCATGTGCTGCTAGGATTAAATCTAACCTGTAATCTGAGTTTGGTATTACTCAATCCCCCACTCTGGGAATCTGAGCAAATGGAATGTTTTGCGTACTTGGTAGGAGTATTTTGTTGGAAAGCCTTTCGGCAAGTGGGTGCCATCGCGCGCAGCGTTGACAGTTGTCATAATGTCTCCATCTATCCTCGTGCTAGAATGAGTAATTGCAGTGGCAGCAGCAGTTTGCACTGTTGCTTTTGCGGCTTTGTCAGCCATGGAATTCCCTACAATGTGTATTCCTACATGCTGATGATGCAGTGTGTAAATCACATGAGTCAGTGGCAAACATGCTTTTAGTTTGGCCACTTATCCCCAAAGCAGCTTGTGCTTTGTCGGGTACACTTTGGAATCTCTGAATCCATTCTGGCTCCACTAGTGTAAGTACTCATTTTAAGACTGGACACAATAATACAAATCACACACTATAAGTGTCGGGAATCTGGGATCCATATTCTCAAGTGCCAGAATTTGAGCTTTCAGTTCAGCCAGCTGTGCTGTGCAATCACTAAGTGAGTGAGTATAGGTCTTTTGAAGATGGAATTCTCCATCATGCATTCTACCCTTAACAGCAGCGCACGCTGCAGAGTGTTGGTGCTTTGTCCCCACAGCAGGCTGAGCAGAACCATCAGTATAGATGATGTAATCATATTGATCTAAAGGCATGACTTCATTAGGCAAAGGATATTCTTTTTTTTTTTTAAACTTTTTATTAACATTTTGCATCATTACATTTGAAAGGAAAAGTGGAGGACATTACATCACAGTTGGTTTCACATACATTGCAATTTTCAGAATTTGTACATAAAAGCAATCAGCAATTCCCTTTGTTCACACGGTTTGGTCAATTATCTGTGGTTGTAACAAGGTCCTGTGGCATGCACTGTCCCCCCCACCCCAACTCAGAGCCCTACCCTATACTGGGGTTCTCAAGTGCCTCTAAAGGCTTTCCATGACCCCCAAACCTTGCCCCACTTCTGTGGGCATCCCCGGCTTTTGTATATCACCTGTTCAGCATTTTGGCACCAATCTAAGTCTGACAGCCATTGCCGTATCCCCGGAGGGTGCACACCTCCCCATGCTCTGGCTATGTTTCTCTTGACAACTCCCAGAGCAAGAGTCACCCATATTTGATGGTACTTTGGTCGGGGGTATCTTCCGATATATTCAATAGTATTTCTTTTGGGTCCATTGGAATGGTACCCGCTATAACCTGAGTTATGGTGTCGGTAACCTCTTTCCAGATGGCTTGGATGATTGGGCATTCCCACAGTATATGATAAAAGGTGGCTTCTTGACGGCAGCCTCGGAGGCACAGAGGCATGGATGTTTTCCCTATTTTGAAGAGAAGGGTACAGGAATAATATGAACGATGGAGGATTCGCAGATGGATAAGCCTAAACCTGGATCTAATAGCTATTTCTCTCAGACCCTGTAGCACTTCAGTCCATTCTTCATCTTCAATATTTCCTATGTTTTCTACCCATTTCTGTCGTAGGGATGTCATTACCTCAGGGGAGTTGTTTAGCAGTTTCTTTTATGTCAAGGAAATACCTTTTGTCGTCATGGGGTCTGCTATCAGTCTATCTTCCAGGGGAGAGAGGTCTGGTACCTCTTCCCCTTCTCTGATGTGTCTTCTTAATGCGTGGCCTAATTGTAAATATTTATACTGTTCTGTCTCAGATAGGTCATACTCTCTTGCTAGGTCGGTAAAGGTTATAATCGCCCGCCCTCTCCAAATGTCTTCTAGGTGTTTGATTCCTAGTGTCTCCCATTTCTGAAAGCCCCTTAGTCCTCTAATCTCCTTCAGAGCATCACTGCACCACAGGGGGGTCCTTCCTGTCAGTTTATTACCCCATCCAAGATAGTGGTTTGCCTCCCGCCATGCCTTCACTACTGACTGCCTATGCTCAGGGAGGTTAGTTTCCCTCTTCTTCTGATACAGGATCTGCTCATAATTCCCCAAACCCATTGCATGTCTGTCCACTCTATAGCCGGGCTCCTGCTGATCTACATATACCCAATCATTGATTACTATTAGCTGCGCTGCCCAATAGTGTAGTCTGGCGTCAGGGATTCCCAGGCCACCATCATATACCCCCTCTGTAATTTCCGTAGGGCTATTCTGGGGGCCGCTCCATGCCATAATAGGATCCGCACCTCGTGCTCTATCTTGTGGAACACTTCCGGGGGCACTCTAAATGGCGTATTCTGCCAGACGTAAACCAGGGGTGGGAGGGACATCATTTTGTAGAGCACGCTCTTCCCTTCAGTGTGAGCGGCAGCATGCGCCAGTGAGCCACATCGTTGTGCAGTCTCTCTAACTGCGGGTCGAGGTTTATTCTAAGAAATTTCTGTGGGTCTCGAGTGATGCGGATCCCCAAATATCTACATCCATCCGCCACCACTGGGGCCTCACAGTCTAATGGGAGCCGGGGGGCCCCACCGATAGTGGAAAGACCAGCAACTTAGACCAGTTTATCCTGTATCCAATTTCCCCAAAGATTTGTAGCAGCCTGCTCACAGAGCGGTATGGGTGGGTGACATACAGCAGGATATCATCTACGTACAATGATATACGCTCTTCCCAACCCCCTGGCATCAGGATCCCCAGGATCAATTGGTCTCCTCGTATCCATGCCGCTAGCGGCTCTAGCGCTAGTGCAAAGATTAACGGTGAGAGGGGACAGCCCTGGCGCGTCCCCCTTCCAAGCTGGAATGTTCGGGAGGTGGTACCGTTTACTCATACCTGAGCCAATGGTTCCTGATGTAGGACCTGAACCCAATTACAACATTTCAGCCCAAAGCCCATCCTAGGCAGCACAGCGAATATGTATTTCCATTGGATGCTATCAAACACCATCGCTGCATCCAGAGCCATCAGCGCTGCTCTGTCTGCAAACGGAGGCTCTGTTTGGCTCAGTACTCCATATAATCGTCGGAGATTGAGCTGGGTGCTGCGGTGTGGCATAAACCCGGATTGGTCCGGGTGGATTATTTTTGTAATAATTCCCCTCAATTGTGTTGCCAGAATTTTGGCGAGTACTTTAGGTTCCACGTTCAGGAGGGATATCAGGCGATATGAACTACACCGAGAGGGGGGTTTCCCCATTTTGTTAATAGTGACTATTGTGGCAAGTTTTTGATCCCTTGGTAGTTTCCTTTCCTCTTGGGCTTTTAAAAACATGGCCAGCATCAGTTTTGCAACTCCAGTTGCACTTATTTTGAACAGCTCGGGGGAGTTCATTTGGCCCCGCCACTTTCCCTGACTGCAATCCTCTTATTGCCCACGCCACTTCCTCTGTTAAGTCTGAGTCAAGTTCCTCCCTGTCATCCTGAGTTAATGTCTGTAGGTCTAGGGACCCGAGGAGTTCAGTGATGTCTAGAACTGATGCTGGGTCTGGGGGGGCATATAGTGTCTCATAGTATGAGGCGAAGGCCTCTGCTAAGTCCGAGTTTGCTGTGTAGGTTGCCCCGTCATCATCTATAAATTCTAGCACCCATGTTTTCTCCCTGTCTCGGCACTCCAGCCAGGCCAGGAGTTTGCCAGCTTTATCGCCCACATCATATATCCGGTGCTGTACTGCCTGGGCATATACTCCACTTTATTTTCTGCCAAGGCGCGGAGCGCATCTTATTTTAGCTTCAATTGATGAGACAATGCACTCAATACTTCCTGTCCCACCTGTTTCTCTAGCGCTAGGGTGTCACATTCAAGATCCTCAATTTCTCGTTTTTCCTCCTTTCGTTTCCCCCCTATAAGGGCCAGTACTTGACCTCGTAACACTGCTTTATACGCTTCCCAGAGTGTGCAGGGGGAGTCGACTGTGCCTTGATTGTCCTCAAACTATTGGGTAGTGGCCTCCCTAATTTTCTCCTTTATTTCCCTCTCTTGGATACTCCAAACATCTATTCTAGGGATCTGTGGCCTGCACGTTTGGGGGCCCTGGAAGTGTACTCCCACCGGCGAGTGATCCGAAACACCCCTCGCGTGGATCATTGCATCTCGGAACCGATTATCAGAGAACGTATGTGTCAGGAGGTAGTCAAGCCGGGTGTAGCAGTTATGTGCCGACGAGAAGTGTGTGAATTGCCTGGTTGCTGGATTATTCATTATGCAGAGGATATTCATGTTCGTATTGCAGATATACCAGTGTTTGTAGTGTAGAGTGAAATATGTAATCTACATCTGTTGCTGTAAGAGAGTTGTCCCATTGTATTCATCACGGATGTAAAGCTTTTGCGTTAGGAATGCTGGCCTCTGTAACATCCTCTAAAGCTGGACCTGGAGTCCCGACAATTATGCGTTTCCCCTGAGCCAATGACCTTTCTCTCACCACAGCAGTCTGTACTGCCATCAGAATCTTTTCTGTTGGTGCAAAATGCATACATTTGTATATGAATGTGATTTATATGCAATTGGTACAGTGTCTCCTTCAATGAATGTGAAATAGGTGTATCCTGAAGCACCCGCAATTATACGGATCACCAGGTTTGTGGTGTTCAGTTCACAAGTGTGTGTAAGTGTTTTGAAGCTAGCATGTCAGTTTGTACTGAACGTAGGATTTGTGTGTGTTCAGTTGTCCAATGTGAGCTTGAAAAGTCTGGGATAATCAAGTCGTAGAATGGTTTTACCTGTTCTGCGAAGGCTGGAATGTAAGTTCTGCCAAAATTTAAGAAACCCAATATTGATTGGAGTTTTTGAATGTGTTTCGTGGTTGTAGAAGTGCACACTTCTCAATGTGTCACAAGGCTTCTGCCTTCACTTGACAACTCGTATCCCAGAAACAGGACACCAAGTTAGGCTATTTTTGATTTCTTGAAATACAATTTGTAGCCCATGTGAGCAAATCCCAAAACTATGTGATCTACTCTAGCCAAGTGAGTTAAAAGACCATCATCCGTCAAGTATATGTCATTGACACAAGACAATGCCTGGTCATCAAAATCTTGTAAAAATTCTTTGACCCTGACTGAAAACAGCCCAGGGCTATTCTTATACCCTTGGGGCAATTAACAGAACTTCTTTTGAGAACCTAGAGTGCTGAATGTAGTCGAGTACCTGCTTTCAGGTGCTATATTTTGGCACAAAAATCCATTCAAGGTGTCCAATGTGGTTTTGTATTTCTTCCGCACTATGTTGTTCATTAGTGGCACACTGTGCGCATTTTGTACAGTGAATATGCGGGTGGCAGTGTTCAAGTATCTGTAATCTAATAATAGACAATATGAATGGTTTGGTTTCATTACTGAAACAAAGGATTATTCCTAGGGGAGGTGCAACTTTCTCTTACACCTTGATATTCCAGTTATGTGAGAATCTCTCTAACTTACTTTTTTAGCCTCATTTTAATGGGGTAGCATCGTTGTCGATGTGGGGCCGACCTCACGGGTATGATGTGATAGGGGAACTGTCATCCCACTCTACATGGTTGCGGTATAACGCTGGAGCTTGCGTTAAGGCCCACTCCTTGGCATAAGAATGTTTAATTGCATCTGGGACGAGGTTGGAAAAAGCAGGTATAATTACAGTTTCTCCCCTGGGACAATCCATAACAAACTCTGGTGGTCAATCCTTTGCAGCCAAGAGAATGTCATAGTCGAAGTTCTTCCAAAAGAAAACATTTGTTGGATGTTGTGTATCTCCCCTCCATTTGGAGTTGCTTTTCATATTAATGATGCGGGACACTATCTGCCAGATACTCTATAAGATTTCATCAAACTATCGTGACTTCTGGCGTGCTGTCCAGTATGGTCACAGCCCACTCCCCGCTCAGAAGCAGTGTCTTCAATATCCGTGGCATGCTTGATTTTAAGGCCAGACACCTTCTTCTTTTTTAATTGAGGCTTGAATTGTTTCGGTTTGTCTTTCTGTTTTATAAAGTCAGATGAGCGTTGTGAGTCCTTCTTTGGTTTCACGTACTCCTCTGATCTCTGCTCCAATCGCCCTCCTCTCTCTCCGAACGTTTCAAATATAGCGTTTTTCAGTGGACACCTGTTGAGGAGATCTGCCCCGTGCTTTATTTTTTTTATTTTTATCCCACTTCTTCTTAGTAGAAGAGTCTGATGCCTGCTTTGAGGTATCCTTTTAAGAATTGATCTTAATTTTTGGTTTACTAAGTCTGGCTCCCAAATTATCTCTACCTATTGTTGCATAGGCTTCCTTAATAATTTTTAATAATTCACGTTCCTGGTCTTTTGGAGCTAAATTTGTGAGTCGGTGGCGTACAGCCAATGCTGCTGCTTCCCCTCTAATGTTACTTAACATTACAGCGGATACTGCAGCAAAGTTGCCCATTAGTTTCATCCCCAAATTCAGGGCTGGGGCTGCCCCATACTAATTTTGGATCTGCTTAAGCACTTCTGGCAAAACAACTAATGAGGGTGTACCATGTGTTCTGGTATATACTACAGCAAAGACTGTACCCCAAGTGGCGCAGTCTTCCATTGGAGAAGCCATTTCCATTGGCAAGCATATTGTGAGGATTCTGTGTTTTTCTTGGGGACCCATATGGGGAAATACTGCTCAAGCTAATCTGTTTTTTGTGCAATCCAGAACGGAATCTCCTCCTGTCTGCAGGAACTTTACCCATGACTTGAATTGATAGTCATTGGGCTAATTCCAGGCGTAGCCAAATTGTGGATGTGCAACTTGAGCAGCCCTTGCAGGATTCATTGTCATTGTTCTCATGACAAATTGTGTCAAACATCTATATGCTCTAGCCAGATCTGTGTATAGTATACATAGGTCTGGTGCTGTCATATTTGCTATATCTGGGTAGGGTGTGTAGCGGCTAAGACTGGCCATGTTGCACCCTCATTGCTAAGGGAACCTAGTCTAACATTGTTTCTTGTATGTATTAGGGCGCCTTCGAACCAATTTTGGTGTTCTTGGTATAGTAATGGTATTTCTAGTGCTTTATAAGCTGTGTAGTTGTTAGGAAGTGCAGCTACTGTGTAAGTATGAAAAGGTCTTGTTTGTGCATCTACTGCTGGGAATGCAACCCTTGAATAGAATAGCTCTGTCCTAAATGCTTCTTGGGCCTCAACCACAAAGGTAGCGTCTCCACCCACAAGGGGCAGTCCACGTTGTCGCAGCATCTGTATAACCACCTGTCTGCAGTTTACTATTATGTTAATTGCAGCGTCATCGTCATCCATATAAATATGCGGAAATCAAAGAGAGTACCTCTATGGGGTGGTCCTTTAAATGGCTCAAGCTTCAACACCTACAGGCAATACATAGGATTTACCTACTCAGCTGAGAAGGATTTATCCCTAACACCGCAGACGTTTCCAGTTGAAAGGTGAGTAGAGGTCTTTGGGTAAACTAAAGAAAACTACTCGGGTGATCCAATAAATAAGAACCCAAGCTAGAACGTTGGTGGTGCAATATCTTACAGTTTGTTTGTTGGACAACATAAACTTCAAAACTGTGCGAGACTGATTCTGAGCATACCATCAGGATATGTTAGTCTTAGTTCTGCTAGCTCACAGTGCCCATCTGTACCCCAAACCTGACACGTTAACAAATGGATTGTGCAACCTCAGAACATGACAACCCTGACTCCCCAAAGGAAATCGTGGTAACAGATCTAGAACCTTTTCGTTTGGTTACTAATGCATACCCAAAGAGATACACAAGAAATACACAACATGCAGTATCAATATTTATTGAAGCATTGTGATTCTTGAGTAAAATATGTGTGCTGTAATAATCAATAGAAGCAAACAGAAATTGTTTAGTAGGATAATGAGAATGGTGAAAAAGATAAACTGTCCAACTATTTTGCTGTTACTGGTAATATATGCTTGCATATAAGTACTGCAACATAATGTATTCCTACCTAGCACTACCTAACCTAGTGTGCCTCGGGGGATGAATCTGCCAAATCCCTGTAGGGTGATTTATCTCCCCAATTACCTGTGGGTAAGTGTAATCAGGAAGCCCGTCTTGGTAGAAAGCTGGGCCTCATCCCTCACATGAGGTAGACCTGAATCAGCTGAGCTGGAATTCCGGCATTTGGCGACCTCTCTGTGCCAGCAAAATGCTCCTCTAACTAAACAAGAAAGTGATCTCATTTATATAATAAACATCACCCATGTTGCCATGCCAAAGTCCCAGTCAGGCCGCTTTTGCTGATCTTATTGTGATAGCTCTGTCACTGAATGGACAATAACAAACAACAACATTTTGCATAGTGAACTTAGCCTGTGTACAGAATGTTCAAGGTATTGTGATAATATGCCTATGAAGTGGAAATGTAAGCAATGCTGTTTCAGAGAATATTGTCCTACACCAGCAAGAAATCAAATGTATGTCAAATGTCATTGGGTTTTAAGAAAGTAGGCAACCTAAAAACATGAGCATGTAAAATGGTGGTGTTTCTACTCAGGTCTATAATGTGACTAGATAACAATGCCTCCCCTCCCCACTAAAAATTATTCAGCCCGGGAGATGGGTACCCGGGTCCAAAATATGGCTTGGGGAGTGGGGCTGCATGTCCTCTCCAGTAAAAATAAAGCAGCCCTGGGGAATGTGGTCCTCGAGCCTAAAAATACCATAGGGAGGGGGGCGCGCTCTCCCTTCCCATCAAAGTGAAGTGTCCCTGAGGGATGGTGTCGCGGGGCATGGAAAAGGCTTGGGGATGAGGACCTACCCTTCTGGATGTGGCACACCATGGGGGGCTTATTTATGAAAAGGGGGGGAACGCCCTTCACCCCTGGTCTTGTGCGCCACTCCCTCCTGGCTGCTTCATAGCTTCATGAGTTCAAGGATGACGCCTCGCTCCCAGCCCTCAAGGCCTTCCTGGTTCGATCCTACCTGCTGCTGGCGTATTTTTTATTGTTCATTTTTATTCTTTTGTTTGTGGTTCATTTTTAGTGGTATATTCCTAATTTTATTTGTTTGTGACTCGGGCAACTTTGGTTAATTTCTGTTTAGGTTTAGTTTGTTTTCCTCATTATTGGGCAGTTGCAGTTTTCTGCCCACACCTGCTGTTTTTCCCACTCCCACATTCCCGCTGGTTCCCGCCCTCCCGCCTCCCTGCCAGCCCCTCCCCACTCCCAGGGCTACTTATGCTGTGTGGTCTCCAAGGAGTAGCCCTTGACCCCTGGTCTTGTGCACTGCTCCCCCAGCCGCTGCATAGCTCCATGAGTTCAAGGGCGATGCCTTTGTTCTAACCCTCAAGGTCCTCTTGGTTCAATCCCGCCTGCCGCTGCATCGTTTTTTGTTGTTAAATTTTATTGTTTTGTTTGTGGCTCATTTTAAGTGGTAAATTCCTAATTTTATTTGTTGGTGGCTCAGGCTACTTTGGTTAATTTCTGTGTAGGTTTACTTGGTTTTCCTCATGGGGCAGTTGTGGTTTTCTGCCCTGCCTGCCAACGCCCTCTCTCGTAGTTTTCCAGCTCCCCCTTTTCCGCGGGTTCCCCCCCTCCCGCCTCCCTGGCAGCCCATCCCACCTCCCAGGACTACTCATGGAGGCCGCTGCACAGCCTCGCAGCGGATGCCTGCAGTGGGCTCACCAAAGACAAGCCCGTCTACGCCCGTCCTTGCCTGAACCACGCCCAGCGCCAGAACTGCCACTACACTGTCAAGGAGCTCCTGGCTCCGGACCCCAGACACCAGAGCAACAACTGCTGCACGTCCTCCCCGCGATCAGCCAAAGGACCCTTCACCTGCCGCCACTGCTGCTTCTCATGCAACACAGGACCGAAAGCCCACACTGGATCCTTCGCTGCCTCAGAAACCTCCACTGACTCCCCATCCAGAAGAGATGCCATTTCAAGATCCTCACACATGCCTACAAAGCTCTACATGATTAAGGACTGTCCTACATCAGCCATCTACTCACAAGACACCTGCACTCCTCCTCACTTGCCCACAAACACACCCTGCACATCAGTCGCAGCCACATCGGGGGCCGCTCCTTCTCCTACATCGCCGCCAAGACCTGGAACGACCTGCCGCTCCATCTCCGAACAGCACCCTCCCTTGCGGACTCCAGAAAGAAACTCAAGACCTGGCTTTACAACTGAGAAATAGCTACCTCAGAGCCCAGATACCCCTAGGGGTGACAGTGGCGCGCTATACAAATGACAATTCATCAATTCATTGACTGGTTGATTGATTGATTGATTTGTTTTTAGTTTTCCTGCAGATCCACGGATCCTCTGTATATATATCAGGGACTTGTAGTATGGAAGCAGTCCGGCAGTGATTTACTAACTATTTCTGGGACATTGCACACGTGTTCTACCTCTGAAGAAAGCAATACGCTGAAACGCGTCAGGTGCTTCACCTTCGTTGCAGCCTGCGCCAATCACAATAAAGGCCAGTTTTTTCCAGAACCAGTGTTGTGGCGCATTTTTTGGTTGGATGTCAAGCGCGGGAAGCGCTGTCTCCCGCTTAGCCATGACCGCCCTGCAGGGTTGGGGGCCCCCGTCGGCAGCGAACTTTGTTTTGTGATATTAATTGGGGGGCATGACCCGCTTGACCCACTGCAAGCCAGAGGATTTACTGGCGACAGGTGCAGTGGTGATGAGAAAGGGAGCGGGAAAGGGGTTTGATACCTCCATTCAGCGGGTTCTGGACTCAGCGCCTCAATTTTGATATTGTGCAACTGCTACGTGAACGGTTGTGCACCAGAGCTTGCCAGCAACCATACTTACCTGTAACATCATGTCGGAGTTTGAGGTGGGATTTAACAACATTATGACTGCACAAACATTGTCCATTTCAACTCCTGATGAATCATGGGACTTGTAGTATGGAAGCAGTCCGGCAGTGATTTACTAACTATTTCTGGGACATTGCACACGTGTTGTACCTCTGAAGAAAGCAATACGCTGAAACGCGTCAGGTGCTTCACCTTCGTTGCAGCCTGCGCCAATCACAATAAAGGCCAGTTTTTTCCAGAACCAGTGTTGTGGCGCATTTTTTGGTTGGATGTCAAGCGCGGGAAGCGCTGTCTCCCGCTTAGCCATTACCGCCCTGCAGGGTTGGGGGCCCCCGTCGGCAGCGAACTTTGTTTTGTGATATATATATATATATATATATATATATATATATATATCACGCTCCAGAGGTTACCACACAGTAGGGAAGCACTCGAACAACAGGTAGGTTCACCTCTTAAACCTTTAATCTTTGGTACAGGCGGGTTCAGCATGCAAGTAAATAAAGCAGTTTCAGCGCATCGCCTTACGCGTTTCGAATATCTCTTCATCAGAGGCTAGCGTGGATGGCGTGCATTGCGGACACTCCCCCATTGTTATGCTCGTATCCACATATGATGCATTATGGGAAAGACAGTCCTCTTATTTCTCCGTGAATCGTTGCACCTGTAATTACTGCTGTCCAAAGGCTCTACATGAGCCCCTCGCATGCCAGCCCGTCTTTATCCTCACCCGCTGCCCCACAGCAGGACAGGTATATCCAAGTCCCAAGTGGCCCCCAGTTATCACGGGGTGGTGCCTTCCCAGCGGCTGGGCTGCCGCTATAAATCACGCTCCAGAGGTTACCACACAGTAGGGAAGCACTCGAACAACAGGTAGGTTCACCTCTTAAACCTTTAATCTTTGGTACAGGCGGGTTCAGCATGCAAGTAAATAAAGCAGTTCCAGCGCATCGCCTTACGCGTTTCGAATATCTCTTCATCAGAGGCTAGCGTGGATGGCGTGCATTGCGGACACTCCCCATTGTTATGCTCGCATCCACATATGATGCATTATGGGAAAGACAGTCCTCTTATTTCTCCGTGAATCGTTGCACCTGTAATTACTGCTGTCCAAAGGCTCTACATGAGCCCCTCGCATGCCAGCCCGTCTTTATCCTCACCCGCTGACCCACAGCAGGACAGGTATATCCAAGTCTTGCATGCTGAACCCGCCTGTACCAAAGATTAAAGGTTTAAGAGGTGAACCTACCTGTTGTTCGAGTGCTTCCCTACTGTGTGGTAACCTCTGGAGCGTGATTTATAGCGGCAGCCCAGCCGCTGGGAAGGCACCACCCTGTGATAACTGGGGGCCACTTGGGACTTGGATATACCTGTCCTGCTGTGGGGCAGCGGGTGAGGATAAAGACGGGCTGGCATGCGAGGGGCTCATGTAGAGCCTTTGGACAGCAGTAATTACAGGTGCAACGATTCACGGAGAAATAAGAGGACTGTCTTTCCCATAATGCATCATATGTGGATGCGAGCATAACAATGGGGGAGTGTCCGCAATGCACGCCATCCACGCTAGCCTCTGATGAAGAGATATTCGAAACGCATAAGGCGATGCGCTGGAACTGCTTTATTTACTTGCATGCTGAACCCGCCTGTACCAAAGATTAAAGGTTTAAGAGGTGAACCTACCTGTTGTTCGAGTGCTTCCCTACTGTGTGGTAACCTCTGGAGCGTGATATATATATATATATCCAAAACTGCAATCACTCCTTCCGGGAACCTGGAGACCCAAGGGGGGGGGGCGCGCGCCGGCGGAGCTTCTGGCGATAGTGCACTGAACAAAAGTCTGAATAAAGCGCGCTCTCAGTGAAATCCACTGCTGTGGATTTTTGAAGCAATAAATCTTCTTTATCTTCAACTCTGATTTCACTGAGAGCGCGCTTTATTCAGATATATATTATCTACTGGCGGTCGCCAGTAGATAGTTATAGTTAGGACCTATTTTCCATAGGAAATCTGCAACATTCTATTTGCAATAACGTTGGCGCCGGTTGACGAATCTTCGCGAAAGTTTCCAACTTGTTGGGGCGCTCCGGTCCGCTCCTATCCTGAAAGTCTCGGTGTGATTCGTCAAGCGCAGGCCGAGAAAAAAGGGGGGTCCCAAAACGCGTTTTCCCCATTTATTTTTCCATAGGAACCTTTAGTTGCAGCTACAGCCCGAACTGCTGAACGGAATTACACCAAATTTGGCAAAGAGGTAGCCCTTGGTTCAGTGTCGTGCCTTTTGCTTAAATGGTGTAAATCCGTTCAGTAGTTCCTGAGAAAATCAAAAGTAAAGTCACATATATATCTATGGCCGAGTAGGGTCCGCGTACCCTCCCGATCACGAGCTGCATGCTAATTGGCTGTCAAGTGGCTGTCAACACTCCAAATCAGGAAGTGTTGGCAGCCATTTTGTCCCTCAGTAGAACCGAGGGACAGAAACAAGTGCGCAAAGCGCAAAAGGGGGCAGGGTAGAAACACCCTGACCCCCTAGGTCTGCTCAGGGGTCCCACAAGGATCCCCTGGGCAGAAAAAAGCATTTTTTTTTTTAAATCGGCGGGATGCGCTTAGGGTGCACGGATCCCGCCGAGAAAAACCACAAGAAACAAGTACGCAAACGCACAAAGGGGGCAGGGTAGAAACACCCTGACCCCTAGGTCTGCTCAGGGGTCCCACAAGGACCCCCTGGGCAGAAAAAAGCATTTAAAAAAAAAACAAATCGGCGGGATGCGCTTAGGGTGCGCGGATCCCGCCGATAAAAAAAAAAATAGAAGCGCGATCTCCCGCGCTTCGATGCTAATTTGCCCCCGGGTGGCCCAAGTCCCGGGGGCATGCGGGGGGTAGGTTTATGTTTTATGTGGGGGGCCTCTAAGGCCCCCCAAGCCCCGGGGACCGCCGCCCCCCAGGGCTTTAAATAAAACATGGTGCGGGAGGGCTCTCCGCCCTCCCGCAGCCCCGGGGACCGCCACCCCCCGGGGCTTCTTTTTTTAAAAATTAATCACCTGTGTGGGGGGGCTCCAGCCCCCACACACCCCGAGGACCACCACCTCCCGGGGCACTTAGAAAAACAAATGTGGGGGTCCGTTTCGGACCCCGAAGCCCGGGGACCACCACCTCCCGGGGCTGTGCAAGTGAAGGGGGAGGGGGCCGCGCGGCCCCCCTCCTGGAGCCTGTGGTGGCCCTGGGGACAGCCACCCCCAGGGCCGGCTCCTGCAGTGTCCCGGGATGCCTACCCCGGGACACTGTAGTTTGCTATGACAGGACGGGAGCCTCGTGGCTCCCGTCCTGTCATAGCAAACTGCTTTGGATATTGGAGCGAGAGCAGGGAAACTTGCTCTCGCTTCCAGTATCCAAAGACAATGCTTTCCACATGGGGAGCTGCATGTTAGCAGCTCTCCATGTGGAAAAGCAATGCCGGCTCCCGCAGGACGCTGGGAGCCGGCATGGTCCGTGGGGGAGTTGGGGTCCCAAAACGGACCCCAAAGGATAGGGCCAGCCTCGGGGGATGGGGTCCCCGGGGCAAGTAGTGGCCCGGGAGGGGGGCCACGTGGCCCCCCTCCCCAAATTAGAAAAAAAAAAAAAAAAGGCCAGCCCCGGGGGATGGGGTCCCCAGGGCCTAAGGAGGCCTGAGGTGGGGGGCAACGCAGCCCCCCTCCATGAAAATAAAAATTAAAAAGAAGGTGGCAATGACCCGGGGGATGGGGTCCCCGGGCCGAAATTGGCCACGGGAGGGGGGCCCACGCGGTCCCCTTCCCGTTCACATTTAAAAAAAAAAAAAAAATGGTCAGGCCCTGGGGGATGGGGTCCCCAGGGCCCAAAATAATTAAAAAGAAGGGGGACCACACAGCCGTCTTTAAAAAAAATCCCCCCAAAAATCCGGCATCCCGCCGAAGGCCACGCCCCCTCCTTGTCAGCACTCTGCAAACGCGCCCCCTGGCGCGTTTGCAGAGAGGGAACGAATTCCCCTTGAATACTGGAGGTCCCTGGGGGCCAACTAGCCCACCAGGAACCTCCAGTATGCGCCAGGAGTGCTGCGTTGCAGAGAGGTGTTCTGAGGCCACGCCCCTTTTTACACCTCTCTGCAACGCAGTTCTGTGGCGCTTAATGGAGGTAGCTGGTGGGCTAGTTGCACCCCAGGGACCCTCAGGATTCAACGGGAGTTAATCCCCGACTTAAAACGCACCACGGGCGCGTTTGCACAGTGGTGAAGGGAGGGCGGGGCCTGAGGTGACATGTGTGCAAACAGGCCCCGTGGCGCGTTTTAAGGTAGGGAATTAAATCCCTTCAATCCTGAGGGTCCTGGGGCCAACTAGCCCACCAGGTACCTCCAGTAAGCGCCACGGAGCTGCGTTGCAGAGTGTTGTAAAAGGGGCGTGGCCTCTGAACACCTCTCTGCAACACAGCTCTCTGGCGCATACTGGAGGTATCTGGTGGGCTAGTTGGCCCCTAGGGACCCTCGGGATTGAGGAGGAATTAATTCTCCAACTTAAGAACGCGCCACAGGGCGTGTTTGCAGACATGTCACCTCAGGCCCCACCCCCTTCCTTCACCATTGTGCAAATATTCCTCTAAAATCAGCCGAACTACGAATTCCGATTTACTCACCTGTTATCAGGAGAGACCTCAGTGCTGCATCTTTGAGCCCAGTACTGATCCTGAAAAGTAATTCTAACCGTACTTACCAGTAACTTGAATTTCCTTCCATAGGCTAACATTGACTGGTTTCACTTGGAAATTCTTCTAAGTGTGGAGTTTTGGAACTTTATAATATTCCTCTAAAATCAGCCGAACTACGAATTCCGATTTACTCACCTGTTATCAGGAGAGAACCCAGTGCTGCATCTTTTAGCCCAGCACTGACTCTGAAAAGTAATTCTAACCATACTTACCAGTAACTTGTATTTCCTTCCATAGGAATCCATTGTCTGGTTTTCAGCAGAAAAGTTTCAGTGTCGATTTTCACAAACTACAAATATTCCTTAAAAATCGCCTGTATGACTTAAACGCATTCTTTCAACTGTTTACAGGAGATGCACCAGTGCTGGATCCAGGATCCACCACTGAGTAAGAAAAAGTAACGATAACACTACTTACCTGCTAAGTGAATTTCCTCCCATAGGATAACATTGGTGATTCTATGTGAAAAAGTTTGTCAACTTTTAAAATACAATAATATTCCTTAAAAATCACTACTGTAACCAAAACGCTTTTACTCAACTGTTTACAGGAGATGTCCCAGGACTGAATCTAGGATCCAGTCCTGTGGTTAGAAAAGTAATCCATAAAGTAACTAATTGCATTTAACTAGAAATTCACATTGAGCTCAATGTTGCATTGTGTTGCCCATTGCAACAACTGTAACTACTGCACTTAAAAGTCTATTGCCTATTTGCAAAGTATTTAAACTAAAGTAATTCATTCTGAGAAAGTATATTTTGTAATGTAATGTATAATGTAATTACAATGTGATTTAAAAAATAAAATATCTAAAAATAAATAGTTTAAAAAAATGTAGTAAATCAGTATCAAAAAAATAAATATAACAATTAATACATTTAAAAATTGTCATTTTAAGAACCTTTGAAATTCACTGAAAAAAACCATAGGTTTCAGACATGTTATAGTTAGGAATTAGCATTTAAAAAACCTTTGAAATTCACTGAAAAAACCATAGGTTTCAGGCACGTTATAGTTCGAAATTAGCATTTAAAAAACATTTGAAATTCACTGCAAAAACCATAGGTTTTAGGGACAGTTATAGTTAGTTGGACATTGCACTCGTACAAAACCCGTGGAAATTCCCCGTTATAGTTAGTTCAGCTAACTATAACTCGCGCCCCACAATGCACTGCTGATGACGTCACATATTACTTCACTCATGACATGGTCAGTGACATCACTGATGACATCACTGATGTCATCTCAAATGACGTCACTGATGACATCATCCACGTGATAATCTGATGCACCTCCTCACACCCTAATATAACCTTTGATACACCCACTCTAAATTACAGACTGCCATTCGCAAAACCATAGACACTCCAACACCAATAACTACATACCCACTCACTGATTCTTAGGTCTGCACACACATCCACTCACTCACCTGTACAGTCACTCATACTTACGGTCACTCAGTACAGGACTATCATATGCACTCATACACCTACATAGACACTCACACACACGCCACTCATCCATAGAGGTACTCACAAACCTAGTCAGTCATGCAAATAATTAATCACACTGCCATTTACTCACCTATACAGTTATACACACACCAGCTCACTTACTCATACAAATACTAGCACATTCTTACGCTCTTATATGATCACTGATACAAGTACACACTCATCCATACAGCCACTCTCACAATCACACACTCTCACTTATAGTCATTAATATACTCCAACACACATATAAACTGCCTTTCACATATGTAGTTACTCACACATGTACCACTGAGATATACATTCTCTCACTAACACACCCATACACACACTCACCCACCCATACAGTCCATCACAGATGCACTCTTGAAACCATGCACCCAGTGAATCACCCACTCACACATCTATGCACAGAGTCACACACACCCCACCCACACAAACACTCAGGCACCCATACAGATACTCAGACAACCAATCAATAACTCATATAGACACTCATGTAGCTATTCACAAACCCATACAGTCACTTACACACCAACAGACAGACGGATACAGAGATTCACACACTTTAGTCACTAACCCATGCATTCAGTAAGATACGTTTAATCACTCACTTATAGAGTCAGTCACGCAGCTACTAAATCATCCATTCAGACACTTATACACCCACTCATTCTTCAATACGCCTTTCCCTATATATATTAAACATATTTAAACTTTACAGAAGCACACAGTCACTGGATGATGTCATCAGTGATGTCATTTGAGATGTCATCAGTGATGTCATCAGTGATGTCACTGACCATGTCATGAGTGATGTAATATGTGACGTCATCAGCAGTGCATTGCGGGGGCGCGAGTTATAGTTAGCTGAACTAACTATAACGGGGGAATTTCACGGGTTTTGTACGAGTGCAATGTCCAACTAACTATAACTGTCCCTAAAACCTATGGTTTTTTTCAGTGAATTTCAAAGGTTTTTTAAATGCTAATTTCTAACTATAACGTGCTTGAACCTTTTTGTGTTTTTCAAATAACTTTGGCGCTGCTTGACGAATCTTCACAAAATTTTCAAACAACTTCCCCTTTTTGGTTCAGCTGCTGTGTTGAAAGTTTTGGGGTGATCCGTCAAGCAGTGGCTGAGAAAAAAGGGGGGTTCCCAAAACGCATTTTCTCCATGTTATGTCTATGGGAATGTTTCATTTTTTTAACACAACTACAGCCCGAACCGCTGAACCGAATTACACCAATTTGGCAGAAAGCTAGATGTTGGACCAGAAAGCGTGCTTTTTTGTGATTTGGTATAAATCCATTCAGTAGTTTCAGAGATCTTTCAGATAGAAAAATATAGATATCTGAGGGCTTCAAATTTGAATAAAACTACCCCTCTTGTTACCTCCAGTTAGTTTCTCACAGCAGGATTGCTAAGAGGTGTTCGGAGGCCAAGCCCCTTTTCTCCACCACTCTGCCAATGTGCCTCCAGACGCACTAATGGTTGGGGGATGAAGACCACTTTACTCCTGTGGTACCCTGAGGGCCAAGAAGCCCTCCTGGTACCTCCATTTGGGCCCCCTCCCGGAGCCTGAAAAGGCCCCAGGGAGCTGGCCCCTGGGACTGGCTCAGTGGCTATGTCCCGGGTTGCCCACTCCTGGGACATAGCGGTTTCCCTGCCAAGCAGCAGCATGGGCTGGGAAACCTGTGTTGCTCTCGCTTGGCAGGAGCATTTTGAAATCTCCCTCCAAGCGGGAGCAAACACCAAGGGGCCGATTCCGATTCAGGCCAGAAATCTCCCCGACCGAGCCGGACCCGGAGAGATTTCCGACCGAATCGGACCCTAGCAGTCCGACCGAACGAGTACGATGCGCACGTATGCTATCGGACTCGATTCGGTCGGACTCCCATTGAAGTCAATGGGAGCCAGTCGTACGACGCGTACACGGGCTCCCATTGACTCAATGGGCACGACGCAAACAAGGGCGCCCCCTACACCGTGTTCGCATCGATGCGGGTCGCACCGTACATGCACGTGTAGGGGGGACCCATGGGTCCCCCCTGTGTGCGACTCGCATGCCTACGCTTCCAGGGGGGTCCGACACGGACCCCCAAAGTGCGGCTCCGACAGCTCCTTGGAGCCGGACTGCGCGAGTCGGTCGGAGCGGTCGAGGTGCGCATCGTACTTACCCGGCCGGGGAACGTCTCCATTGCGGGGTGCGCGTTGTCCCCGTGCGAGTCGGTCGGAGCGGTCGGGTCCTGCGAACGAGTCGGTCGGAGATTTCGCGAGCGCACGCATCGTACTCGCTCACCCGGACGCACGTACGACTCGGTCGGGAAATAGGGCTCCGAATCGGATCCGGTTAAGCTGAATCCGATTCGGTGCCCTACCGGCCGAGATCGGAATTGGCCCCTAAGTCTGCTTCCAGCTGGCAGGAAGTTGAAAATACTCCAGCCAGCTGGGAGTTATGTTATGTTAAAATATTTATAAAGCGCATTGCTGCCCCAGCAATAGGGCGTCCCAGCGCTGACTGTCTGGTAGAGTGGGGAGAAGAGGCAGCTAGTGATTGGAAAATAGCCAGGTCTTCACAGTCCTTCTGAAATTCCAGTGATCGGAAGTACTGCGGGTAGAGATAGGTAGAGAGTTCCAAACGGCAGGCGCTAAAGCCTTGAAAGTGCGGCCACCCGCTCTGGCCCTGCATACCCAAGGCACTCGGGCCAGATGCAAACTGGAATTCTTGGATGTATGGATTGAGCACAACCAAAAAGAACTTTTTGTCTCTCTATACACCAAACCTACCGCCAGGAATACCTTGTTGCAGTATGGAAGCTATCACCCCCGCTGTCAAAGGGACAGTATCCCTTTCAGTCAGTTTCTCCGCTTGCGGAGAAACTGTTCTAATATCAGGGACTTCCTCAAACAGGCTGACACCTTAAAAGAAAAACTGGCAAACTAGGGATATCCCAGTAAACTGATTAAAGATTCCTTCAAAAGGGCAAGATACTTTAATCGAGAAACAATGTTTCAAATCAATGAGGTCAGACACATGGAGAAGTTGGTGTGTGTTACTAAACACTCTAACATCAACCACAAAATTAGACAAACCATCAACTCCCTATGGTATCTATTAAACATGGATGAGTGCGATAACAAACTCCCCAAACCTCTCTTTGCGTTCAAGAGGAACAAGAACCTCAAGAATCACCTGGTGAAAGGAAGAATTCCAGAACTGTCTGCCTCCTGTCAAAAATCCATCACAGGCCTTGAACCTGTAAAGGGGAATCATCGCTGTGGCACCTGCCAGGCTTGCCCTAATGCTATCGTGGGCAATGTCATCAAAGTCAATGAGCGATTGATTACCTTACAAGGAATGACGAATTGCCGTACCTCCAATATTATCTATATCATCACATGTCCGTGTGATCTTATATATATTGGAGAAACAGGACGGGAATGCAGGACTAGAATTGGGGAGCATAAATCCAACATTCGAACCAAGAAGGCTGTGGCCCCCTTGGTCAGTCATTGGCTTGAGAAGGACCACACTGAAACTGACCTTAGGTGGTCAATTTTAGAGAAAATTATAGCTACCCCGGGCAAGGATCCGACTGCGATCAGGAAGAAGAGAGAGGTATTCTGGATATACTTCCTAAACTCCGTTAGTAAAGGTTTGAACGAACACTGCCCTTGGGAAAATGCCATTGTTTAAATTTTTTATTTTATTTCTCCTATCTGTGTAGCTTGGACCCCAAGTGGCTCATGTCCAGTTTTTATGCAGAATATATCTGATAGTTTTTTTGTTAGCACTTTCGGTATTTGTTTTCTTAGTTTTTTTAGTTTTATTGTCTTTATTTCTTGTCTTGTGACCTGATATGACGATCCTCCGCGGTCGAGCTTTACATCTCAGCTATGATCGCGTGTTTCTGCGTTCTAATCTTATGATTCTGCTTATTTTCTCTTTTAAAGATGGCCACCGCGTTTTCCTTGAGGTATATAGTCGAACCCTATCCGCTTTCTATCTCCATGTGTCCGATTATTCCGCCTGCCCATTGGAGATTGTATGATGTTGGGAAATATTTAAACTGTCCAGCTCCTTCTATCTGCCTTGGTTGGCGGGACCCCTCCCAGCCGACGACCGGAGGAATCCCTCTCAGGACGGGCATTTCATCTCTATTTAGTAAGCGTGCACTGCTGCGTTATGCTGTTTCTATCTTTTTAAAGTCGAGGCTATGAAGTGTTTGATCTTACAGCGCACATTTTACCAACCGCCTCCGCTGTAGTATTGAAACGGCTGCTTACATCTTGTATCCCTGTGAGTCCGTTGGGCTCCTCATATTAGTCAGTGTCCAGCCAGGTTTCTGTTATCCCCTCTTTTCGGAACCATACTTTTGCTCCATACCCCTGACTTGCGCAAATAAAGTTATTGCCTTTCTCTGAGCATGTTTTTTTATGATATCGTGATTTTTAGAAATGCCTTCCCGTCCGCCATAATTACTGATTAAAAGTGCGCGCTAGAATGGTGGATGTTAATATGTGCAGATACTTATAGACTGGCAGATTATCTTGCGTTTCATATTGTCTTTTGAAATTGTATATCTTTTTTCTTTTTTCGGTCGGAAGCATATGAAGCCTTCAATTGATGTACCCCAACTGGCCTTTCGAACAGTTTTTTATCGACCTGCCTATGGTGTTCCTGGCAGTTTAAATGACCTCCTGACTGGTTCCCTGATCTATGTTTGAAACATCGCGGACTTCTGGTATGCATCTTTTTGCGTATGATCTTCTCCTTTTTCTTTATGTCCTTAAAAGTCATACCTGATCAATCGTCATATATCTATGTTGGGGTCTTTTGTTTCAGATATCGCTTTTACAGGATTGTTAAGTTTGACTTAGGACCGTATAATAAGAACCCAAGCGAATAACCCCATCTCTTAAGGCATACTTGGTATGTGAGAAGTTTTATTATTTTGTGCACAGTGCATGTGAGGATTCTCTTTTTCTTTTTTATACGCACTCTTAATCCTCACTACACGCTTTTTGGATCTGGCACTTTCTTTAAATTACACATTGTGTCTGATAGTGTGAAATATATGTGTTTGTCTCTTTATTTTCCCTATTGATGTTATATATATTTTTTCATCTGGTGCACTCTATTCCGCTTTTAGACTATTGTGTTTCTAAAATAATGAATCTTGAATCGAGTCTCATCCTTGGGCTGACCTTCGCTACATTAATGTCTTCATATATTCTGACATAATGAACCATGTATATCCGATGTATAGAAGTATGTAAATGTATAAATTGTTGATATATCTTTTTGTGATTTTAGGTGTGCTTTTGTGTGTCCCACACTATTTATTTTCCTCGCCCTGATGAAGGTGTTGCCCCGTTGAGGGCATTACACCGAAACGCGCGTTGGCGCTTAACTCCTCTCGTGCCCTTGAACCCTGTTTCCATTTATCATCTGGAGGATACACGAGAATGCTCCACTCTAAATATCAGTGGCAGTTGTACCACCTGGAGCGATTTATAATGTTTTAGAGATGTGTTTATGCTGAGGAATGAATGTGTACGTCACTTTGAGTGTGTGTGTAAGTATGACTGATGTTTATGATTGTTATGTGTGGGACATGTTTATATATTTATAGATGATTTTGTATGGTTTATTTATGTATTTTTTGGAATGTGACAACAATGTTTGATATTATGAAAATAAAAGAAAAATAATTTGGTTAATTAATCTTTTGCTTGAATTTTTGAACTTATGCGTTTGTCAGCCCCTGGCGCTGGGATGTAATTCTAGGACCCTCTCCTTGGGCCTTTTGTAATTCTTATATATGGGCGGGTGACCGTTGTTAGTGGTAGGAAGTTGAAAATACTCCAGCCAGCTGGGAGTTATGTTATGTTAAAATATTTATAAAGCGCATTGCTGCCCCAGCAATAGGGCGTCCCAGCGCTGACTGTCTGGTAGAGTGGGGAGAAGAGGCAGCTAGTGATTGGAAAATAGCCAGGTCTTCACAGTCCTTCTGAAATTCCAGTGATCGGAAGTACTGCGGGTAGAGATAGGTAGAGAGTTCCAAACGGCAGGCGCTAAAGCCTTGAAAGTGCGGCCACCCGCTCTGGCCCTGCATACCCAAGGCACTCGGGCCAGATGCAAATCCGCTGAGCGCGGGTGGGTGCATAAACAGAGCACATATCGCTCAAAATCTTAGGGCCAAGGCCCAGAAAGATCTTATGGATGATGCAGAGAGTTTTGAAGTGAATTCTCTGTTCTAATGGCAGCCAATGTAGCCGGCGGAGGAGGTCGGAGACGTGACAGTACTTGGGAAGTGTGAACAGAGCGTAGGCTGCAGTGTTCTGGAAATGTTGGAGCCTGTTAATCACTGATATTTTTTGGAGCCCAGGAGCAACGCGTTGCAGTAGTCCAATCTAGCCAGGACGGTGGATTGGACTATCATCTGCCGGGTGCGAGAGTCGGAAAGTCCCATGATAGGCTTTAGGCCACTTAGCAATCCAAAGCAGGTGCCTGCCACTGATTTAGCGTGTGCCTCAAAAGAGAGGGCGCAGTCAGCCCTGACTCCCAGGTTCTTGACCACAGGCTTAGGTAGGGGGGGTGCACCAGTGCAGGGGGCCACACTGGCTGCCCGAGACATGGGAGTCCCTGCCCACCAGAAGGCCTCAGATTTGGTGTAATTCAATTGGAGGTAGTTGTTAGCCATCCAATCAGAGATGGCAGTTAGATCTTCCTGGAATTTTGCCGAGTCCTGGCTAGGGTTGCTGGAGATGGTAAGCACCAGCTGAGTGTCATCCGCATATGACACCAGAGAGATGTTCCGGGCCTTAGCCATCAGAGCCAGAGGTCGGATGTAGATATTAAATAGAGTGGGGCTCAGTGCTGAGCCCTGGGGGACCCCACAGCGCAGCGGATGGATAAGGGAGGAAAAAGGGGGGGGGGGTGATGACTTGAAAGGTCCGATTGGCCAGAAAAGACGAGAACCAAGAGAGGGCCTTGCCATCGATGCCGATCTCCCTCAGCCGGAATAGCAGGATCTTATGGGAGACTGTGTCGAAGGCTGCGCTCAGATCAAGCAGAATCAGTGCCGAGGTTCTGCCCTCATCCAGAAAAGCCTGTAGCTGCTGCGTAACTGCAAGCAGTGCGGACTCAATACTGTGCCGAGGCCGGAAGCCGTTTTGAGATGGATCTAGTATCAAGTTAACTTCCAAGTATTGGGTTAAAATGGTGCTGGCGTGTGATTCTGTGATTTTCGAAAGGAACGGGAGCAGGGAGATAGGTCGAAAGTTTTCAGGCTTGGAAGCCTCCAGCGTCGGTTTTTTAAATAGAGGAACAACTTTGGCATGTTTCCATGATTTGGGAATGTACGCCGAAGATAGAGACAAGTTGATCAACTCTAGGCACTCAGGTAGAAGACATTGTTCGAACTTTCAGAAAAGGTCAGGTTTCAGCAGGTCATCTGGGGAAACTGACTTTACCTTGACAAACAAAGCTTCCAAGTTTTTGGGGAAAATAAGAGGAAAGGAGGAGAGGGAGTGGGTCTCAGTGCCAGAGGGCGGACTCCTCCAAGGGCAGGGAGCGGTATTCCCCGGACAGAAACTGCTGTAAATACGCTCAACCTTATTAATGAAACATTTGGCCAATACCTCACACTGCAAGTTGGAAGATATGGTACTGTCGGGGGCAGACGGGGATTTTACCATATCTTTCAGGAGTGTGAAAATAGTTTTAGTAGGGTTGCTACTTGTATTGATCAATATAGCGTAATGTGCGGCTCTAGACATTCGGACCAGTTTGTGGTATGCTTTAATCGCGTTTCTATAACGTGCTTTAGCTATGAGATCGTAGGTCCGTCTCCAAGCCCGTTCTAGAACCTTACAGTTCTACTTCGCTAAAATTAGTGACTCATCAAACCAGGCACTGGTCCGCATGCGCTTTGGATGAGTTAGTTTGGCCGGGATGCAGATATCCAGTGCATTATTGACCCACCCCAGAAAGGATTTGTTGTCTGCTTCTATGTTAGCGGGCCGTTCAGGGCGCTGGGTGCTTAGGGCAGCTATAAAGGCGGCAGGGTCCAGTTTGTGCCAAGGACGTTTGATCGAGGGGTTGCAATGATGTTGTGGCTTGGAGCCAACTAAAGATATCCGCAGAGATATGAGGGAATGGTCGGTCCAAGGCATAGGAAGGGGGGCCTGCACCTCTAAAGGCTGGAGATTCGAGAAGACAGGGTCAAGGAGATGGCCAGCTAGGTGTGTCGGCCCAGGGACCAGTTGAGGCAATTGGCAAGCTGCCATATCCCCAAGAAAGTTGATAATGTCAGGAGCATCTTGTAGCTCCAAGTGTAAATTCAGGTCGCCTATAATATTAAAGTTGGCTGTCTGAAGAGCCAATGTAGTGACAGCGTTGGCTAAGGCTTCTCTAAAAACTTTCGATGGGCCAGGCGGGCGGTAGATGAGTAGCCCAGAGAATGTGAAGTTGTCTGTCAGTGCAATTTTGAAGAGTGCACTTTCACAATCAGGGATATCTTTCGGGATAAGGCTACATGTGTAGGTAACTTTGTATATAATTGCGATGCCCCCCCTCTCCCGGCCGCTCTGTTCAGGTTATTCATGGCGTAGCCGGCGGGAAGGGTCAGAGCCAGTATAGCCACTGAGTCCTCGGAGAGCCACGTCTCCGTAAGGAAAAAAACATCAGGGGACCCATCATATAAGAGGTCAAACACCTCAGCATAGTGCTTAACCAGGGAGCGGCAATTTAGGCTGTAAAGTTTATATTCCTTTGCACTGGAGGTGAGAGCTACAGGCGCGAGCAAGGGCTGACCTTAAAGTTACACTGATTACAGTGTGGGGGACATGCATCAGGGAGCCAGTTGTGTTTCCACAAGAGGCTTCATGGTGCAGAGCAAACAAGGCTTCACGCGAATACACTAACCTGTGGGGTGGAGACGGAGCAGAGTGACTGGCTCCTGGCGACGTCCAGGCGCTGACAGGCACAGACGGGCTTGCCTTTGGCGTGCCCGCTGCGTGGGTCCGCGCTCCGGTGCACCCGCTGCGCGCATCCATGCACCAGCGCGCCCACGCACTGCGGCATGCATTTAGTACCTGGGGGGGCACAACTGGCTCCCCCCATGCTGGTCCCAGATTGGCTAAACCTGGCCAATCAGAGAAAAGCACAGCCGGTGTTAAAAATACATAAAACAATGTATATCAACGTATAACACAGTAAAAACGGAGCAGCGTGCAGAATAACTTTTTAGTGCAAATAGCTTCAGTTCAATCAGCAGTTTCCCTCTTAAATAACAACACTCGTACCAACAGCGCGTCCGAGGTGCGGCGTGCATTTAGTACCTGGGGGGCACAACTGGCTCCTCCCAGGCTGGTCCCAGATTGGCTAAACCTGCCCAATCACAGCAAAGCACAGCCGGTGTTAAAAATACATAAAACAATGTATATCAACGTATAACACAGTAAAAATGGAGCATCGTGCAAAATAACTTTTTAGTGCAAATAGCTTCAGTTCAATCAGCAGTTTCCCTCTTAACTAACACCACTCGTACCAAGACTTTAGATCTCTTTCCTGCCCGCAGTGAAGCATTATTAGCTGTTTCCTGTGGGTGGGAGCAATGCTGGCTCCCACTGGATGCAGGGAGACACCTGGGGCTGCGGGGACCTGGGGCTCCCTCCGCGGCCCCCAACCAAGATATGGTGGGTACCCTGGATTGGCACCAGGGCACCCACCTTGTGTTGAGCTGGGCCCCAGGTGATGGGATTCTCGAGGCCGAAATCAGCCCAGGGAGGGAGGTTGTGCACCCCCTCCCCCTTTACTATAGTGCAGGAGCCCGGGGGATGGGGTCCCTGGGTCTGAGCTCGGCACAGGGGAGGGGGCGCCTTGTGCCCCCTCCCCATTGAAGATAGTGTTGGGCCCCAGTAAATGGGACTGAAATTGGCCTGGGGAGGAGGGCCGCGTGACTGCCGGAGAAAGTTTCCAGCAGGGTAAAGATTCTACGTACTACATACTAAGTATTGTAAGCAGCCTTGAGTAATTAGACAGAATCGTCTCAGAATGACAATTTCTACTTAACTTAAAATACTGTATGCACCAAGTACCAGCCTATGTACATATGCTTGTTTTGCTTCAGAAGATGGGCTACCTGTAAAGTTTCACCACAGTATGAAGGCTGCAGGTAGTATGAGCTTTAGCCTCTTCAGACTTTGGTTATTTTAAGTGAATAGTTGTTCTTTGGGCAAGTTTTACATAGGGTGTACACTGTTCTTAGTAGATACTTTTTAATACTCTGTGATGCATTTCTCATGAGATGTTCACAGTCTGCAAATAGTGTGGAACAGGGAAAACTGTCTCCATAGAGTAAACAGTGTTAACAGTACCCACTTTTCTACTTATATCCACTTCTTTTATCAATGTAGGTTCAGTGACTGTCAGGAGTTTGATACAGATAAAGATTCTCCATAGTAGGGCATTAGTTATGTAACAGGGCTTCAGTATCTGGAGGAACTTGGTTTTCCTTGAACAGTTACATACAGATTGAACACCGTGTGCAGGATAGGTTACCCTTTCATCTGTGCTTCATAGTTAATATGAACTCAGCTACCCATGTAGTGTATGGTAAAGGGTCAATGTTGCACACAACACAAGCTTGCTTGCATACATACCTATGGGGGCTGTATGTATGATAGCGTTAATGATGCTTAACATTATTCTGAGCTGTTATGCACTTACATTCATAGCTCTAATGCTATACCCGTTTATAGGGCAATGTGTACAAAAGATGCTTGGATTATGTCATCAGTGATGCCATCCATGATGCCATTTGAGATGGCATCAGTATTGCACAAATGATGTCATAGAAATGTCATGAGTGATGTAATATGTGAGATCATAAGCAGTGCATGGCGTGGCGCCAGTTATAGTCAGCTGTGCTAACTATAGCTAGTGAATTTCTGTTGTGTTTTTAGTTCAAAACGTTAATGTTGTCACTGACATATTCACTTAACTATAACAGAACAGATCTTTTTATCACACCTAACTATAACGTTACTTTAATCATTGTTTTTTTCAATGAATATCTAGAGTTTTTTAACGTAAAGTGATATTTATTACTATATGTAAAGCCAACCTCCAGCAGCGCACAACTTGCAGCCGTGAGCGGTGGGGGGTTGGCTGCAGGACCTTATGTTTTTTAAGGGGGAGGGGTCCACGTGCCCCCCTCCCTGAACCTTATTAGGCCCTGGGATCCCCATCCCCAGGTACTTTTTTTTTCTTTAAAGGAACGGGGGTCAAGTGGCCTCCCCACCTGAGCCTTACTAGGCCCTGAGGCCCGCATCTCTCAGGGCCTTTTTTTAATGAAAGGGGAGGTGGGCTTCGTGGACTCCCTCCCCAAGCAGTATTAGGCCCTGGGTACCCCAACCCCAGGGCCGTTGTTTTTTTAATTAAAATGGAGGGGGGCAGTTACGCCCCACTCCTCCCCCCTACTCGAGCCTTATTAGGCCCTGAGAACCCCATCCCATAAGGACTTTTTTATATTAAAGGGGAGTGGGATATGTGACCCCCTCCCTGAGGCTTATTAGGCTCTGGGGACCCCATCCCTCAGGGCTGTTTTTTCAGATTAAAGGGTAGGGAATTTTCATTAGGCCCTGGGCTACCCATCCTCCAGGGCCTTTGTTTTAATGAAAGTATGGGTGTTTGGGCCCTCCCCAAGCATATTTAGACCCTGAGGACTTCCATCCCCGAGGCCAGCACTATCAAAGCTGGATGCCCTGATGCCCACCCAGGCCACCCATCATATACTCATTGGGGGCTGTGAGGGGAGTCCCAAAGCCCCTGCAGCCCCGCCTGCTCCCTGCATGCAGTGGGAGCCGGCATTTCTCCCACCCACAGGGAGCAGCCACTAATGCTGGGGATTTCTCTAATTTCCCAAAACTCCCCAGTTCTCTAAACAAAAATGTTTTCACAATGGTTTGAACAATGTTTTATTCAGAAGTATTCATGGCAGTTTTAAATAATGCTTTATTCAAAGAGATTATTTACCATGCTTTATTTAAATGTGTTGGTAATGCTGCTGGCAATCCATATTCCATGCATATTCCTAAGAGGTTGCAATGCTTTATTAATGATAATGTGAGCCAACGATGCAAAGCTTGATTACTTATAATAAGTGCATATGGATTAAGGTTACTGAAGTCACTGATGGAATGAAGAATGACATGTGACAATTCTGGTAACATTGACCTGATATAAAGTGACACCCCCCTATATGGTTATGTGCTGGTGTGAACATGGGGTACTGTTTTTTGGGGGGTTATGACCCTTTAGGTATCAAATGCAATGCTGCCAAAGATATTTCCACCAGCCATATGTATATTTGTAAATTACTGCATAGTGTTGAGTAGTGTGTGTGTGTGTGTGTAATAAATGTACTTTTTCCTTTTCTAAGAAAAAGCGTAGACTGGACAATTATTTATTGAGTGTTATTATTGCGTGATAGCGATACTGCGTGCCAGTGATTACTAGCCCACACCACCTCCCTTGAGTAGGCCTTGAACTGCGCTGCTCCGCTATCCTGAGAGGGTCAAGCACTACAATGAGGGGTTTGGTTCCCAGTAAAGGGGTGAATGTGGCCTCATTACTTGTGTTGGCCACGCAATTAATTGCCTGTTTCCTCATGGGGCATGAGTTAAAGTGTTATTGTGCATTGCATATCAAAACTCACGAATTCTAGACCCATTTCAAGTGCTATTCTTTGTTTATTGCTGGATCATTGCATTTCAACCATTAACGAGAATCTGGCTCACAATAATAGATCACAGTCTGTTCTCCATTTTTATAACAAAGAAAGTGCTCTAAACATAAATGATGGCCTACATGCTGTGTTACACATAAACAAAATATTTAAAAAGTTCACTCTATGTCAGGACCAGAGGCGAGGATTGTCCATTCTTTTCTTTCACTTTATTAACCATAGCAGTCATTTTAAAATTCTATTTCTTCAATAATACCAACTCCATTTCCCAGAAACACAAGGGAAAAAAGTGTTAATTGACAGTTAACCAATCACATACCATGTCACCTCATATCCACTCCTGGCACCCTTTCCACTTCCAATATTTTCACTGATCATCAGTTGTCACATCGTTTTTGAATATTCTCTTTGTAATTTATTGTTAGAAAGGAGAAAGATTTGTAGTGTACTCAACATTGCGTTTAATCTGTTCAGCACAGCAGGCAACCTGAGTGCTAGCTTTGTTTTTACACTGTGGGAGGTTCCATAGGTTGTGCTGTGATGTGCCATTGTCTGAACTTTCTCCAGACAAGCTCAAGCATTTGAGGCACGGAAGCCCTGCATGCTCCCAGCCTCGAACACGATGCGGCGAAGGGAATACCTCAGAGGCTCTCCTCTTGAGAATCCCTCCAACCCTCGCCTCACACCACACTGCGGTCTGTGGAGAACAGCTTAGGGGTTTCGGTGATGCTGATTGGTGGTCCAGTGATACAGAAATACCCAATGAAGTGCACAATAGTCTTTCTGGTATTAAAAACAGGAGCACAATGAAGTCTTGACCGCAGTACCGGTGTGGGGGGCTGCCTGTGTGTATTACGGGGGTTACAGGCACTTGGTGTAATAACTTCCTGTGGTGGTCTCACCCTCAAGTGATGAAGTCCTTCAGCGACCACGAGTATTCCCAATATTATGAGGGAGAGGAGACAGAATGGCCCTCCAGGAAGCAGCATTTGCCAGAAGAAGTAGAAAGAGCCCTTAATTTAGACATTTCAAAAGCTCTTAACCCTATAAATGAACAACTCAGTAAACTGGCGGAACATCTTCTCAGAATCTTCGGGGAAGAGGCAAGGGCACAGGAACCAAGTCTTAGAGGGCATCCTAAACGACAGAAACAGACTGGTACCAAGCATGATGCCGGGCACCTAGATGGCTTCGACAAATTGCGTAAAGTCTTTCATAAGAGTGTGTGCATGCTAAAACAGACACCCTAAGGAAGGAAGTATGCCCTGGGAAATTTGGCAACAATGCCGTCCCAAACAGGCATCCTGAAGCAGGATTACCTGCATTAGGAAAGGTGATACAGATGAAGAAGAAGTGTCCTCGGAGGGGGAAACGGGTTGTAGCAGACCATGGCGCCCAGGTACGAACATGTCAGGAGGCAACTCAGGTAGACATGCTTGAACCCAAATACCTATACCACCCCAGAATTTCAGAGTGGATTCCCAATCACAATGTGGCCGAATACTTCACCAGAAATGGTTCACTGATAGAATATCGACTACAAAAATATAGATGAAAAAACTATCGAAGTAAAAATATAGAATGCAAAAATATTGACTCCCTATACTTAAACAGGTGAGCACAAAAATATCGAGAAAAAGAATATTGATGACAAAAATATAGTTGTACAAACTATCGATTTTTATATATATAAAAAAAAATATATATATATATATTAAATAATAAAATTAATTACATTTTTGGGGGATTTATTATACATTGTAACAAATATAACAAATAAACTTAATACAAAAAAGTTAAAAACACATATATAATAATTAATATATATATATATATATATATATCTTTACTTTAAAACAATTAATAAACTATTAATTTGAATTTATTTTATAATTTTATATAAAATGTACAAATAAATATATATATATATATATTCACTGAAAAAACCATAGGTTTTAGGGACAGTTATAGTTAGTTGGACATTGCACTCGTACAAAACCCGTGAAATTCCCCTGTTATAGTTAGTTCAGCTAACTATAACTCGCGCCCCGCAATGCACTGCTGATGACGTCACATATTACATCACTCATGACATGGTCAGTGACATCACTGATGACATCACTGATGACATCTCAAATGACATCACTGATGACATCACTGATGACATCATCCAGTGACTGTGTGTTTCTGTAAAGTTTAAATATGTTTAATATATATAGGGAAAGGCGTATTGAAGAATGAGTGGGTGTATAAGTGTCTGAATGGATGATTTAGTACGTGAGTGACTGACTCTACAAGTGAGTGATTAAACGTATCTTACTGAATGCATGGGTTAGTGACTAAACTGTGTGAATGTCTGTATCCGTCTGTTTGTTGGTGTGTAAGTGGATGCATGGATTTGCGAATAGCTACATGAGTGTCTATATGGGTTATTGATTGGTTCTCTGAGTATCTGTATGGCTGCCTGAGTGTTTGTGTGGGTGGGGTGTGTGTGACTCTATACATAGATGTGTGAGTGGGTGATTCACTGGGTGCATGATTTCAAGAGTGCATCTGTGATGGACTGCTTGGGTGGGTGAGTGTGTGTATGGGTGTGTTAGTGAGTGAATGTATATCTCAGTGGTACATGTGCGAGTAACTACATATGTAAAAGGCAGTATATATGTGTGTTAGAGTATTTAAATGGCTATAAGTGAGAGTGTGTTATTGTGAGAGTGGCTGTATGGATGCGTGTGTGCTTGTATCAGTTATTGTATAAGAGCGTAAGAATGTGCTAGTATTTGTATGAGTAAGTGAGCTGGTGTGTGTATAACTGTATAGGTGAGTAAATGGGTGTGTGATTAATTTTTTGCATGACTGACTAGGTGTGTGAGTACCTCTATGGATGAGTGGCGGTGTGTGAGTGTTTATATAGGTGTATGAGTGCATATGATAGTCCTGTACTGAGTGACTGTAAGTATGAGTGACTGTACAGGTGAGTGAGTGGATGTGTGTGTAGACCTAAGAATCAGTGAGTGGGTATGTAGTTTTTGGTGTTGGAGTGTCTATGGTTTTGAGAATGGCAGTCTGTAATTTAGAGTGGGTGTATCAAAAGTTATATTAGGGTGTGAGAAGATGCATGAAATTATCACATGGATGATGTCATCAGTGATGTCATTTGAGATGTCATCAGTGATGTCATCAGTGATGTCACTGACCATGTCATGAGTGATGTAATATGTGACGTCATCAGCAGTGCATTGCGGGGCGCGAGTTATAGTTAGCTGAACTAACTATAACAGGGGAATTTCACGGGTTTTGTACGAGTGCAATGTCCAACTAACTATAACTGTCCCTAAAACCTATGGTTTTTTCAGTGAATTTCAAAGGTTTTTTAAATGCTAATTTCTAACTATAACGTGTCTGAAACCTATGGTTTTTTCAGTGAATTTCAAAGGTTTTTTAAATGCTAATTTCTAACTATAACGTGCCTGAAACCTATGGTTTTTTCAGTGAATTTCAAAGGTTTTTTAAATGCTAATTTCTAACTATAACGTGCCTGAACCCTATGGTTTTTTCAGTGAATTTCAAAGGTTTTTTAAATGCTAATTTCTAACCATAACGTGCCTGAAACCTATGATTTTTAAGTGAAATTCAAAGGTTTTTTAAATGCTAGTTTCTAACTATGCCAACAGAGGTAGGACATGTGAAGAAAGAAGAAAAAACGCACAGAAAAAAGCAAAAGATGTGCAGAAAGAACCAACAGAGGAGCAGAAAGAGGCCTTGTTGCAAAATCATCCTGTGCCCACAACTTTTTCAGACGGGTACTGGTGGTAACTGACTCTGACTAACCAGAGCCAGTGCGCGTTTGCACAGTGGTGAAGGGAGGGGGGGCCTGAGGTGACATGTGTGCAAACGCGCCCCGTGGCGCATTTTAAGTTGCGGGATTAAGTCCCCTTGAATCCTGAGGGTCCCTGGGGCCCAACTAGCCCCCAGGTACCTACAGTTAGGACCACAGAGCTGAGTTGCAGAGAGGAGTTCCGAGGCCACGCACTTTTTTTCACCTCTCTGCAACGCAACTCTGTTGTGCTTACTGAAGGTACCTGGTGGGCTAGTTGGCCCCCAGGATTCAAAGGGAATTAACTCCCCAACTTAAAACGCACCATAGGGCGTGTTTGCGCACATGTCACCTGAGGCCCCGCCCCCTCCCTTCACCACTGTGCAAACGCGCCCCGTGGCGCGTTTTAAGTTGGGGGATTAGGTCACCTTGAATCCTGAGAGTCCCTGGGGCCCAACTAGCCCACCAGGTACTTCCAGTAAGCACCACAGGCCTGCGTTGCAACGCCTGTAACAAATTGTGCAGTTGTGTTTAGGTAGTGAAGAGGGTCGTGCAGGGGGTAGTGTTTTAGGGTTTAGGGTAGTGCAGTGGTGTTTGTGTAGTGTAGGGGGTCATGCTGGGGGTAGATTTAGGGTTTAGGGTAGTGCAGTGGTGTTTGGGTAGTGTAGGGAGTCGTGCTGGGGGAGTGTTTTAGGGTTTAGGGTAGTACAGTGGTGTTTGGGTAGTGTAGGGGGTTGTGCTGGGGTTAGTGTTTTAGGGTTTTAGGGTTTAGGGTAGTGCAGTGGTGTTTGGGTAGTGTAGGGGATACTGCTGGGGGTAGTGTTTTAGGGTTTAGGGTAGTGCAATGGTGTTTGGGTAGTGTAGGGGGTACTGCTGGGGGTAGTGTTTTAGGGTTTAGGGTAGTGCAGTGGTGTTTGGGTAGCGTAGGGGTACTGCTGGGGGTAGTGTTTTATGGTTTAGGGTAGTGCAGTGGTGTTTGGGTAGTGTAGGGGTTCGTGCTGGGGGTAGTTTTTAGGGTTTAGGGTAGTGCAGTGATGTTTGTGTAGTGTAGGAGGTCGTGTTTTAGGGTTTAGGGTAGTGCAGTGGTCTTTGGGTAGTGTAGGGAGTCGTGCGGGGGTATTGTTTTAGAGTTTAGGGTAGTGCAGTGGTCTTTGGGTAGTGTAGGGGTTGTGCGGGGGTAGTGTTTTAGGGATTAGGGTAGTGCATTGGTATTTGGGTAGTGTAGGGGGTCATGCGGGGGTAGTGTTTTAGGGTTTAGGGCAGTGCAGTGGTGTTTAGGTAGTGTAGGGGGTCGTGCTGGGGGAGTGTTTTAGGGTTTAGGGCAGTGCAGTGGTGTTCGGGTAGTGTAGGGGGTCGTGCTGGGGGAGTGTTTTAGGGTTTAGGGCAGTGCAGTGGTGTTCGGGTAGTGTAGGGGGTCGTGCTGGGGGAGTATTTTAGGGTTTAGGGTAGTGCAGTGGTGTTCGGGTAGTGTAGGGGGTCATGCTGGGGGTAGTGTTCTAGGGTTTAGGGCAGTGCAGTGGTGTTCGGGCAGTGTAGGGGGTCGTGCTGGGGGTGGTGTTTTAGGGTTTAGGGCAGTGCAGTGGTGTTCGGGCAGTGTAGGGGTCGTGCTGGGGGTGGTGTTTCAGGGTTTAGGGCAGTGCAGTGGTGTTCGGGCAGTGTAGGGGGTCGTGAAGGGGGTGGTGTTTCAGGGTTTAGGGCAGTGCAGTGGTGTTCGGGCAGTGTAGGGGGTCGTGCTAGGGGTGGTGTTTCAGGGTTTAGGGCAGTGCAGTGGTGTTCGGGCAGTGTAGGGGGTCATGCTGGGGGTGGTGTTTCAGGGTTTGGGGCAGTGCAGTGGTGTTCGAGCAGTAAAGGGGGTCATGCTGGGGGTGGTGTTTCAGGGTTTAGGGCAGTGCAGTGGTGTTCGGGCAGTGTAGGGGGCGGTGCAGGGGTGGTGTTTCAGGGTTTAGGGCAGTGCAGTGGTGTTCGGGCAGTGTAGGGGGTGGTGCAGGGGTGGTGTTTCAGGGTTTAGGGCAGTGCAGTGGTGTTCGGGCAGTGTAGGGGGTCATGCAGGGGGTGGTGTTTCAGGGTTTAGGGCAGTGCAGTGGTGTTCGGGCAGTGTAGGGGGTGGTGCAGGGGTGGTGTTTCAGGGTTTAGGGCAGTACAGTGGTGTTCGGGCATAGTAGGGGGTGGTGCTGGGGCTGGTGTTTCAGGGTTTAGGGCAGTGCAGTGGTGTTCGGGCAGTGTAGGGGGTCGTGCTGGGGCTGGTGTTTCAGGGTTTAGGGCAGTGCAGTGGTGTTTGTGCAGTGTAGGGGGTCGTGCTGGGGCTGGTGTTTCAGGGTTTAGGGCAGTGCAGTGGTGTTCGGGCACTGTAGGCGGTCATGCTGGGGCTGGTGTTTCAGGGTTTAGGGCAGTGCAGTGTTGTTCGGGCAGTGTAGGGGGTCGTGCTGGGGCTGGTGTTTCAGGGTTTAGGGCAGTGCAGTGGTGCTCGGGCAGTGTAGGGGTCGTGCTGGGGGTGATGTTTCAGGGTTTAGGGTAGTGCAGTGGTGTTCGGGCAGTGTAGGGGGTCGTGCAGGGGCTGGTGTTTCAAGGTTTAGGGCAGTGCAGTGGTGTTCGGGCAGTGTAGGGGGTCGTGTTGGGGCTGGTGTTTCAGGGTTTTGGGCAGAGCAGTGGTGTTCGGGCAGTGTAGGGGGTCATGCTGGGGGTAGTGTTTCAGGGTTTAGGGCAGTGCAGTGGTGTTCGGGCAGTGTAGTGGGTCGTGCTGGGGGTGGTGTTTCAGGGTTTAGGTCAGTGGTGTTCGGGCAGTGTAGGGGTCTTGCTGGGGGTGATGTTTCAGGGTTTAGGGCAGTGCAGTGGTGTTCGGGCAGTGTAGGGGGTCTTGCTGGGGGTAGTGTTTCATGGTTTAGGGCAGTGCAGTGGTGTTCGGGCAGTGTAGGGGGTCATGCTGTGGGTGGTGTTTCAGGGTTTAGGGCAGTGCAGTGGTGTTCGGGCAGTGTAGGGGTCGTGAAGGGGGTGGTGTTTCAGGGTTTAGGGCAGTGCAGTGGTGTTCGGGCAGTGTAGGGGGTCGTGCTAGGGGTGGTGTTTCAGGGTTTAGGGCAGTGCAGTGGTGTTCGGGCAGTGTACGGGGTCGTGCTGGGGGTAGTGTTTTAGGGTTTAGGGTAGTGCAGTGGTGCTTGTGTAGTGTAGGGGGTCGTGCTGGGGGTAGTGTTTTAGGGTTTAGGGTAGTGCAGTGGTGTTTGTGTAGTGTAGGGGGTCATGTTTTAGGGTAGTGCAGTAGTGTTTGGGTAGTGTAGGGGGTCGTGCTGGGGGTAGTGTTTTAGGATTTAGGTTAGTGCAGTGGTGTTTGGGTAGTGTAGGGGGTCGTGCTGGGGGTAGTGTTTTAGGGTTTAGGGTAGTGCAGTGGTGTTTGTGTAGTGTAGGGGGTCATGCTGGGGGTAGTGTTTTAGGGTTTAGGGTAGTGCAGTGGTGCTTGTGTAGTGTAGGGGGTCATGCTGGGGGTAGTGTTTTAGGGTTTAGGGTAGTGCAGTGGTGTTTGTGTAGTGTAGGGGTCATGTTTTAGGGTAGTGCAGTGGTGTTTGGGTAGTGTAGGGGTCGTGCTGGTGGTAGTGTTTTAGGATTTAGGTTAGTGCAGTGGTGTTTGGGTAGTGTAGGGGGTCGTGCTGGGGGTAGTGTTTGAGGGTTTAGGATAGTGCAGTGGTGCTTGTGTAGTGTAGGGGGTCGTGCTGGGGGTAGTGTTTTAGGGTTTAAGGTAGTGCAGTGGTGTTTTTGTAGTGTAGGGGTCATGTTTTAAGATGCAATGCTCCAATACCTGACCAGTCTGCACTACATAAAACTGCAAAAAACTAAAAATAAAAAGTGTTTTGCACACTTTTGTCATTGGGCTATATGTGGGCTACATCTGGGTAATATTTGTGCTACATTTGGGCTCTTTTTTCACTGGTGGCCATCTTGGAAGACTTCTTTGTTATGAAGTTTCCTAATTTCTTCATTTACTGCAGTCTCCTCAGTAGGAAATGCTTTCAGTTTTTACTTTGATTCCATCAAGAAGGCATTCAGATGTGTCTCACATCTGCCATAAATTCAGAATGTTAGCACTCTAGTTGCTCATTAGATCACTGGAGTAAAGCTACTGCTCACCAGGGAGTTAACTGGTAGTCTGCTGCTGGTATTGAAAGTGATTGTTTCAGTCTGCATGTCAGAATTTTCTAATGAAATAGAAGAGGATTTGAGATCTCACTTAAAACATGCCCTAATTTTTCTTTCTGCAGCACTAACCATAATTTCTATTTCAAAAAGAACCCCTCATTTTGTTCCTTTTTAAATTAAATGTTTTAAGTGTTACCGGTTTATTCCAATCAAGATGGCTTCAGGTGTGCCATACTTTTGTCATAAGTAAGGCTGTTAGCGCTCTAGTTGTTCTTTAGAACACTCTGGGAAGCTGCAGTAGAACACAAAGGCATCAACTGGCAGGCTGCTCCTGTTGAAATATAACAGGAAGATATTTGAGATCACACTTGAAATATGTCCTAATTTTTCTTTCTACAGCACTAACCATAATTTCTATGACAAAATGAACCCCATCCTTTTGTTCCTTTTTAAATTAAATGTTTTAAGTGTTACCAGTTTATTCCAATCAAGATGGCTTCAGGTGTGCCATACTTTTGTCATAAGTAAGGCTGTTAGCACTCTAGTTGTTCTTTAGAACACTCTGGGAAGCTGCAGTAGAACACAAAGGCATCAACTGGCAGGCTGCTCCTGTTGAAATATAACAGGAAGATATTTGAGATCACACTTGAAACATGTCCTAATTTTTCTTTCTACAGCACTAACCATAATTTCTATGACAAAATGAACCCCATCATTTTGTTCCTTTTTAAATTAAATTGTTTAAGTGTTACCAGTTTATTCCAATCAAGATGGCTTCAGGTGTGCCATACTTTTGTCATAAGTAAGGCTGTTAGCACTCTAGTTGTTCTTTAGAACACTCTGGGAAGCTGCAGTAGAACACAAAGGAATCAACTGACAGTCTCTGCCCTTGTTGGATGTACATGTTTTACTGAGAATGTCAGACTTCATTCTCACATGAGTGAGAAAGATAATGTGAATTTACAGAAAATATGCTCTCATTTTAGCTTCTGGAGCACCTTCCAAACCTCCATGGGACAAGCATGAGAAAATAGTGTTCTCTCAAACATGATTCATGATATCCCAGCAGAAGGTTTTTCACATGGTAAAATCACCTTAGAATACACCACAATTCCTAAAATTAGTATGGTACCATCAACAAATAAATTCTAATGTAACTAAAGCCTGTTATCACCCTTTATAGTTCTCCTTTTGGTGACCCTCAAAATCTTCTATTCACTACAATGCATTTCAATGAGGTACTATCATTTATATTGGTCCCAAGATGGCTGCCAGCAATTCCAGGATGAAGTGCTGACAGCCAATCAGATCTCACAATGACATGTGTGGTTAGGCTCCGCCCAGATATATATGTGACTTTACTTTTGATTTTCTCAGGAACTACTGAACGGATTTACACCATTTAAGCAAAAGGCACGACACTGAACCAAGGGCTACCTCTTTGCCAAATTTGGTGTAATTCCGTTCAGCAGTTCGGGCTGTAGCTGCGACTAAAGGTTCCTATGGAAAAATGAATGGGGAAAACGCGTTTTGGGACCCCCCTTTTTCTCGGCCCCCGCTTGACGTATCACCCCGAGACTTTCAGGATAGGAGCGGACCGGAGCGCCCCAACAAGTTGGAAACTTTCGCGAAGATTCGTCAACCGGCGCCAACGTTATTTCAAATAGAATGTCGCGGATTTCCTATGGATAATAGGTTTTAACTATAACTATCTACTGGCGACCGCCAGTAGATATATATATATATATATATATATATATATATATATATATATATATTCACTGAAATAACCAAAGGTTTTAGGGACAGTTATAGTTAGTTGGACATTGCACTCGTACAAAACCCGTGAAATTCCCCGTTATAGTTAGTTCAGGTAACTATAACTCGCGCCCCGCAATGCACTGCTGATGACGTCACATATTACATCACTCATGACATGGTCAGGGACATCACTGATGACATCTCAAATGACATCACTGATGACATCATCCAGTGACTGTGTGTTTCTGTAAAGTTTAAATATTTTTAATATATATAGGGAAAGGCGTATTTTGAAGAATGAGTGGGTGTATAAGTGTCTGTATGGATGATTTAGTAGGTGCGTGACTAACTCTATAAGTGAGTGATTAAACGTATCTTACTGAATGCATGGGTTAGAGACTAAACTGGGTGAATGTCTGTATCCGTCTGTCTGTTGCTGTTTAAGTGGCTGCATGGGTTTGTGAATAGCTACATGAGTGTCTATATGAGTTATTGATTGGTTGTCTGAGTATCTGTATGGGTGCCTGAGTGTTTGTGTGGGTGGGGTGTGTGCGACTCTGTGCATAGATGTGTGAGTGGGTGATTCACTGGGTGGATGGTTTCAAGAGTGCATCTGTGATAGACTGTATGGGTGGGTAAGTGTGTGTAAGAGTGTGTTAGTGAGTGAATGTATGTCCCAGTGGTACATGTGTGAGTAACTACATATGTGAAAGGCAGTATATATGTGTGTTGGAGTATATAAATAGCTATAAGCGAGAGTGTGTCATTGTGAGAGTGACTGTATGGATGAATGTGTGCTTGTATCAGTGATTGTATAAGAGCGTAAGAATGTGCTAGTATTTGTATGAGTAAGTGAGCTGGTGTGTGTATAACTGTGTAGGTGAGTAAATGGCAGTGTGTTTAATTATTTGCATGACTGACTAGGTGTGTGAGTACCTCCATGGATGAGTGGTGGTGTTTGAGTGTCTATATAGGAGTATGAGTGCATATGATAGTCCTGTACTGAGTGACCGTAAGTATGAGTGACTGTATGGGTGAGTGAGTGGATGTGTGTGTAGACCTAAGAATCAGTGAGTGGGTATGTAGTTATTGGTGTTGGAGTGTCTATGGTTTTGCAAATGGCAGTCTGCGCATTTTTTTTTTTTTTTTTAAACGGGAAGGGGGCCACGTGGCCCCCCTTCCCTGGGCCTCTATTGGCCCCGGGGACCCCATCCCCCGGGGCATGCCCTCTTTTTTTTTAATATTTGGAGGGGGGCTGCGTGGCCCCCCTCCTCAGGCCATTTAAGGCCCCGGGGACCCCATCCCCCGGGGCCGGCCTTGCCCTTTTTAAAAAAATGTATTTATTATTTTTTGGGGGGGGAGGGGCTGCGTGGCCCCCCTCCCGGGCCACTACTTGCCCCGGGGACCCCATCCCCCGGGGCTGGCCCTCTCCATTCGGGACCGTGGGGGTCCCCAATCCCCCACGGTCCCGCCGGCTCCCGCGTCCCTCTGGAGCCGGCATTGCTTTCCACATGGGGAGCTGCTAAGATGCAGCTCCCCGTGTGAAAAGCAATTTGCTTTGAATTTTGGAAGAGAGCAGGTTTCCTGCTCTCTCTTACAAAATTCAAAGCAGTTTGCTATGACAGGACGGGAGCCGTGAGGCTCCGCCCTGCCATAGCAAACTACAGTGTCCCGGGGGTAGGCACCCGGGACACTGCAGGAGCCGGCCCTGGGGGATGGTGGTCCCCAGGGCCATCAAGGGCTCCAGGAGGGGGCCGCGCGGCCCCCTCCCAACATGTTGAAAGCCCCGGGGAGGTGGTATCCCCGGGGCTCTGGGGGTCCGTAACAGACCCCCATATTTAACGATTTAGTGCCCCGGGGAGGTGGCGGTCCCCGGAGCGTGTGGAGGGGCTGGAGCCCCCCCACACAACTAATTTTAATTTTTAAAAAAAAGCCCCGGGGGGTGGCGGTCCCCGGGGCTGCCCTCCCACACCATTTTGTTTAAAGCCCCGGGGGTGGCGGTCCCCGGGGCTTGGGGGGGCCTTAGAGGCCCCCCATATAATTAATAATAAACCCCCGCATGCCCCCGGGACTTGGCCCACCCAGGGGCCAATTAACCACGAAGCGCGGGAGCCAGCGCTTTGTTTTTTTTTTTGTCGGCAGGATCCACTCACCCAGCGCGTTTTTTGCCGATTTTGCGCAGTTGTTTTACTGCTTTCTTGTTCCTCGGTTCTACAGAGGAACAAGATGGCTGCCAACACTTCCTGGTTTGGAGTGTTGACAGCCAATTAGCATACAGGTCGTGATCGGGAGGGTACGCGGACCCTACGTGGCCATAGATATATATGTGATTTTACTTTTGATTTTCTCAGGAACTACTGAACGGATTTACACCATTTAAGCAAAAGACACGACTCTGAACCAAGGGCTACCTTTTTGCCAAATTTGGTGTAATTCCGTTCAGCAGTTCGGGCTGTAGCTGCGATGAAAGGATCCTATGGAAAAATGAATGGGGAAAACACGTTTTGGGACCCCCCTTTTTTCTCGGCCCCCGCTTGACGAATCACCCCGAGACTTTCAGGGTAGGAGCGGACCGGAGCGGGCCACAAAGTTTGAAAATTTCGCGAAGATTCGTCAACCGGCGCCAAAGTTATTTCAAATAGAATGTTGCAAATTTCCTATGGAAAATAGGTCCTAACTATAACTATCTACTGGCGACCGCCAGTAGATAATATATATATATATATATATTCACTGAAAAAACCATAGGTTTCAGACACGTTATAGTTAGGAATTAGCATTTAAAAAACCTTTGAAATTCACTGAAAAAACCATAGGTTTCAGGCACGTTATAGTTAGAAATTAGCATTTAAAAAACCTTAGAAATTCACTGAAAAAACCATAAGGTTTTAGGGACAGTTATAGTTAGTTGGACATTGCACTCGTACAAAACCCGTGAAATTCCCCCGTTATAGTTAGTTCAGGTAACTATAACTCGCGCCCCATAATGCACTGCTGATGACGTCACATATTACATCACTCATGACATGGTCAGTGACATCACTGATGACATCACTGATGACATCTCAAATGACATCACTGATGACATCATCCAGGCGCTGTGTGTTTCTGTAAAGTTTAAATATTTTTAATATATATAGGGAAAGGCATATTGAAGAATGAGTGGGTGTATAAGTGTCTGTATGGATGATTTAGTAGGCGCGTGACTAACTCGATAAGTGAGTGATTAAACATATCTTACTGAATGCATGGGTTAGTGACTAAACTGGGTGAATGTCTGTATCCGTCTGTCTGTTGCTGTGTAAGTGGTGCATGGGTTTGTGAATAGCTACATGAGTGTCTATATGAGTTATTGATTGGTTGTCTGAGTATCTGTATGGGTGCCTGAGTGTTTGTGTGGGTGGGGTGTGTGCGACTCTGTGCATAGATGTGTGAGTGGGTGATTCACTGGGTGGATGGTTTCAAGAGTGCATCTGTGATAGACTGTATGGGTGGGTAAGTGTGTGTAAGAGTGTGTTAGTGAGTGAATGTATGTCCCAGTGGTACATGTGTGAGTAACTACATATGTGAAAGGCAGTATATATGTGTGTTGGAGTATATAAATAGCTATAAGCGAGAGTGTGTGATTGTGAGAGTGACTGTATGGATGAGTGTGTGCTTGTATCAGTGATTGTATAAGAGCGTAAGAATGTGCTAGTATTTGTATGAGTAAGTGAGCTGGTGTGTGTATAACTGTATAGGTGAGTAAATGGCAGTGTGTTTAATTATTTGCATGACTGACTAGGTGTGTGAGTACCTCTATGGATGAGTGGCGGTGTTTGAGTGTCTATATAGGAGTATGAGTGCATATGATAGTCCTGTACTGAGTGACCATAAGTATGAGTGACTGTACGGGTGAGTGAGTGGATGTGTGTGTGTAGACCTAAGAACCAGTGAGTGGGTATGTAGTTATTGGTGTTGGAGTGTCTATGGTTTTGAGAATGGCAGTCTGTAATTTAGAGTGGGTGTATCAAAGGTTATATTAGGGTGTGAGGAGGTGCATTAAATTCTCACATGGATGATGTCATCAGTGATGTCATTTGAGATGTCATCAGTGATGTCACTGACCATGTCATGAGTGATGTAATATGTGACGTCATCAGCAGTGCATTGCGGGGCGCGAGTTATAGTTACCTGAACTAACTATAACGGGGGAATTTCACGGGTTTTGTGCGAGTGCAATGTCCAACTAACTATAACTGTCCCTAAAACCTTATGGTTTTTTTCAGTGAATTTCTAAGGTTTTTAAATGCTAATTTCTAACTATAACGTGCCTGAAACCTATGGTTTTTTCAGTGAATTTCAAAGGTTTTTAAATGCTAATTCCTAACTATAACGTGTCTGAAACCTATGGTTTTTTCAGTGAATTTCAAAGGTTTTTTAAATGCTAATTCCTAACTATAACGTGTCTGAAACCTATGGTTTTTTCAGTGAATTTCAAAGGTTTTGTAAATGACAATTTTTAAATGTATTAATTGTTATATTTATTTTTTTGATACTGATTTACAACATTTTTTTAAACTATTTATTTTTAGATATTTTATTTTTTAAATTACATTGTAATTACATTATACATTACATTACAAAATATACTTTCTCAGAATGAATTACTTTAGTTTAAATACTTTGCAAATAGGCAATAGACTTTTAAGTACAGTAGTTACAGTTGTTGCAATGGGCAACACAATTTCAAAAACAAAGCAACATTGAGCTCAATGTGAATTTCTAGTTAAATGCAATTAGTTACTTTATGGATTACTTTTCTAACCACAGGACTGGATCCTAGATTCAGTCCTGGGACATCTCCTGTAAACAGTTGAGTAAAAGCGTTTTGGTTACAGTAGTGATTTTTAAGGAATATTATTGTATTTTAAAAGTTGACACTTAGAAACTTTTTCATATAGAATCACCAATGTTATCCTATGGGAGGAAATTCACTTAGCAGGTAAGTAGTGTTATCGTTACTTTTTCTTACTCAGTGGTGGATCCTGGAACCAGCACTGGTGCATCTCCTGTAAACAGTTGAAAGAATGCGTTTAAGTCACACATGCGATCTTTAAGGAATATTTGTAGTTTGTGAAAATCGACACTTTGAAACTTTTCTGCTGAAAACCAGACAATGGATTCCTATGGAAGGAAATTCAAGTTACTGGTAAGTACGGTTAGAATTACTTTTCAGGGTCAGTGCTGGGCTAAAAGATGCAGCACTGGGCTCTCTCCTGATAACAGGTGAGTAAATCGGAATTCATAGTTCGGCTGATTTTAGAGAAATATTATAAAGTTCCAAAACTCCACACTTAGAAGAATTTCCAAGTGAAACCAGTCAATGTTAGCCTATGGAAGGAAATTCAAGTTACTGTTAAGTACGGTTAGAATTACTTTTCAGGGTCAGTGCTGGGCTAAAAGATGCAGCACTGGGTTCTCTCCTGATAACAGGTGAGTAAATCGGAATTCGTATTTCGTCTGATTTTAGAGGAATATTTGTATGTTTCAAAAATCGACACTTAGAAACTTTTCAGCAAAAAGCAGGCAATGATATCCTATGGAAGGAAATTCAAGTTACTGGTAAGTACGGTTAAAATTACTTTTCAGGATCAGTACTGGGCTGAAAGATGCAGCACTGAGGTCTCTCCTGATAACAGGTGAGTAAATCGGAATTCGTATTTCGGCTGATTTTAGAGGAATATTATAAAGTTCCAAAACTCCACACTTAGAAGAATTTCCAAGTGAAACCAGTCAATGTTAGCCTATGGAAGGAAATTCAAGTTACTGGTAAGTACGGTTAAAATTACTTTTCAGGACCAGTACTGGGCTGAAAGATGCAGCAATGAGGTCTCTCCTGATAACAGGTGAGTAAATCGAAATTCGTATTTCGGCTGATTTTAGAGGAATATTTGTATGTTTCAAAAATCGACACTTAGAAACTTTTCAGCAAAAAGCAGGCAATGATATCCTATGGAAGGAAATTCAAGTTACTGGTAAGTACGGTTAGAATTACTTTTCAGGATCAGTACTGGGCTCAAAGATGCAGCACTGAGGTCTCTCCTGATAACAGGTGAGTAAATCGGAATTCGTAGTTCGGGTGATTTTAAAGGAATATTTGCACAATGGTGAAGGAAGGGGGTGGGGCCTAAGGTGACATGTCTGCAAACACGCCCTGTGGCGCGTTTTAAGTTGGACAATTAATTCCTCCTCAATCCCGAGGGTCCCTAGGGGCCAACTAGCCCACCAGGTACCTCCAGTATGCGCCAGGGGCTGCGTTGCAGAGAGGTGTTCAGAGGCCATGCCCCTTTTTACAACACTCTGCAACGCAGCTCCGTGGCGCTTACTGGAGGTACCTGGTGGGCTAGTTGGCCCCTAGGGACCCTCAGGATTGAAAGGAATTTATTCCCCATCTTAAAAGCGCGCCACGGGGCCTGTTTGCACACATGTCACCTGAAGCCCGCCCCCTCCCTTCACCACTGTGCAAACGCGCCCCGTGGCGCGTTTTAAGTTGGGGGATTAAGTCCCCTTGAATCCTGAGGGTCCCTGGAGTCCAACTAGCCCACCATATACCTCCAAAAGCGCCACAGAGCTGCGTTGCAGAGAGGTGTAAAAGGGGCGTGGCCTCTGTACACGTCTCTGCAACGCAGCCCCTGGCGCATACTGGAGGTTCCTGGTGGGCTAGTTGGCCCCAGGGACCCCCAGTATTCAAGGGGATTCGTTCCCCCTCTGCAAACGCGCCAGGGCGCGTTTGCAGAGTACTGCAGGGAGGGCGGGGCCTCCGGCACGATGCCGGTCGTTTTTTTTTCTATTTTATTTTAATGGGAGGGGGCTGCGTGGCCCCCTTCCCTTGCCCACTTTTGGCCCCGGGGACCCCATCCCCCGGGGCCTGAGCATTTTTTTTTTTTTAAATTTAAAAAAAAAAAAACGGGAAGGGGCCGCGTGGCCCCCTTCCCTGGGCCTGTATTGGCCCCGGGGACCCCATCCCCGGGGCATGGCCTCGATTTTTTATTTTTATTTGGAGGGGGCTGCGTGGCCCCCTCCTCAGGCCATTTAAGGCCCGGGGACCCCATCCCCCGGGGCCGGCCTTACACTTTTTTTCTTTTTTCTTTTTTTAAATTTGGGAGGGGGGCTGCGTGGCCCCCTCCCTGGCCCTTATGGCCCGGGGACCCCATCCCCCGGGGCCTGGCCTCTGGTTGGGGACTGTGGGGGTCCCCAATCCCCCACAGTCCCAGCCGGCTCCCCGCCTCCTGCGCGAGCCGTGCATTGCTTTCCACATGGGGAGCAGCTAACATGCTGCTCCCCATGTGGAAAAGCAATCAGCTTTGGATATTGGAAGCGAGAGCAGGTTTCCTGCTCTCTCTTCCAATATCCAAAGCAAGTTTGCAATGACAGGACGGGAGCCGCGAGGCTCCGTCCTGTCATTGCAAACAGCAGTGTCCCGGGGTTGGTACCCCGGGACACTGCAGGAGCCGGCCCTGGGGGTGGCGGTCCCCAGGGCCATCACTGGCTCCAGGAGGGGGCGCGCGGCCCCCCTCCCCACATTTTCAAAGCCCCGGGGAGGTGGTGGTCCCCGGGGCTTCGAGGGTCCAAACGGACCCCCATTTTTAATTTTTAGTGCCCGGGGAGGTGGCGGTCCCTGGGGCGTGTGGGGGGCTGGAGCCCCCCACACAGGTTAAAAAATAAAACAGAAGCCCCGGGAGGTGGCGGTCCCGGGGCAGCGGAGGGCAAGAGCCCTCCCGCACCATTTTTGTTAAAGCCCCGGGGGTGGCGGTCCCCGGGGCTTGGGGAGACCTAGAGGCCCCCCATACATAAATTTAACCCCCCACCATGCCCCCGGGACTTGGCCCACCCAGGGGCAAATTAACATCGAGCGCGGGAGACCGCGCTCGATTTTTTCGGCAGGATCCGCGCACCCTGAGCGCATCCTGCCGATTTTTAGAAAAAATGCTTTTTTTTGCCCAGGGGGTCCTTGTGTGACCCCCTGAGCAGGCCTAGGGGGTTAGGGTGTTTCTACCCTGCCCCCTTTGTGCGCTTTGCGCACTTGGTTCTGTCCCTCGGTTCTACCGAGGGACAAAATAACTGCCAACACTTCCTGAATCGGAATGTTGACAGCCAGCTGACAACCAATTAGCATGCAGCTCGTGATCGGGAGGGTACGCGGACCCTACTCGGCCATAGATATATATGTGACTTTACTTGTGAATTTCTCAGGAACTACTGAACGGATTTACACCATTTAAGCAAAAGGCACCAGTCTGAACCAAGGGCTACCTCTTTGCCAAATTTGGTGTAATTCCGTTCAGCAGTTCGGGCTGTAGCTGCGACTAAAGGTTCCTATGGAAAAATGAATGGGGAAAACGCGTTTTGGGACCCCCATTTTTCTCGGCCCCCGCTTGACGAATCAACCCGAGACTTTCAGGGTAGGAGCGGAGAGCGCCCCAACAAGTTGGAAACTTTCGCGAAGATTCGTCAACCGGCGCCAACGTTATTTCAAATAGAATGTCGCGGATTTCCTATGGATAATAGGTCCTAACTATAACTATCTACTGGCGACCGCCAGTAGATTATATATATATATATATATATATATATATATATATATATATATATATATATATATATATATATATATATATATAAGAAGAGATGCAGAGCCTGATTTCAGGAGAAAAAAACCATGCGTTTATTTTCTTGGTGATAGTGAAGCAAACTCAAATCCTTACGCGTTTCGGCTAATAAAGCCTTGATCACAGGTGAGTAGAATTGCAACACGGGGAGGTGCTTGCGTCCATTAACCCACGTGGTTTGATGCCACAATACTACTGGTCCCAGGATGCACCAGTGTTGTAGTAATAGTCCATACATATGGTGCGATCTTTTTATTATTTGCTGCTGCATAGCGTCCATAAACACTAAACAAATAGAATCCACCCACAACAATTCAAAGTTGTAAAAAGATGTATGGTCTTGCGGGCGATGTGTATCCTACAATGGTAGGAGGCACATTGTGTTCTAAAAATACCCCTCACACACCAAAAGGGCCCTTGGTGTCATGCTTCATCATATGGGTCTTCGCACTCCTCTACGGAGTGCGGCGTGCTACTAACCAACGAATACGCGGGAGCACTTAAAGTAACCACTATGTGTAGTGTGTGAGGGTGTGAGTGGTAGGGTCTACAGTGATTAGTGAGTGAATATTATAAAATACCTGGCAAATGAGGACTAGAAAGATTTTTAATAAACCCCTTTGCTGGTATTGTTAAAAACAGTGAAATGGAGGTTTAACGTATTAATGCACAACACCTCCTGTGTGTCTGTGTCAACATGTTTCGAAGCCAAAGCTTCTTCTTCAGGACGGGAACACAGATCCCTACCCTACTCACAAAAGACAGTAAATACCGTCGAAAACATAGGGAATTCTATGTGTAATTTATATGTATAATGTGCCTATTAGGCTCAATAGGTTAGGCGACAAAGTGAATATCTCTATCTCCTTCTGAAAAGAAACACAAAAGTATAAAGGTACATTTTAGCTAGTTAAAATATTCCAGACGTGAAGATCGTGACCTGTAAAGTGATATATACAGTGTCTAAGTAAAACCAGAAAAACTATATAGTGTCAGTGCAGTTTTCCTGTAAAAAAGGTGGACAAAGACTAGACATACACAACAAGTAACATAAAGCACACACACTATGAAGGACTGTTCCTTGTAAACCATTGGCAAGCGTTTAAGGAAAAAGGAGGCATACTTGCTATCCAGAAGTTCAAGGCCTCATGAGCCTAGGAGGAAACGCAGGGGACTCTGTGCTAATGAGCACTCTGTGAGGAAAAGGAACTGTATTTTAACTTTTTACAACTTTGAATTGTTGTGGGTGGATTCTATTTGTTTAGTAATTATAGCCAGGGGAGATTGAATCCACTCCCTGTGTCCCTCTGGACACTTCCTCTCTCCACTCCCTCCTTTGATATTTACGATAGCGTCCATAAACACCATATTCAGGTTGCTATTATTATCAGTGCATCTTGTCTACTCCAAAATAAAGTGCTCACGTGCATGTTGATAAAATGGTAAAAGCACATTGTCATGATAATAACATCCGAAATTGTCCAAGAGAGGTCGTTGCCTCTCTCTTCTCCCTTTCTCGCGGTGTACCAGAAATTCCTCGGCATATCCTTTTCCGTCTGGTACATGTCAAGCAGGTCATGCCCCCATCAATATTATCATATATCAGCGAGACTCCATCAAGGGGCCCCCAACCTTGCAGGGCGGCTACTGCGAAGAGGCAGGGAGATCCTGTAATTAAATCCAAAAAGAAGAGATGCAGAGCCTGATTTCAGGAGAAAAAAAACATGCGTTTATTTTCTTGGTGAAAGTGAAGCAAACTCATATCCTTACGCGTTTCGGCTAATAAAGCCTTGATCACAGGTGAGTAGAATTGCAACACGGGGAGGTGCTTGCATCCATTAACCCACGTGGTTTGATGCCACACTACCACTGGTCCCAGGATGCACCAGTGTGGTAGTAATAGTCCATACATGTGGTGCGATCTTTTTATTATTTGCTGCTGCATAGCGTCCATAAACACCATATTCAGGTTGCTATTATTATCAGTGCATCTTGTCTACTCCAAAATAAAGTGCTCACGTGCGTGTTGGTAAAATGGTAAAAGCACATTGTCATGATAATAACATCCGAAATTGTCCAAGAGAGGTCGTTGCCTCTCTCTTCTCCCTTTCTCGCCATGTACCAGAAATTCCTCGGCAAATCCTTTTCCGTCTGGTACATGTCAAGCAGGTCATGCCCCCATCTATATTATCATATATCAGCGAGACTCAATCAAGGGGGCCCCCAACCTTGCAGGGCGGCTACTGCGAAGAGGCATGGAGATATATATATAAACACCACTTCCAATTCCCCAGATAGAGATCAGACACCGACACATGGACTGGACTTTCAAAGTTTTCTTCTGCGTTTTATTGTATCGCTGTTATGCGTTTCGGCATTGCTGCCTTGCACACCCAACGAGCGTTGCTGAATTGTCACATTTAAAATGCCGGACATATACCAATAACATAAATTCTAATAAAAAAAAACATTCTATTTCAAATTAAAACATTAAACTATTAAAAAATCTTTAAACTTAAATTTCCTACTGCAGTCAGTGCAACAGTAGGGAAAGTGTTGGATAGTGGAGGGGTAAAAATTACTATTCCCAGTCCAATGAGTGCAACAGTAGGGAAAGTGTTGGATAGCGTAGGGGTAAAAATTACTATTCCCTATTCCCACTCCAGTGAGTGCAACAGAAGGGAAAGTGTTCAATAGCGTAGGGTTAAAATTTACTATTCCCACTCCAGTCAGTGCAACAGTAGGGAAAGTGCTGGATAGCGGAGGGGTAAAAATTACTATTCCCACTTCAATGAGTGCAACAGTAGGGAAAGTGTTGGATAGCGGAGGGGTAAAAATTACCTTTCCCACTACAGTGAGTGCAACAGTAGGGATAGTGTTGGATAGCGGAGGGGTAAAAATTACTATTCCCACTCCAGTGAGTGCAACAGTAGGGAAAGTGTTGGATAGCGGAGGGTTAAAATCTACTATTCCTACACCAGTCAGTTCAAAATTAAAAACAAACAAATTATTAACATAACAAAAAAATATTTAAAAAACAAAATAAATAAAATAAATAAAAAAATATATAAATATGTTAACATTTAAAATACAAATATATTTAATATTAAAAAATTTAAAAATAAAAACATATTATAATGTTAACTACATATGGCAAATACCTACAAATATTATATTAAATAAACTAAAAAATAATTTTAAAAAAATAAATATTTTTAATTAGAAAATATTTCGAAACAAAAACATTAATTATTACATAAATTTATTTTTATTTCCTACCCTATAACACCACACAATTCACAACACACATCTACATTTAAAAAAATGTACTTCCATAATTAACATAATTAATTACCAATTAAAGAAATATTAATTAAAAAACAAATCAAAACTCATAAAAATGAATTAACTTCCCACACTTTACCCCTATAATCCCCACAATGCACAGCTAAAATTAAACTGCAAAAAAATTAATTACACAATTAAAACTTATTTTCAATTAAAAAACTAATAGTATTTAACAACTAATTATAAAGTAAGTAAAATTAATTTACTCCCCACCCTTTACCCTTTAAAAGTAAAACCCACACCCAAAAAAATAAACAATTACCTAAATGTATATTAATTAATTAATATTAACGATCAACTAATAATCAATTAAACATAAATCACTCCACACCCTTTACCCCTATAAACCCCACAACCCACACCTAAAATTAATTACACAATTTCCATATTTAATTTTCAATTAAGTAATATTAAGTAACAACTAGTTATTAATTAATTAAACATAAATTACTTCCCACCCTTTACCCCTCTAAGCCCAACGACTTGCACCTAAAATTAATCGAATTTCCATATTTGATTTTCAATTAATTAATTAATATTAATTAACAACTAATTATTAATTAATCAAAAATAAATTCCTTCCCACCCTTTACCCCTATAAACCCACCAACATGCACCTAAAATTATTCACACAAGTTCCATATTTAATTTTCAATTAATTAATTAATATTAATTAACAACTAATTATTAATTAATCAAAAATAAATTCCTTCCCACCCTTTACCCCTATAAACCCACCAACATGCACCTAAAATTATTCACACAAGTTCCATATTTAATTTTCAATTAATTAATTAATATTAATTAACAACTTATTAATTAATTAAACATAAATTACTTCCCACCCTTTACCCCTTTAAACCCCACAACCCGCACCTAAAATTAATCAAACAATTTCCATATTTGATTTTCAATTAATTATTTAATATTAATTAACAACTAATTATTAATTAATTAAAAATACATTACTTCCCACCCTTTACCCCTATGAACCCCACAACCCGCACCTAAAAAAATTACACAATTACCATAATTACCAATTAATTACTTAACATTAATTAACAACCAATTAATAATTAATTAATAATAAATTACTTCCCACCCTATTCCCCTATACCCACAACCCGCTACGAAACAAAAAACGCAAAATTTAATTAAAATAAAACTGATAACTACTAAAAATGTAGCCCATATATTAAAAACATAAATAATTCTTATAAAAAAATACATCACATACATTTAAAATATATAGTAAAATACATAACACTAATTAAAAAAACAATATTTTAAACAACTATGGTGTCCATTACGATACCGGGCGCAATAAAATCCGCCATCTACCATAGCGGTAAAAAACCGCCCGCCTACGCCTTCTGAATACCAACCGAGCAATCACGATGTCGCGAAGCGAACACCGCCCGCGGCGGAAAAAACACACAAAATACCGCCCGTCTATGTCCGAGTCTAAGTCCATCCGTCCGCCACGGACGCAAACACGCACGACAACCCAAAACCGTCCGCCCTGACGACCGAGACACCGGCCGTGAAATTAGGATCGCCCCGACATGAGCGCGGTAAATCTAGAAATACACCGCCCGCCATCGTAAACAACAGTGATGAAAATGGACACGGCGGAAGCCCTGGCGGCCACGTCCATGCACAGAAACCATCCGCGGACCCAAAGAAACACACACAACATGGCCAACAAGTACACACAGCTACCCACGCACAAATACCCAAACACAGTACACATCCCGAAAACACATCCCCCTGGACAAACAAATAAACTACAAATCCCAGAACACCAGCCACAACACACCTGAAAACAACAGACCATCATGACACACCCACATAGGTAAGTACAAAAGCAGCTCCTTCACAGACCACAATCCCTTGCAACACTACAAACTGAGGACGAAAGCACAGAACACAGCGAGACAGAAAGGACAGCAGCACACCACAGACACGCACCCATCACACCCATCACCACCACCACCACCACCAAACACCTGACCCACAAACCCCCTGCACATCACACACCACACACCGCACCAGCACCACAAACACCAAACCACAAACCATGGCAGCACAGAGAATGCCCAAGTTCACTTCCACTGAGCTGACGGTCATGGTCGACGAGATCATCAAGGTGCACCCACAAATCTATGGGAACTAGGTCCAACAGACAACACTAGCCACCAGAAACCGGATGTGGAGTAGGATCGTAGACCAGGTCAATGCAGTCGGGAAAGTGCCACGCAACAGAGCCGAAATCACCAAGAGGTGGCACGACATCAAAAGAGTGGTCAAAAAGAAGTAGTCCAAGAATCGGCAGCTGGCTGACAGGACTGGCGGAGGTAATCCCGCGCTATTCAAGACCTACAAGGCGTGGGAGGAGAAGGTGCGAGGCATCCTACATCCGGAGAGTATCACCGGAATACCTGGGGGAGTGGAGGCTGGTAAGTACAAACAAATGTATACCAGCACACCGCTATGTACCCACATGCACTACCACTATGCCATAGCTCCGAGGGACAAACACCCCCATGTCCAGTACACAATGCACAAGACATCACTCACACATGCAACAGACTAACTAACAAAACCATGGGGGCATGTGTACAGTCAGCCAGCACCGCAACTCCCACCAGGTCCCCTTGTACTCCATAAGCGCCAGAAGGAGCACTTCCCACACCCACACCCATGTGTCAGCCATAGCTGCACTAACCGATAAGTAACAGGTAAGTAGCCGGAACACAAAGTCAGTGGGTGGGAGGGGGGACAGCTGAAGCACAACACACACCAGGCACATAGTCCCACAGTGCAGCAAGGTGGAGCACACCCCACACCCATGTGTCAGCCACTGGAGTGCACACCTTCAGCCGACAGATAGATATCTGACCGTACATGGAGGGGTCTTTGTGGGTGGTAAGCCAGCACCACAACTCACAACACCGCCCCCACTCCCACAGACCAGCAACATGGAGCACCCCTCCCTCCCATAACCATGTGGCATCCATTGCATTGCGCACTCAAAAACAACCTGTAGGTGGAAAACTGTACAGGGCGGGGTGTCTGTAGGCATGAGGACTGTATTACGACAAACACATGGGACATGTCACGTAGCAGAGGAACACACAGCACTGCTCCCTGTCACAATCATGTGACCAATGTGCACACGGACATGTATTTCAGAGTCATACCCCACATGACCCATCACAAATACAGCAACACCTAAGGAGCCACGTCTGCATGCACAAGTCCCACTGGAGTACAGACCCACACGGCGGGCACTGTGCCACTCATCACACACATCAGCAACACCATCGAAGTCTTGTCCATGTAGTTCTTACTGCCTGTTACCCACACATCGTACAACAAAGCCCATGTAAGTCCAACCTGTCTAGAAGTAACAGCGTGGGACCACAATAATGCACATAAACACCACTGGACCCATGAAACACACAGGCACACAATGCACATTCAACATATCATCCATCTCATCTGTCAGCCCCAGTGTCATGTAAGGTATGTCATCCGAACAGCTGGCCCACATACAGTAGATATGCAAAGATACCTGCCCATGACAAATAATGTGTCTGCAGTGACTGAAGCGCACGTCACACTGTGATTAACAACATACATAATACAGTCAACACCCCAAGAGCACTGCATTGATGCACATGGCCGAGGGTAGCACGCACACCAAGGAATTGGCCCATCTGCAATACGTTGTGTGGCACACAACCATCACTCACTCACAACAATGCTTCCAATGTAATGTCCATAAATGATAACAGTCAGCAGACATGCCGGGTATGTTAGACATACACACACCTTTGTCTCTGCACTGTCATGTTGCCAAAACACATGTCCCGTTCTGCACCCATATGTCACAGTATGTACCCCAAAAGCATATTTCACCTCAAAAGCGTTGAGGGGGCCGTACCCCCTTCTGCCATCGGCGTATCTAAGCGTTCCATTTGAACCCCAAAAGCATATTACATCTCAAAAGCGTCGATGGGACTGGAGCCCGCATACACCCAAGCCACAAAATGTAGGAGTACAGCAACACACACAGATTGTCATTGCCAATCCGTCCCATGCCACATGATCACATCACACTGTTCCATTGCCTTGCCCAGGCACACACACATCGTACATCCACACACACGCCTCTGGGAAATCTGTGCACGACAGTGCACAGACTGTGAATGTCAGACAACCAATACAAACTTTGCAAGGTGCAACACAATAACCTATCTCATTCTCCCCACAGGTGGCGAACTGCTGGATGCTGGAGAGGGAGACAGCAGCCAGCACAGCCAGTCCGCAAGCCCCCGAGCCGGACTCACGGATGTAGAGGATCTGGACACCTCTACGGACGAGGACCACCCAGCAGGCCCATCTGGCGTGGCAGGGCCCAACCGCTCCCCAGGGCCCCTCCTACCCACCAACCCATCAGCCAGGGCTGCTGACCAGTCCCAGACCCCTGCTGCCACGGTCATTGCGGCCACCACCACCGCCGCAACCACCACCACTGCCGCAACCACCACCACCGCCGCAACCATCACCACCACGCCATCCCTGGCCACAGCCCCTGCGCAAGGGATGGCACGGCCGTCGGGCTCCACCGTGGGAGCCAGATCGAGGACCGTGGTGAGCAATGTGGCCAGTGGGCCGGTCGGTGGCAGCAGTACTGGTGGGAGGAGCAGGGTCAGGCCAACGCCATCTAAGCCTGGGAGCCAAGCCCTGCCGCAAATCGCCAGAGTCCTTGGGGCCTATGAAGAGGCCCAAGGAGAATGGGCCAGGTCGGCTGCCGACACGCGGGAGGTCCTTGGGGTGTTGAGGTCCATGGACGCCCATATGGGCCAATTCGTGACCCGTATGGACCAACTTGTGGACCTCATTGGCCAGCTGGTGGTGGGGGGAGGGCACAAGCAAGGCCAGCAACACCACCCCCGCCACCACCTGCTGTGGCGCAGGGTCGTGCAGCATCGAGTTCCCCTGCGTCCACAGACAGTGAGCACTCCTCAGCCACCACCAGCAGCCCACCAACACAACCCCCCCTCCCAAACGTGGAAGGGGCCGTCCGAAGAGGAAACAGGTGTCCAGAGAGGACTTCGCACGCACCAAACGCCAGTGAGTCAGCCAGCCACCTTGACCACCTACTGCATTGACTTGTAATACGATCCTACCCCACACTGCCATGTGAATGGCATGTGTCTGTTGGACTGTGGACATAGAACTTCATGGGTACACCTTGACCATCACGCAGCCATGACCGTCAACTCATTGTCACAGCATGCACCACTTCTGCCATCACCTTGCACACAATAACATGTCACCGCTGAAAATAAATACACCTTTATCACATACTGCTGTCTGTGCCCTGTGTTTATTCAACGATGTGCAACCGCCACCATGAGCAGGAATGCCTCTGCTGTGTGGCATGTAGATAGGCCAGGAGATGTTGTAGGGACCTAGGGGTGAAAATCAGAACAAGAGTCCATTCAATGAGTGTGTCACACACCCATCACACAGTACTTGTCACCAACTACAAGCAATGTACACACATCTCACAGAGCAACAGGGCACAATGCCACAGCCACTGTCAGTGGCATACTACCCTGGACATGGACCATTGCCACACAGCACTCAGTGAACAAAAGGCCTCCGTCACAGATGCACACATACACCTGCACAACTACAGCTACATCAGCCGTCGTACATGGTCACTCACCGTCAAGTGAAGTAGCGGGCGATGAGCTGCTGATGCACATTCACAGCTTCCTCCTCTCCACTGTCCTCGTCACTGGACCCGTCCTGGTCTGCAGGCGGGGGCCCTGGCTGATCACCGTCATCCACTATTAGGGGGATCTGCTTGCGAATAGCCAGATTGTGCAGCATGCAGCAAGCCACAACTATCTGGCACACCTTCTGTGGGGAGTACGCCAGTGCACCCCCGGTGCGGTCCAGGCATCTGAATCTGGACTTCAGGAGCCCAAAAGTCCGCTCCACCACACGTCTGGTCCTCCCATGTGCCTCATTGTAACGGTCATCAGCCGGTGTCCGAGGATGACGTAATGGGCTGAGCAGCCAAGGCCCATTCGGATAAGCAGAGTCCCCTGTGTGTGAGGGGGACAGAGAATAGTTGCAATTCCAACTGGACACAAGACAGCATCGCACACCCAGCACGCTACACGAGTCCACATACTCACCAACAATCCAAGCACGGTCCGGTTGCAGATTGGTCATCAGACGTGGTAGGATGCTGTTGCGCATGATGTGCGAGTCATGGGCCGATCCTGGAAACTTCGCACACACCTGTGTAATGACCATGTCCGCAAGGCACACCACTTGCACATTCAGGGAGTGGGTGTGCTTCCTATTCCGATAAATGTGTTCCATGGCCTGTGGTGCAACAAGGCCAACATGGGTGCAATCAATTGCACCAACAACGTGGGGGATCCGTCCAAGGGCATAGAAAGCACCCTTCACTGCCGCCAAATCACGAGCCCTGGGGAATCTGATGTACCTGTTCCTGTACAGCATCATAGCTGTCAGTACATCCCGTAGCACCATGCTGAACATGGGCTGGGACATCCCACCTCCACTGCCCACTGTGTGTTGGAATGACCCAGTGGCGAAGAAATGTAGTGCAGCCATCACCTTAGCCGTGGGGGTAAATGCAGTTGGATACACCCTGCGAGGACGGAGGTGGGGTTCTAACAAGGCACATAGGCGATGCAGGGTGGCTCGGTCCAAACGGAATTTCCGGATCACCTCCACATCCTCCATGTCTGACAGCAATTGGTAGGGGCAATGTATGTTTGGTCTCCTCCTAGGTAGGATGGAAGATGGACACATGTCAAAGCAACACGCCACAGGGCATTTTCACATACACAAAACAGAAATGACTGACCAAGCAATAGAATCACAGAACAGCTGACAAGTAGGGACAGCACAGCCACAATACACCTACACAGGTCCCCTTACCAATAGCAATGAGCAGTGACACACACCATTGCTATGAGCATGCACATGGGGATTTAGGCCTTAATAACTTGTAAGGCATGCTGATGATATCAGACTGCATATTTGGGAAGCGGCAACACCACGGCAACATAACTAGCTGCTGTGACTGACACAGCTTCCGAGGCTGGGTGAGTATGGCACACACCAACAACGCTATGGACACAGGCTGAGCGGCAAAAACAAGTGGGACCTGTTGCACGAGGGGATATGAGACAGTCATTGATGTCCCTACTTCACCCTATGTTCAGCACTGTACGGATCAGACCTCCAAAACACAATGACAGGTGTACACATTGACAGCTCCATGACAACACAGCTGTGTGATTGCAAATACACATCACAAGTGACACGTAACGTTGCACGTGCCAAGTGTGAGATGTACATAGAGATAGATGGCATGTGTGTGCATATGCATATCCCATGCTCCCATGCCAATGTGTACATGATGATGTGCCAACAGACATGTGGAGGCTGAGCACTGGCCGTCCCTGCCTATGCACACAGCATGTTGTGGCCCTGTCCATAGTGGACCTGCTCCCACACACAAGTCATGGCCACACCTGCAGATGCATTGCGCACATCATACTGTGTAGTGCACATGGCATCAGCGGACTGTACCCGCCATGGGCCAGGCCCTTACGGCCAACTCCAATGGCCCTCGCTGTTGCACCCTGCGTGTTCGACTATGGAGGTAAGCGTCCCGGGCCAGCTCGGAGCAGGCCTTCGTCTGCAATTGAAGCAGTCAGACATGGTACACCAATCGCAGCAGCTTGGACCCACTGAAACAGCCCCAGGGGGCTATATGAGTGTGGGAGTGAGACCGGCATTACCACAGCTACCTGGGACTGCAGCCTGGCATCCCTCAACAACACCTGCTTCTGCCACCTGTCCACCTTAACGTCGATGACGCAGAGGATATGTCCAGGTCCACTCACCAGCGAGGAGCTGGAGTACCTGGATTCCGAGCTCCACGCACACTGCACATGGCTATTCCTTGCGATAGTTGTGTGTGAAAGACAACTACAGTGTGTGTGGGAGTGCATGTGGGGGCCACACATGTCGTTGATCCTCAGCACTATGAGTCAGAGCCTGTGGGGTTCCAACATGCACTGCTCACCATGCTTACTGCAGGTGGCAGGGGTATGTGAGCTCTCGGGCGCTTTGCCATGTCTGTCCCTCCCGAGTGGTGGTACATGGCAACTTCATGTCAGACATCCAGTGACACAGCCAATTGGCAATGCAGGTCTCAGAGCACTTGTTGCTCGTGTGAATGGCGGGCTGGGGCCATGCTGCCCTTCTCAGTCCCAGCAGGCCTGGCCTGCACATTGACTGCACAATGCCAGTAGGTGACAACACAGACTGCCAAGTGGGTTACATGTGTCTCCTGTTCAGGACCCTCCGGATAAGCGCTAACTCAGCACTGTCGATTGGACACACCATGCCTCATGATAGGGATGTGTGTGTGAGATAGTGGCACTGAATGTGCCCTCCGTTGCGGGGTGGGCCATGCACAGGGCGAGTACGTAGATGGTTGCGTAGTGTTGGTCACAGTGGATACACAAACACAGATGTGTTGCCTTGTGATCTTACTGTATGTCCACCTGACAATGGACAGTAGATGTGGGAAGACAACACATTGCTCGATGTGCTGTCAAAATGCATGTGCCTTCACACCAGGCACAGCTGCCCCTGCACATGTGACCCCTGCTGCCCTCAGTGCTGGGTCTGTTGAGCTGATGCGCCATCTGTTCGTGGGGCAGACAGCTCTCCTCACTTCCGTCATTGCCCATGACATCACTTTGCCGCAGGTGACATGGATCATGGAGGGCCCAAATGTACGCGTGGGTGGACTACACCAGACTGTCCAATAGTTGTCACCCCAGTCAGTGCTTCGAATGGGAAGATTATAGTGCAGGTACTCATTTAAATGTGTCGAGTGGGCGGGGCTAGGTGCGGGGCTAAATGCAAGACATGTGAAGTGTATCGGCTCATATACTAGTTGAAATACACACGAGACACGTCTTTTTCTAAACAAATCAGGGTCATTCATCATGCTAAATGAAAGTCAAACAGTAATATTTCAACCTTTCCTCATGGCCTCCCCTCGCTCACCCCAATATGCGTTTGCATCTGAGTAGCCAGCGCGTGCACAGGCAGCTCCGAGCTCGCACCAGAGAGGCCAAGGAGTGTATGTGTGGGTCCATTGGAACAAGTAGTCTGTCTCGCGGTATGTACAGTGGCGGGATGCCGTCCACCTGCGTGGTGCCCCGACTCGAGGCCCGGACAACATTGACAATGCATGACAGGCTCTGCAAGCCGGATACACCACCTACAACACACAGAGGCTGTAGCTGCCCTAGCGGCCCAGGCCGCGTCCAACTGGACCTCATGGACCCACACATTCACTCTTTGGCCTCTCTGGGGCGAGCTTGGAGCTGCTTGTGCACGCGCTGGCTTCTCTGTTGCAATGGCATGTAACGTGTGTGGGAAAATAGGCAATGAGTGAGATGGTGCGAGCCACCTTCCGTGACGTCACTCCTGCTCGTGATGTGTGCGTCCCCCACTACTTATATTTGACTTGTGCCATGCTGCACATTGAGGATGTGTTGCCTGCGTGATGTGACCAGGAGGAGCGCGACATGACCTCTCACCCACCATGCCCCACTGCCATCCCGTGCCCTGGATAGCCTGTGCGGGTGGACAATGTTGGGGATACACCTGGTCGACAGGGGATGTGTGTGCCTTGGCAAGGGCCTGGCGGACGCACAGCAGTATCCAGCATGTCCACAGAGGGTGGGCTGACGTCTACACCTGATGCAGCATTTTCCGTGTGTCCGCCTGTTGTGCACACACGTGTTCACATTCATCCCCAGACAGGTGGTCTTTAGAAATGCCCAAGACAGCGGTAATCTAGTGCTCCGGAATCCTCCCAACACAGTGTGTCTCAACATTGCATGTGCGCACCTACCCGTCACACCCACCCACCTGAGCCAAGCGTAACTCCCGCTTCACATTGTGACTGGATGCTGTTGTCCCTGTAGTCGGTTGTATCTGTGTAGTTGCTGATTGCAGTTGTTGCAGTGTGTGCTTGGTTAAGTGGGGCAGATGCCGTGTATGTGACCTCAGCAATTGCAATGTCTGGTCTCACATTCTAATGTGTTGTACACGTGGCAGGGACTTAACTTCTTTCAGACTCTGCTACTTGTGTGTGTGTGATGAATCGGCTTTTCTGTGCAACGGATTGACTGCATGTATTTGGTGTTATTTCTGTGTTAATGTATCCGTGTCATGTTTGCGTGCATGCAATGCACAGGGTGTGAGTCTAGCCACAGGTGGACTGGCAGCATGCGCTGAGTATGCGGGCATGTGTGAGCTTACTTGCTGTGTGGCCAGCAGTGTAGGTGTATGTTAGTCATGTGATGTGCATTGTGGCTGGGGGGCACATGGCTTACTTTCAATGCGTGCATTTGGGAGGTGGTGGTGTGTGGTGTGCGTGGTGTGAGTTTGTGGTAGCGTTGGTGTGTGTGTGTGTGTTGTGGCCATGTCGACTACACACATATGTTACCCAGGCACATGGTGGATGTTTGTAACCGTGTTGTGGTCTGTGAATATGATGAGATGTGTGTGTTGTATGTTGCACAGTATGCAGTGTGTGGGTGTGTCCTTGCAGTTCAGGCTGACTCCTACTTGTTATGGTTCAGACGTTGTGTGTGTGCAGGGAGTGTGACTAGTTCAATTGTGCATGTAAGCATTTCTGCAGTTCTTACTCACTGTGCAGTGCTGCCCACCCACACTGATGTCGTGTGTGTGTTTTGTCAGGCATTGCTGTGGCATGCTTTACCGAGGCTCCTACTTCTGGTTGCTGAGTGTGTGGTCAGACTGTGTGGGACATTGTAGACATGTGTAGGACTGTGCTTTGTAGTGACCAGGACGTCACTGTTAATGTGATGATCTTTCGGGCCACTTCAGTGTCTGACGAGTCCAGATCCACGAGCTGTGGTATTTCCCTGTGGCCACTGTTGCGGCTACTCATTTGCGTTGACATACAATGACAGTGGACTACATGGTCATCTCACGTCTGCCGTGTACTTCACACACTCTCATCCTCTCTCATTCGTACTTGTGTTTGTGAAATGATTCAGCAGAGACACATATTTACTTCAAGCCATGTGTTAGGACTTATGTCCTCCGTGATGCAGTATAGTGGACACTACTGGCAGCGAAATGCATGTGGAGGATATACTCAGCATGATTACACATAGCATAGGGCGTAGGGGTACATGTGATTAGTTGTTGACTATGGGATGTGGGCTTCAGAGTTACAACTGCTTAGCCGTTGCTGTGCTAATGTACATTTGCTAATTACTGAGGAGCTGTTGACTTTGACACAGACAGTATTCATTTTGCCTACCAGACCGCTTGACATCATGGGCACAGTACATCTAAGTTCCATGTTACAGGTTTGCTGCAATAGTAACTCCGACACACCTGCGTGTGAGGTGACATCAGGGCATGAGCCTACGTGCATGCAACAGCGTCTCACTTGTTGTTGCAATGTGGTGGCTACTGGACATGTCACAGTCACTGGGGTCATGTTGTTGGGGGATGCATTTGTTGTCCATGCAAAAGTCCTGGCACGGAAGTACAGAGGTAGGTGAGATGACAGCTCTCACATACTACAGCAGACCGATTACTGTCCACTGACCGGTGCATATGTTCATGGGCGCAGGATACATTTTATGGCATAGTTGTACGTGCAGTTTTGTCCATGTGGTTGCCATACACAAATCCCATACCTCTGCCTCCCCCGTTCATGCAGAGTTACTGGATCTGGTGAGGAACAGAGTGCATGTCCCCGAAATGTCCGATATCATGGAAGTGTAGTTGATGGTGTGGTGTTAATTGCAGGTTGTATGGTACAGTTGTTGTACAGCTAACTGCCCAGTCCGTGCGAAAGCCAAGCATGGGTACGGTGTAGGACATCATTGTTCAATTGTGGGTGTTGCGTCGGGGCCCGACGAATTGACAGGTTGTCAGGTATGCGATACCTTCCAGCAGGGCTTCCATGGCATTGGTGGTAAACATGGATGCCATCCAATGAAGCGGATGGTGGCTGTCAATGTGTTCATCGTATGTTGTCCCTTGTAGGAGCCTGATGGGACATGTTGGATGACATTCGATGAAACTGTGCTCCAGAATACGTCGTGTGTAGGCACAGTGGTCCCATTGCAGTGTGGGTCCGATTGCAGCCACATACGCCATGCCCCCATAGACTGAACAGATCCTGTCATGGACATCCAGGGGGTTGAACAGTTGTACCAGGTCCGCCTTTGGACATGCCGGGTTGGAGAGACATAAATCCACAGGACAGTGGAAGGGACACCTCCGACAGTAGAAGACGGGGATGACGCAGCTGAACATTGCGATGCGGTAAGTTACTCGGTAACTTACGTTCAGCAAGGCCAGATTTTCACAGCCCAATATCTGTAGCAGGCTCTGGTTGTACAGCCTCATCTGTCCGGCGTAGTTGGGTAGCTGTGGTGCGACTGCCATATTGCTACAGGGCGATGTGATGGCGTGCTCCAGCCGTGTGTGCAGTCAGCAGGGTGCACCCTCCGACGATGCTGGGAAATCTGGAATAGTCGTACGGAGGCAGGGTTTGGGTTATAGTAGCTTGTGCGGAGGACACAGGTCCTCATCCCACATGCTTCTATGAATGGTCAAGGTCAGTGGTGTCTGACTCCTTCCAGATTACTTGCATGGGAACCACATGGAGGAGTGCTCTTATTTCTTTTTTGTGGTCAGGAGTTCTTTCATGTTGTGCGCTATCTGCACATTGGACTGTTTCCTCTGCATGCCACTGTTTGGCTTATTGTTGGGACAATGGCTGTATTCTCCGGCTTGTTTAGTCGAAATGTGGTTTCAGAGTGGGAATGGAAGGCCATTCAGTGCTATCTGCTTTCCCGTATGTGGGCGGCACACTGCGTTTCCACTATACGTTCGGCCTTGTGTGTGTGTGTTGTAATTGGTAACACCTGTTGTCAGGCACCCGTTTTTTTTCGTGTTACGTATTGCATGTATTGGTATTGGGTGCCGGATGGTATTAGTATTTTTGTATGGTAATGGCGTGCCTTTTGCGGACGCAGTACATGTTCTGCGGCGTGATGTCGCAGCCGCTGTGTGCTTCGCCATGTTATGCACACAAGGGTGTGTCCTATTTTGGCGTGACGTCACTGCCCTGTTCGGTACACTTGTGTGGCGTCATGTTGGCACCTGTGAGTTGCCGGTTGGGGACATGACTGATGCAGGTATGCCACGTGACATGTGCGTTCAGGGTGGGGCTGGTGTGTGGTGTGTGTAGTTGTGTGCCTGTGTTATTTGTGTGCGGCCCATGCATGGCGCTGTAGTTGGCCTCTGCGTTGTGCGCATGTGTAGCTGCGTCATCGCCGCTGCGCTGCGTTGCCGTGACGGGGACGTCAGTTCCTGGTCCCGGGTGGTGTGTGCCCGGTAGTTGCGAGTTGTTTCATTTTGCACGGTGTGACATTTGTGGGTGCAGTGGTGGATGTGTCCTGTCCACACAGGGGTGTCTGGGGGGCCATGTTCAGTTTTTCCTCCCTTGCACTGTGTGCGGTGTTTGCGTGCCCTTGTTGTGTGTCTGCCTACCTGCGTCGCCGCGGCGCGTTGACTCCTAGGTGCTGCATCAGGTACAGCATGGGGATGGCCTGGAGTGCAGGATTCATGTTGGGGTGGGCCGCCTTTTTGGTGTCCGTACTCGTGCGGTCGTATTTCCGCCTTGGTATCTCGTGCGGTGTCTCTTAGCAGTGGGAGCTGTTTGGTTGCGGCATCGTAATTTGTACGCCGGGCGGTACGTGATTTCGTCGGACGGTGTGTCTCCATTGGGCCTCGCCGCTACGTGCACGGGCGCACTTTGATGGCGGACGGCGTCGCTGGCTTACGGGCGGTGTTTGGCTGACTTTTCACATCCTAATTGGGCGGGCGTGTGGGCCGCGGCGGGCGGACGGTAACTGGTGGTTTTTGCATCCGACAGCACGGCGGTGGTGCTTCCGCCGGACATCGTAATGGACCCCTATATTTCTGCAAACGATAATAATGATTTCTATATTTTTAAATTTGATATTGCTTACCCTCAAATCGATATTCTTGACAACGATAGCCTTGCACTTGATATTTCCACTCCACAATATTTCCAACTCGATATTCATGTAGTTCGAATTTTTTGGCCTCGATAGTCTATCTCATTACCACCAGAAATATAAGGCATCCTCTGGAGAAAGATGTTTGGCCCGCTTGAGACCAAATGACCCAGACCCTCTCTCAAGGACAAGGAGACAGCAGCTCCAGAAATAGACCCAAAAATGTATACTTTCTTTTTAAAGTACACAAAAGACTCCAAAAATGGGGCTGATTGCTTGTGGCGGGCCTGTTGTGATAAACTCCTTGATGTGGTGGGCCCTCTCACCAAGATCCTTGAGTTTACCGAAGAGGCAACAACATGGGGTATCCCTATATAGCTGGTGATAGTTTCAGGATGGGCACAAAGGGTAATATGCCTGCTCGACAATGCACATTGCTCATTCTCGGTGGAAAGATTCAGATCTTTGTTAATTAAAATAGACCCTAAACTCTGGGAGCTGGCAACAGCTGAGGCAGAAGCCATAGCCCAGGGAAGCCTTTTCGAGATCCATTTGTAAAAGAATTGGGCAAATTCATATCTGCCTTCTCTGCCCTGGATAAAGCACAAAATCCCATCAAGAAAATGCTCCCAGGCAAGGTTTTCTCTAGGTCCGGAAGAGGCAGGGGACGCTCCTCCAGCCGGCTCTATCAGTAAGCGTCCTATAGAAGGCAAGGAAAGAGGAATAACGGCTGGCACAATGGATGCAAGACAACAACCTTCTTCCCGTCTAGATGGTTCGGCAGAGGCAGGGATAACAGAGGTAGTTGAGGTGGAGCAAATGCTCCCCGGAGGGTTCTCCAGTAAGAATTATCCATTTTCTCTTCTAGAATTGGGGGGAGGCTAAGGTGGTTCACGGACAAATGGAGGGCAATCTCGTCCAATACATAGATACTGGAAATGATACAGGATTTTCACTTAGAGTTTTACGGTTCTACAATTCAGGTCAACCGACTCAGACCCCTGAATTTTTCAACACAAGGGATGGCTCTGATAGACAAGAAGGTGAACAAACAATTGTGCAAAGAAGTGGTTTACAGGTCAGTACTCCACCCAAGAGGCTTCTTGTGCAGTGTGTTTTTAGAAGAGAAAAAAGACAGAGGCTTATGACTGGCCATAAATTTAAAAGAATTCAAAGAGTGGTTGGTGTGTCGCTATTTCAAGATGGGAGGGATTAACCTTTTAAGAGATGCCCTCATTTACTGGGATTGGATGGTATGATTAGATTTAAAAGGCGCCTACTTAACCATTCCCATTTATGCCCCACACAGGAAATTCCTCCAGTTTCATTGGAGGAGGCAGGTTTGCAAGTTTCAAGCCCTCCCTTTTGGCAAATCATCAACCCAATGGTGTTTCATAAAACTTCTAAGACCAATGGTGGAGACCCTGAGGGCAAGGGGCTTTAGACTAATAATATACTTGGATGACATCTATGGACCAACGTCGCTAACATTAATGCTCCACCTTGAGCATAACTACGGCGCTACTACAAAATCTGGACTTTTTAATCAATGAGGAGAAATCAGACTCAACACCAAAGCAAACCATGTCTTTTCTGGGCTTCGTAACAGATTTGATACAGGCCATGCTAAGTCTTACAGAGCAGAAGATATTGAACATCAAGAAAGAACTGAGGAGAGTCATGAGCTGGGATAGGATATCACAGCCGCAGGTGGCCAGAAAAGTGGCCTTGCTGTCAGCTTCGAAACAGGCTATATTTCCTGGGCTACTTCAATACAGAATATCACACAGAGTACGTCTGGCTGTATGTGAAAGAAAGGAAGAGAAAAACAGAAGTTGTGTAATGTCAGAAGAGCTGTGAGGGAAAAAAGAGAAAGGAGGAGAATTTCCCTTCAGGACGAGAACCCTCACTCATCGTTAGGTGACATGCTTCATCATATGGGTTCCCTCCTCACACAGAAGTGTGGGCTACAACTCCCCGAGGGGAGGAGCTGAGGTGTTTTCTCAAGATGAGCATTTGGAAAGTGGTGAATGAGGGGCAGAGTGCAAAAAAGAGTAGTGATTTAAAAATGTCTCTATGGGTCCACTAAATCTTTATTGGGTGGCCTCAAGGACACGGTTAAAAACAAGAGGAATAGGGATTAAACCATAACATATCCCTAAATGTCTTCAATACTGGCCACTGTAGAGACTCAAGGCATCCCATCTCAGGAGAGGAATGACCTATGCAGATCTGGTCCTATTGTCTCAGGAAGTAAGGAAGGAGATCCAATGATGGTTAGGCCAAATAGACGCCAGTAATAGGGGAGCGATCTTTGGAGCTTCACCAGATCTGGTAATAGAGTCGGACGCCAGCAGTTGGGGCCAGGGCATCAGATTTGGAGATATTTTGATGGGGGAAGATGGTCAGAATGAGAACTGAATCTGCACATAAACTACCTGGAGCTTCTGGCCGACCCTTTTGCCATCAAATGCCTCACCAAGGACAGAGTCTTTTGTTGTCTCCTCCTGAAGATGGACAATAGGGCAGCGGTAAGATACATCAACCACTTAGGAGGCACAAAATCAAAGAACCTGTTGGAGCTGGCAAAGACTTCTGGCACTTTTGCTTGGCGATACAAATTTCTGTCACAGAAGAGTATCTTCTGAGAGTACAGAACACAGTGGTGGACTGGAACTCCTGATAGAGCTCAGACAACAGCGACTGGAAATTTGAGTGCTAAGGCTTTCAGAACGTTATGGCCAGATGGAGATCTTGCTACACAGATTTTTTCGCCTCCAGGTTGAACAATCAACTAATAAATTATGGGAGCTGGAGAATGGATTTGGGAGCGAGGGCAGTGGGAGCTTTCCTTCAGGACTGGTCGAGTAGACAGAAGTATACCTTTCCCCCCTTTGCAATGATAACCAGAGTCTGTACTCAAGTCAAATGCCAGACATCCTTTTTAGTTCTAGTGACTCCAGTGTAGAAATAACAAGCCTGGTTCTTTGCACTGAGGGAAGTCTTAAAGCGATCTACCAGTAGCCTTAGCAACAATACTAAATATCTTGCAGGACTGTTAAGGGCATCCACATCCTCTGGTTTTGCAGAGCCACTTCAACCTCATTGTGTGGAGTATTTCAGGGGATTTTGGGAAGACAACCAGCTTTCAGAAGTCGCTGCAGGGTTTATCAGACAGGAATGGGTACAAGGTACCATCAAAAGATATCGCTGGGCATGAAGACGATGGTCTGGTCAGTGTCTGGAGCGATGTTTTGATCTTTTGGGGGCGGGAGTTGTCCACATTTTGATTGTTATGCACAAAAGTCTGAGGCAGGGCTGGCTTATAGAACAGTGAACACATTCCATTCAGCAATTTCCGACACAATGCCAGTAACTACACAGTGCTTGGGAAACACCATTGGGTCTGCAAACTAATGAAAAGTGTAAGACTGCAAAACTGACAAAACTCCCAGAGGCCAGAGCCTCTAGCCTTTGAGAGGTCACCCTGGTCCTGTGACTCCTTATGAATTTCTCTGCAGGAAGGAGTTATCATCCAATTGGCAATGTTATTTTGATCTCGTATAAAAGGGTTTCCGACATCAAGGCGTTGGATATTTAAGGGCGTATGTTTACTGCAGACAGAGTGACCTTTCCTGTGTCTAGGAAAACAAAAACAAATACCAGGTTAGTATCATATCTAGCTTTTAATGAAAAACCTAAGATATGTGTGGTCGGATGCAATAAGGCTTATGAATCCATGACAGCGGAGGTACGACCTGCAGGAGAACAACAATTATTTATTTCATTGAGAAAACCCTTCAAGGCAGTGTCTTCACTATCAATTTCAAAATGGGTAAAATAGATCATGCTAGAAAATGGGATAGATGTAACAAAATTTGGAGAACATTCAACAAGAGGTGCTATGGCCTCTAAGGTGAATGCAGTAGGAGGCAAACTGGAAGATATCAGGAATGCTGTGGATTGGTCATCAGAATCAACCTTAAAAAAATCTATTTTAAACTGAATTCCGATGCACCAGAAGTTTTGGTAAGCTTTGAACATGCATAATCCTCTTCTCTGGTCCTGACATAGAATACAAAACGTCCTAGCTATTGAGAAGGAAAGTTTCAATTCTATTAAGGACACAGATGCTAGGATTATCCCTCTCTAGAATCTGGAAAAGAAAAGATTTATTACTTGGCACAAAAAGAATGAGGGTTCAGGGTAAGTAAGTACATTTCCTATTTGCTGAGGCAGTTTATGTGCCCTGATGACATATATAGGGAATGTTTTCATGAATAGTGACATTTTGAATAATTTAGATGTTTTATGAATATATGTGTAGTAGAAGCAAATTAAGTTTCATTGTATTGTGAAGGTGGCATTTGGAGACTTTTTTTAATGACCATTGGCATTAAGTAGAGAATTAGGGGATGGATTCTATTTTATATTTCCAGGTGTGGAACAGAAGAATGTGATAGGCCCAAAGGTTAACATCTTACCGTGAAGAAGAGGAAGAGGAAAAGACATAAGGTGTGGATATTAGGGCACATGTTATGTGATTGGTTAACTGATTCTTACTAGGCACTTTTTTCCCCATTTATTTCTGAGAAATGTAGTTGGTATTATTGAAGAAATTGACTTTTAAAAAGACCGCTATGGTTAATAAAGTGAAGAAAGAAATGCATAATCCTCGCCTCTGTGTCCTTAATAGAATTGAAACTTTCCTTCTCCATAGCTAGGAAATTCTACATTTCTTTGGCCATATCAGTAATCTACCATTGCTGCCCTGTTCAATTAATAAAATAATTTGAAAATTTAGAAATTTCAAGATTTTCTTTTTGAAAATACAAAACATTATGGGGCCGATTACGATGGCGGTCGGTGTCAGTACCGCGGTGCCGGCGGTGCGGAAAAATGCCTTTTACCGCCCGCCAGCAGCGGTCCTCACGGCCGCCATATTATGAAGGGCAAATATGCCCCATTTCCCGACCTCCGCGGTGCAACGCCGACCGCCATGAAATTGCGCCCGCCACCGCGCCGGTGGGAGCCAATGGAGACTCACCGCCGTGCGGGAATGACGTCCCGTCCGCTCAACAAATTAGGATGCGCCAAACAACCCGTCGAACCGCAGGGGAGAAACCGCCCTTCCAGACACGGCGGAATCTCGACAGCGGAGCGTGAAACGAGACTTCCGGAGCCCTCCACCCGGAGCCGAACGCCATGGATCCAGCACTACACGTCCTCCCGGTGCTGTACGTGATACATCACCAGGTCAACATCGCCCGCCGCGGACGCCGCCGCAGGTACGTAAAAAAAACACAATACAAAACAGAACACAAATTCCACGGGCTGAAACAGGGCACGTGGCCACACCAGACACACTGGTGTGGACAGGAACACATCCATCAGTGTACCCACACATGTCTCATCTGGCACCAATTCACACCCTGCATCAAGCCCACCAAATTACCGCGAACATAATGTAATGTGCTGCTGACGACACCGCAGCGGTGAGTATGCGGAAATCCATCGCACAAAGCAGAATGCATGTACAGCAACGGTCAGGCCAGAAAGACCACCACCCACCACCCACAGCTCCGCCGCACACAGCAAGAAACATGCCAATCCCCCTGTGCACCCCCATGTCCAACACCAAGCGAGCTAAATCCACACCCAGCAGCACACAACTAACACCTAGGGAGACAGACACAGCAGCATTGGGTGTAGATTAACACACAGCACAGAGGCACAGGCCCAGGGCAACACACACACACACCACAACACCACATACATGGCAAGAAAGCTGAATACAAGCACAAAATTAACATCCACACACACAAGGAACATACAGACTACTGGACACACACCCTGCCAACTCACACAGACATACCCCACACCGACACACAGCGACATACACAGACTACATGCCACCAGCAATGGAGCACAACATAGAGGAAAGCAAAAATGATGTGCACACAAATGGGAGGGCAAGGAGACAACGAACAACCAGGTGAACAGACACATGCAGGACAAGGAACCTAGAACAACATCCACACCCCATCCAAGCACATGGCTGGCACAGTGAGTGAAGTCAAACAACAGTCACCTCAGTGCAACAACTCAGGGAGACAGCAAGGTAACCCATGTATAGGGACAGGGATGAAAGGAAGGACCTAAAGTCAAACAGTGAACAGCAAGTACACATGAGTATCACACAGGGCACATTGGCACACTCAATGACTGTCAAACACAAGTAGGAGTCCCCAAACATACCCCCTCATATCTGCAGCACACAACCCCAATGCCAGACACACAGAAGGGCCTACATAATGTCCAGACAAGATACAGACAAACAATCAAACCCCTGGGGGCATCCACAAACATCACACACACACAGGGATTTCAGTACCAACGTCTGCACCAAAACAAAAATGGCAAACACAATTCAAAACAGAAACACATACAGAACCACAAAAATAACACACATCACCTGTGCAGCCAAACTAGGGGAAGGCAATGGGAGCACACACACAACAGGAGTGCACCACCTCATCAGTCAGGAAAAATGCATAGGCGACATACCACAACACAGACAAGAAGTGCACCATCACAGAACAACACAGACACATCAAACACACAACAGATGCACAACACCACAAAGCACATAGCAAACACAGCAGTACATCAGGGGATGTACACTAGGACAGCACAAGGCAACATACACCCACAGCACTGAATGCACAACAAGCAGTGTGTGCACACAAACACACAACAGTCCCACACAGCCATGAGTCACACGCCATTAACACACACATCAACACACACGACAAAGCCACAACCAACACACCGTACAACCCTTGACCACCCAAATGCACACCATGTAAGTAACCGTTGTGACTAGGATGACTGCCCATCACAACATGACTACACATCTACACTACTAGGCATACATGAAAGCAAGAACGCACATACATGTTGAGCCTGGTCAGCTATGTGTTTGCAGTGCCCACATACCAGGATGCAGTAAAACATAGCCAACAGCAACAAGGAAGGAACATGAGTCTGGTATGTCACCGAAAACAACATCACTGACCCCACAAGTATCCGAGTCATGAAGAACTGAAGTCCCCGTCACCCCTGTAAAAAAATGATAAGTCAAACAAGCCAGTGGCACAGTTGAAGTGGCACACAGAGCATGTGGCCCAGTAAATGTTAGACATACAGGAAAAGCCTTATTCAGTAAGGACAATGACACAACTGACAACATGAGCAACTGTTTTTATTCACAAATAGCACTGATAGGCAACAATATCAGACAAGACCAAGGCACAAGATGCAGAGCCTGAACATGAGAAGCTGCACAGGCAGGGGCAAACTGCAAGGCCAGTGGCCAGTCCAAGGTGCTGACAGAGTCAATGAGAAGCTGCACAGGCAGGGGGCAAACTGCAAGGCCAGTGGCCAGTCCAAGGTGCTGACAGAGTCAATGAGAAGCTGCACAGGCAGGGGGCAAACTGCAAGGCCAGTGGCCAGTCCAAGGTGCTGACAGAGTCAATGAGAAGCTGCACAGGCAGGGGGCAAACTGCAAGGCCAGTGGCCAGTCCAAGGTGCTGACAGAGTCAATGAGAAGCTGCACAGGCAGGGGGCAAACTGCAAGGCCAGTGGCCAGTCCAAGGTGCTGACAGAGTCAATGAGAAGCTGCACAGGCAGGGGGCAAACTGCAAGGCCAGTGGCCAGTCCAAGGTGCTGACAGAGACAATGAGAAGCTGCACAGGGAATGTGTGTCACCAAACTCCGCCATGGTCAGCAACACAGTCTGGTGTGTCACGATGGGCAGCACAGGTAGCGGTGTGGGAGAGATAGGTCTGTGACGTAGATCAACATTCATACTTGGCTGTCAGTCTGACTGGGAGCTGACTGTGTGTCGGGCACTGTTGGACCACTTGACTGGGGAGTGAGATGCCCAGCTGAGGAAGAGCTATCAGTGGCCTTGGACGCTGGAGGGCTGCTTGGACCAGGTGGTGTAGTGGCACGTGGAGGTGGACTCAGGCCGACGTGGGACACAGTGTGGGAGGAGACAGTGGAGGGGTGCCTTTCCACTTCTTGGGGATTCTAAATTGCTTGCCTGTCTTGGTATCAATGGGAAGTGGTGTGGACACAAACGGCACACTCATCACCAAGGCTGCCGCAGGTGCACACGCTGGACCACCCTTTGGGGATGTGCTGGATCCAGAAGGACGCTTAGCCTGGCATTGCCTCTGCCCCTCCATCCCCTCTTCACCCTGTGTGCCCCCTACAGTGCCCTCCTGTCCCTGCTTCACTGGACTTGGAATGGGAGTAGAGGTAGTTGGTGAAACAGCCTTGGATACCTTACTATGTGTAGCCTTGCCGTGCCCCACCTTCACAGTGGGCATGGAGAGTGTCTGCATGCCTTTGCGAGACGTTTTTGGGACCACAGAGTCTGTGGCCGGGGATTGCTCTGAGACTTGTGACCCTGAGTACTTCCTCCTTGAATCATGTGCCTTTGCAACGCCTGACGGGCTCTTCCCTTTGCGCTCTGGGGTTGTTTTTTTCTTTGTAGGGGAAGGTGTCTGTGACCTTGACCGCTTGGGCTGCTGCTGCTGTGTGCTACATGCGCAGTATCGTGACGTTGATGTGTGTGAAGCGTGGTCACCGTCGTCAGACGTCGCCACTGGCATGGGGGTGGACAAAGGGACTGGAATTGGACTACGAGATTGAGCCAGTTGAAGTGCAGCCGCCATTGTGGAGGACATTGTCTGGACAGTGCGGTGCAGCCTACCCACGTCTGAATGGATGCCCTCCATGAAAGCTAACACCTGTGCCAATTTGCGGTCGTGGTCTGACAATGCATTGAGGAGCCCTGTCTGCCCCACACACAGCTGGCACATAAGGTCCACACACTCTGCACTGATGGCAGCAGGGGGCGCAGGGGCAGCGGTGCCTGGAATGAAGGACACTCTTCCCCTCTTTGTGGTGCGAACACGGGCAGCAACAGAGGAAGTGGCTGGGAGGGTGGGCACTGCACGCTGTGTGCTGGAAGATGTAGCAGACTCTCCGTTCCCTGTGTCCTCCAAGATGTCTGCACCACCGCCGTCATCAGATGATGTTGAACTTTGCGTCTCGGGCTGTGATTCCTCCAGCATACTCCTATCCCCCTCGGAGGCGCTGGTCACATCTGTGTCACTGGGATCCTGTGCAGCTGTTGTGCTTGTTTCACCACCACTGGTGTCCGTCCCCTGTCCCTCCGTGCCCACGGGAGATGCTGCATAACAGAGAGACATGTAGGGTCAGCAAAGTGACAGCAACAGGACAAACATATTCAAGCAAAGCAACACTGAGGATGACAAAGTCTACATGTTGCAGGCCACCCCGTGCAATCTCACCATGCAGACACACTTCACTACCTCAAACAGTGCGTACAAACATCTAAGGAGGAGCTGAGGTGTTTTCTCAAGATGAGCATTTGGAAAGTGGTGAATGAGGGGCAGAGTGCAAAAAAGAGTGATTTAAAAATGTCTCTATGGGTCCACTAAATCTTTATTGGGTGGCCTCAAGGACACGGTTAAAAACAAGAGGACTAGGGATTAAACCATAACATATCCCTAAATGTCTTCAATACTGGCCACTGTAGAGACTCAAGGCATCCCATCTCAGGAGAGGAATGACCTATGCAGATCTGGTCCTATTGTCTCAGGAAGTAAGGAAGGAGATCCAATGATGGTTAGGCCAAATAGACGCCAGTAATAGGGGAGCGATCTTTGGAGCTTCACCAGATCTGGTAATAGAGTCGGACGCCAGCAGTTGGGGCCAGGGCATCAGATTTGGAGATATTTTGATGGGGAAGATGGTCAGAATGAGAACTGAATCTGCACATAAACTACCTGGAGCTTCTGGCCGACCCTTTTGCCATCAAATGCCTCACCAAGGACAGAGTCTTTTGTTGTCTCCTCCTGAAGATGGACAATAGGGCAGCGGTAAGATACATCAACCACTTAGGAGGCACAAAATCAAAGAACCTGTTGGAGCTGGCAAAGACTTCTGGCACTTTTGCTTGGCGATACAAATTTCTGTCACAGAAGAGTATCTTCTGAGAGTACAGAACACAGTGGTGGACTGGAACTCCTGATAGAGCTCAGACAACAGCGACTGGAAATTTGAGTGCTAAGGCTTTCAGAACGTTATGGCCAGATGGAGATCTTGCTACACAGATTTTTTCGCCTCCAGGTTGAACAATCAACTAATAAATTATGGGAGCTGGAGAATGGATTTGGGAGCGAGGGCAGTGGGAGCCATGTGATGGGCAGACAGCACAACATCATGCATGTTGGGGCGTACAAACACTAACACCAATGGACCAGGCCTGCAGCACACCACCCACAATGCCATTGAAATTCCCAGGATTGGAAAAACATCAGTAAGTGCATGTATGTAAAATCCGTGACTGCCACACCCAGCACAGGGGCCACTTACAACCCACTGCATCACAGTAACCACATCACGTACACCAGCGCAGGGACAGGCTTGGTACACATGCAGCCACTCACAGACAAAATCAACCTTCACAGAATACTCACCCCTAGCTTGCTGTTGATGCTCCTTCAAACGTGCGTCCAGCTCAGGCTGTGTCACAGCCAAGATGCGGCACATCAGTGGTGTCAAGCTGCGTCGTGACAACCTGCCACTGCGAGGAGTATCCCCAGTGTCATCTCGGCAACGTTCTTTGCCAGTCGTGATATGTCGTCCCACCTCTTGTGGCAGTGGGTGCGCCGGTGGTTTGACACTCCCAGAGCCCGCACCTTGGTTGCAATGGACCTCCACACGGCCTTACGCTGGTGTACCTTGAGCTGCAGGTGTGGGAGACAAGAGGGGAAAACATCAGTGACACACTCTCATGGTAAAACCTCTCTCTCTGAACAGTGGCATGACACAGACTCATCTCCACACGGCAGATATGGGTCATTGATGTACACTCATGCCAACCACACACGTATCACACTCTGTACAGTCAGTGATGTGTCCTTGTCACATTGGGCGTGGACAGTCCATGCCAGGTAGAATCACACAGAGATGGACAACGAGGAGCCACACAAACAGTCACATGAACAATAACTGTCCCGAAACATGCATCACCAGATAGCTGTCACACCATATGGATGTGTACACAACACATGTCCATCCACCCTTCATGTCCATGCATTTAATGTGTGGGTTGCATACACCCCCTTAACAACTAGGAAACAGCATGTCAGCCAGTGCATTGTACAACCCCACACTCTCAGGCACATACACCATCTGATCGACTACATGTGTGCCCCCTTGCACTCACACCCCCACTGTTGGAGACTTACCACAACATTTGGGCCACCATATAGCCGTGGGTACTGTGTCAGCACCTCGTCCACCAGGACATCTAGCTCCTCGCTTGTAAATGGACTGGCACGGATCTTCTCCGTCCTAGCCATCACTGTGGACATGAGACGTCAGCGGCGGCAGTGGGCGGTGAGGGGTCCCAGGCAGCAGTCCCTGGAGGCAGCAGCAGGTGAGGGGTCTCAGGCAGCAGTCCCTGGAGGCAGCAGCAGGTGAGGGGTCCCAGGCAGCAGTACCTGGAGGCAGCAGCAGGTGAGGGGTCTCAGGCAGCAGTCCCTGGAGGCAGCAGCAGGTGAGGGGTCTCAGGCAGCAGTCCCTGGAGGCAGCAGCAGGTGAGGGGTCCCAGGCAGCAGGCTCTGTGAGCAGTGGAAATGTGGTGCTCCCTTCCACACATATATAGGGCCCTGGACTCGTTTCAGTGGTCATAGTCCTCTGCCATTGGTGTTCCAGGTCAGCCTTCTTCAAAAGCATCCAATGACCGCCTCCGCGGGGGCGGAGAACGCCTACCGCGATTTTTGAATCTGCAACATGCCACCGCGATAGCGGTCCCCATTGGCTGCAAGGGCATGGTTCATGGCGGTGACACACCGCGGGGTCCTGGCCGGCGCTACCGCGGTGGTGCATCTTACAAATGCATCCTATCTCCGCATCCGCTGTGGGCGGAGCACGCCTACCGCGACTTTTGAATCTGCATCATGCCACCGCGATAGCGGTCCCCATTGGCTGCAAGGGCATGGTTCATGGCGGTGACACACCGCGGGGTCCTGGCCGGCGCTACCGCGGTGGTGCATCTTACAAATGCATCCTATCTCCGCATCCGCTGTGGGCGGAGCACGCCTACCGCGACTTTTGAATCTGCATCATGCCACCGCGATAGCGGTCCCCATTGGCTGCAAGGACATGGTTCATGGCGGTGACACACCGTGGGGTCGTGGCCGGCGCTACCGCTGTTTGATTGCCATAGAGTGACATGGGTGACCGGGATGTGGCTGGTGGAGCATGACAAACGCCATCTGCAGCTATTTAGAGGGCCATCACTAACACCAATGTGTCATGTGCAGCACATGAAACACTTGCGTCAGTGGTGGGCATCGACACAGGTTCAAATGGTGGTTGGCATGCTCCGCCACCCAATTCACGGACAGTATGTGCGTCCGCAATGGGGAATATGCAGCATCACATCGTACACTCTGTACGTCATTGTGTTTATGGGGCACGTTTAAGGCACCTACGGACAGTTCTTGTTGTGTGTTTATCAATGGTCATTACTGTACTACGCACAGTGGATACGTTCAGTGGCACATGGCACTGGATAACATTGATATGGTCTCCTGTCACAAATGTCAGCCACTGTGTAACGTCTCACACCAAATGGAACACTGTACTCCATTATGTTGAGCAATATTTACACACAATGTCGCATCTGCCACCCATGCTGACCACTATCTCACACCTGAGCCCATGTGTTACACTGAAAACCCAGATGAACTCATTTATTCAGCATGACTGTCATCATTGGAAACAGATGTCACCCTGTTGTGTTATTGCTAAGACCAATTACATTCCGCATGTTATGTCTTTGTACACACTGGCAACTCCTGCAGTGTATGTCCACATGTACAGGGGGGCTCGACCTGCTAAAGGATGACGAGTACTTCAGCACCACACCTGGCATCCGTTGCATTATTATTGTTTGTCACTTGGGTAGACGGCCAGAGCAGATGTCTTTGCTACATGTCTGCCACCTGTAACCACAGGGACCTATGTGGTAGTGTCAGGTCTGTGCTCATGTTGTAGGACTGTTGTATGTGAATCAGTGACATGTACATTTCAACAATGGTGCTTAGCTAAACTATGTTTTTGAGTGTTGTGCTGTGTTCCGGTGCTACTCACCTGCCACCAGTGCATGTCCATTGTTCACATCAGGAATGTTGCGTTGGCAGATGGACTGCATGCACGGTTTTGGATTGTGCTACCTGTATGGAATATAGTATGCGACATTTGTCCACAGGCTATGGGTGTCCAGTTTTGCCTGTGCAATGTGTGTGCACTGATTAGCGGGAATTGTCTGCAATGTTGGATGGTCAGCACAAGTGGCACACGTGTGCAGTGTGTTGCCACCAACACTAGTGTATGTGCATGCTATGGGGTGCTAGCCATCCTTGCTCACCATCTATTCCAGCACTGTGTGGGTGGATCACATCTGCTGGTGTATCAGGATGGAGTGGGCACCCAAGACAGGTGAGATGTACCTTGACTGTTGTGCCTGTGACACTCATCCAACTCCGACATTTGGTCAATGTGAGGTACCAGTGTCCCACTACTCATGCACAGCCAGCATGTTTGTTAGATGTGGGATATTGATTGTATGCTGTGTTGGGCCTGACAGCCTGTGTGGAATGAGGGTCAGGATGCATGTCCTTTGGGACATGTGGTGTAAAATTACATCCACTGGTGTCAGGTGTCTGAGCCAGTTGTCCATATGTCATGCATACAGTCTGTTCATGCGTAGACTTGTTGGCATACTGGCTTGGCATTGTCCATGTAGTGTTGTATGTTTGTGTTGTGGCACTGTTGTGTCTTGAAACAGCTGGATGTGTATCACCATGGTATGTGTTGTGGTGCACATGTGTCCTTGGGCAGTCCCTCCTTGATGCTGCATGTAAATGTCCAAAATGGGGGAAGATTAAGGGTGCATACAGGCCCTGCTGATCACGTCCCTCATCTACTGTTAATGTGTGCCACATTGGCTATCTGTGTGCTTGTAGAGAGAATTGGGCAGTGGGGTAATGGTGGCCTGTTACAGTGGTACACATACTCTGCACAGGCGTGACATCATCTGTCACTGTCCGACTTTGTATTCAAGTCAGCAGCAGATATGGCCTGTGTACTGATGACATTGGCACATGTATGGGTTTGGGATGTGAATGTAATTGAATTTGAGTGTGTTCGAAGTAGCACTGAGTACAAAGACAATCCCAATGATCTATCCACATTGTGTTGTTGATGTGTCCCCTGCAATTATTGGCCAAGGAGGTGTGGCAGGTACAGCAGCAACGTGGAAGCCAGCAGTGTCTCTGCTTCAAACATGTCCTGTGTCATGTACACCCAAGGCTGAGTCCACCTCAGCTCGATATGTGACTCTTGGCATTCACATAGACAGTGTTCGTATTGTGTCTACTGACTGTGCACATCCATGACAGTTGGACAATTAATCTGTCTCATGTTGGGACAACACTGAATTGCACTGTGTGCTTTCAGGGATGACAGTCAATGTTAGCGCCGTGACAGGACAGACTTTATGAATTTGTGCACATCCTAATTTATGTTGCTATGACGTTTCCCCTTTCATCTCACCTAGAGGCGACCTAATGTGTTTCGTACCTTCACCCTGCTGGCTAACATGGAGGATACCGACATCATAAGGCGATTCCGTCTGGATCGGACAAACCTCCTGGAACTTTGTGCAATATTGGAGCCACACCTGCTTCCACGTTGGACATACCCAACAGCACTCATGGCAACGGCAAAGGTGATGGCATTCCTACATTTCGTGGCTACGGGATCCTTCCAGCAAACTGTGGGCATTGCAGGGGGGATGTCCCAACCAACATTCAGCATGGTGCTACGTGATGTCCTGTTGGCTATGATGCAACACAGGAACCAATTCATACATTTCCCCAGGCGGCATGAGTTGGCGGATGTGAAGGGTGAATTTTATGCACTTGGACACGTTCCTAATGTAGTTGGTGCAATAGATGGCACACATGTTTCCCTGATTCCACCCCAAGCACGGGAGCATATTTACCGAAATAGGAAACATTATCATTCCATCAATGTGCAGGTGGTGTGCCAAGCAGATATGGTCATCTCACACATTTGTGCAAAGTTTCCAGGATCAGCCCACGATTTACACATAATGCGCAACAGCATTTTACCACAGCTGATGGCCAATTTGGCACCGGAGCGGGCATGGATTGTGGGTGAGTACAAAGGGTCGAGTCGTGTGCTGTTTGTGTGCCATGCTGTCCTCGGACACATGTCAGACACTCAATCTGTATGTGTCTTTCACACTTAGGTGACTCTGCATATCCCAACGGACCTTGGTTGCTGAGTCCACTTCGCAATCCCAGGACACCAGCTGAAGTGCGCTACAACAATGCCCATGGGAGGACACGTCGGGTCATTGAGCGAACATTTGGACTCCTGAAATCGCGTTTTCGATGCCTCGACAAGACCGGAGGGGCTCTGCAGTACTCACCCGTCAAGGTGTGTCAGATAGTGGTAGCATGCTGCATGCTACACAACCTGGCCGTGCGGAAGGGGATCCCCTTAATCCAGGATGATGATGACCAGCCACAGCCCCCACCTGCAAACACCCAAACGTCAAGTGACGAGGATAGTGGAGAGGAGGAAGGTGTTGGACAGCGTCAGCAGCTCATCAACAACTACTTCACTTGATGGTCAGTGGCAATGTCAATACTGGCTGTTGTCTGATGATGTTGTGCTTGGTGAATATGTGTATGTGAGTTTTGTGACTACAGCATGTTGCAGAGTCAGTGCTGGCTGCAGATGTGTATGGTAAGGGATCTTTTGACACAGCTACTTGATGTCTATGTTGGTACAGTTGCTCCTTGTGACATGTGCAGATTGTCGTACTTTGATGTGCTGTGTTGTGTGATGCTTGTTAGTCCACCACCTGAGTAGCAACTGATGTTCTGTTGTGTTTTCCTAGGTCCCTTCAGCCTCTACTTGCCTGCGGAGTATCCCTGCTCCTGTGACATTGTAATCATGGGTGTGAGTTAACATACTGTGATGAACATGGAACAGTGACAACTACATTGGTGCGTTATTAGTGTTTATTTACAGTGGATACATGTGATGTAGATGTGGATATTTACAGATTTGTGAATGGTGAATAACAGATTTGTCAGTGATGGTAGATGAGACAATAGAGTATACACTAGATCGGTATGGTAACACAGTCCAACAGTCATTTGCCATTCCCACGGCATTGTGTATGGGGACAGTCTGCAGGGTACACAGCAGGGTGAAGAGGGGTGCCATCATGGCTGGCTACTTGACTGGCTTTTGCCAGGTGCTTTGCCACGGGATGCTCCCAATGATTTTTCGGGCGGCCCCTTGCTCTTTTGGCAGGGGGACACAGGTGCATGGCCAGTGGTGTCTGATGAGTCCCCATGCTCGCTGCACGCAGGGGAGGATGGGGGTCTGTCATCCTGCGTCACAACGGAGGGAGCTGTAGGTGTTGGCGGTGCCGCATGCCTGTCCCTGAGGACCCCCACTAGCTGGCCCAGGAGGTCCCTGATTTGGCCCATGCAGGCCACGAGTTGGCCCATGCGGTTGTCAATTGAGCGCAGCATCTGTTGTTGCTCACGGGCATCCTGCTGAGCCTGCCTCAACTGTCCCTGGGCGTGTTCATAGGCCCCCACAACTCTGTGAATGTGTGCCAGTGATTCAGTGCCAGGGTCTTCTTCCCTTTGGGTCAGCCTTGTCCTCACACCTGGCCTGCTGTCATGGCCCTGTTGCCTCCCTCCTGTGGGCACCGGCCTACTCTCCCGTACCTCCGCAGTTGTTGTGGTCTGGTTGGCCTGTGGAGCAGGGCGAGTGTTGCAGGCAGCAGTGGTAGTGGTAGTGGTGGTGGAGGTGGTGGTGGCACAGGTCGTTGCAGCAGGGCTCTGCGTTGATGTTGTTGCTGAGGGTGGTGGGGCTGTGGGGTCCTGGGACACATTACGCCCTGCCACACCAGATGGTCCGGGTTGGTCCTCCTCCTCCTCATTTTCCAGGGAGTCTGCATCCGAGGGGAGATGTTCGGGAGCTGGTGACTGGCTGTGCTGGTTGGGGTTGTCGTCCTCTGCAGTCAGTTGTTGGTCACCTGTGGGACAGGAAGTAGATGGTAATTGCCTTACACACCTCAGGGTTGCTGTGTTTGGTGTCTCTTATTTACATGTTATGCTACACACAGTTGCCTTTTTCACACATTGTATGTCTGCACAGTGATGTGCCTCATGCCATGAAGGGAGTTACATTCATCATTTCACAATGGTGTGACCTGTGATTGGTTAGCATGCCACACGTCTAGTATTGGTGATTTCAATGTGAGGTTGTCATCTGACAACTGGCATGACTACAAGTTGATGTTCAGCATCTTTGCTGATCACTCTGCCTGGCAGACATTACCTGTGTGCATGGACTAGCCATTGTCATCACATGCATACCGTTGACATGTCCTGTGCTTGTATTTCTTTATACAGCAGACCATGCTAGTTTGTTTTTCCCATGGTCCTTCATGATCAGCACCCATGTACGCTACAGAGGGAAGTCTGGGTGATGCATGTCAGAGGCCCGTTTGCTTGGACATATTTGTTGAGAGTCACAGTTCTGTTTCTGTCACAGTTACATACGCTGAGCTGTCTGCATCCTGTCAATGGCTGTGCTTTTCTTTTCTATTTTTGTGTGAAGTAGAGCCTCATGTTGTCATGTCTCTCAATGCTTTTGTTGAGTGATGGTGGAGTGCATGCACTGTATGATTACCTGTGCAGTGTCACTTTGGTTTTTACTTACAGACACATGCTTCTGGGTGGGGTGCTCCATCCTGCTGAGGGGTGTGAGAGGGGGGCCTGTTGGGAGTTGTTGTGCTGCCTCCAGATACACATTCCCCATCCCTGTGAAGATGGCTACCTACCTGTTAGGTGGTGGGGGAGCGTTCAATGGCTGACACGTGCTTCTGGGTGGGTCTGCTCCATCCTGCTGAGGGGTGTGAGAGGGGGGCCTGTTGGGAGTTGTAGTGCTGCCTCCAGATACACATTCCCCATCCCTGTGAAGATGGCTACCTACCTGTTGGGTGGTGGGGGAGCGTTCAATGGCTGACACATGCTTCTGGGTGTGGTGCTCCATCCTGCTGAGGGGTGGGAGATGGGGGCCTGGTGTGTGTTGTAGTGCTTTTTGTCTGTACACATGCATCCCAGTTGGTTTTGTTTAGCTTTGTGCTTTATCAGGTTGAGTGGTGGTTACATCTGTGTGACCTGTTTTGGGTATTGTGGGTCAGACGAATGTCCTTTGGCCTAGGGGTTGTAGGTTTGAATTTGTGCAAGACGGTACATGGCAATGTGATGATATACATTGGTTTGTACTTACCAGCTTCCAGTCCCCCGCGGATTCCTTCAAGACTCTCTGGATGTAGGATTCCAAGGACCTTCTCCTCCCACGGACTGTATGGTTTGGGTGGGATGGGAGTGCCTCCACCAGTTCCGTCAGCCAACTGACGGTTCTTGGCCCTCTTCCTCTTCACCACGGTCTTCAGGTCATGCCACCGCTTCTGTATTTCCTGCTTGTTGCGGGGGTGGTCCCTACTGCATTGACCTTATTGACTATCCTCACCCACATTTGGGTTCTTGTGGCTAATGGGGTGTGTTGGACCATGTTGCCATAGAGTTGTGGTTCAACTCTTATTATCTCATCTACCATGACTGCAAGCTCTGAATCAGTGAATTTTGGCATTTTGTGTGGTGCCATGGTGTGTGCTGTGCAGATGTTCTGTGGTGCAGTTGTGTGGGTGTTGTGGGTGGTGTGGGTGGTGTAGGTGGTGTGTGTGTTGTGGTGGTGCTGTGTGCAGGTTTGCCTCTCCTTTGTTCTCTGGGGTTGGGACCTTCAGTTGTGGAGTGTAGCAAAGGATTGTGGTCAGGGAGGGGCTGGTTTTATGCTCGGCTATGGGGGTGTGGCAAGCTGGTATGTTGCTGTCAGGTGTGTTGTGTGTGTTGTCCTGTGATTGGTTATTTTGAAATTTCTGGGGCTGTTGTCATTGGGCACTTTTGGTTTGTATTGGGACAGGTCTACTTCAGTGTGTGCATTGTTTGTATTTTTTTCGTGTTTTTTCTACGTCCGCCATTTTTTTTGCGGATCCTCCGCAGCGGTTCCTCGGCAGCGGTGGCTATGCTGCAGCCCTTCCGCCGCCTATCGGATTCATCACTGTTCGCGCACGATGCGGTCGGATTCATAGGTAGGTACCATGGTGGTAGCGGGGATGTCATAATGTCACGGGCGGTTACTCCGTGTGCATGGCGGCGGTTCTTGGCTTTTCCGCTGAGTATCCGGCCGTTGCGGTCGGATTTTCAGCTGGTCCGGCGAGTGCGGGCGGTTTTCGTTGTCTCCCGCCGCCGCGGACGGATTATTGTGTTGGTTCATCGTAATGTATCCGGCGTTTTTCCCGTTGGCCATGCGGGCGGTTTTTTGCCGCTACCATGGCGGTCGGTATGTTTTTCCGACCGCCATCGTAATCGACCCCTATGTTTGGCGGTCAGTTCCGGCATACTGACAGTTGAGAGCCATCTTAGACAGGGATAGGGTGAGCTTCCAATGTAAATTGCAATCTGAATATACTATCAGACAGGACACGAAAAAGACGTTGTGCCTGAACAAGAATAAGGAACTGGTGATACATATTATCTGAAACCATTCTTTCATTATAGTCTCAGAACGAAAGCCCTTTCCCATGATCACTGTAGAGAATTATGTTACTTGATTTTTAATTTTCTTCTCTCTTTTTGCAAGATGACATTTCATGTGATTGAAAGCAAATATTTCTATGAATTAGATATATTAGGATGGACAATATTGACTGAAAGCAGGTAACTAGCATACTGGTCTAGATGTGTTTTACCCCTATGTTGAATGAACTTAATTTTCAATTTATCACTGTCTAATATAGTGGCCCACATGGGTGATATTTCAAACTTAATCAGCATTGACAGTCAGCTTGGCAGTCATTGCTATATTTGGCCGGCGGAGTAGTTTCAGCCAGACATTGATTCCTCCGCCAGGCCAATTGAGATTACTCCATCCGCCAAATAATAAATCAGCCCTAGTTATCAACTTCCAAAGTTACTCTTCAAGTGGTTTCTTTATTTCTCTTGACTAGCTGTTATCTGTGGAGGCGAGATTTGATATTCCAGCTTTACAATATTTGACTTCCAATTGTTCCCATCCAGGACACCACTTGGACATGACAGAAATGAGGGGACCAAGGGCCAGATGTACGACCCTTACAATTTGCGAGTCGCAAATTGCGTCGTTTTGCGACCCGCAATTTGCGACTCGCAAAATGTAATTTACAACAGTGTCTCAGACACTGTTTGCGATTCCTAATGGGGTCACAAATTGCCTGCCTCATTAATTTTCATGAGGCAGGTGCAATTTGCGACCCCATTGGGAATGGCTAGCACTCCTAGGGATGGTGGCCTGCTGGGGTCAGCAGACCACCATGTCTGTGACTGCTTTTTAAATAAAGCAGTTTTTTTTTAAAATGCAGCCCGTTTTCCTTAGATGAAAACGGGATGCATTTAAAAAAGAAAAATGAAACGTTTCAGTTTAATTTTTAAGAGTAGGCAGTGGTCCATGGAACCACCTCCTGCTCTTAAAAAATATTTTCGCATACATTCACAAAGGGGGAGGGGTCCCCTGGGGCCCCTTCCCGTTTGCGAGTGGCTTACCACCTACTTGAAGTAGGTGGTAAACTGCGAGTGTTTTGCGACTGCAATTACGGTTGCAAAACAATAGTACACTGAAGTGCGACTCGCTATTAGGAAGGGACGCCCTTGGCATGCCCCTTCCTAATAGCGAGTCGCAAACCCTATTTTGTGAGTCAGTAATAGGTTACCGACTCGCAAAATAGGGTTTGTACATGGGGAGACCTATTTTGCAATCGCAAACGGGCCGATTTCCCGATTGCTACTGCAAAAAATGGTCGTACATCTGGCCCCAGATGTTCTATCCATTTTTGCACTTGAAGTGGTATTTGCAACAGCAAGAATGGATTTCTCAATGCATAACTCCCATTTTAGGAGTAAGGTTTTTACCTGCTCCTAAAATGGGATTGCAAATGGATACGGATTCAGTATTTGTGTTGTAGCTGTCTCGTCCACATACAAAATCTCTGTTTGATGTATCAAAGTTTTGTGACCAAAATCTGATCGCAAAACATCGAAAGATGACTGACTCTAAAGTTGGGGTGGTAAGCCATTCACAATAGGGAAGAGGTTCTTATTGTCAAAAATGTTTGCTTGAAAGTAGGCCGTGGTCCAGGGGATCAATGATGGGGACCACTGGCAACTCTAAAACAAAAGTAAACTATTTTTAAATACAGACATATCTCCTCTAAGAAAAAAAGGCTGCATTTAAAAAAAAAAAAAAATTAACTTTATTTAAGTGCAATCACAGACATGATGGCCTGCTGAACCCTATCGTCCCTGTGATGGCACCCTATCAGAGTGAGTCACAATTTGCAGTCTACCTCATTAATACTCATGAGGTAGGTCAGATTCTGACCCATTCTGAATTGGAGTTTTAAGAACTGACCTTTTAGTACATGGGTCAGTTTATAAAATTCAATTCTGATTGTAAAATTACTCGTTACAAATTGTGACAACTTTTTTAGACCACTATTTAGCACATCTCACCCAAGATTTTCAACACAGTGTAGGCATCCTGCACCTGTCCACTCTGGAAATGTGCCTTTTGATGTTGTACACAACAAAGCTCACTGAATGTGTGCAGATGCTCCTGCTGCATCCCTGTATTGGTACACTACTCTAGTATACAGGTGGAGTGATGCACAGGAACTGGCTGGAAGTTGTGTTGACTGAAGAATGGCTGCTGGACTGCAATCCAGCCAGTTCCCAGTCTCGAAGGACATTCACCCTTTCCACAACACGAGCTTTTTCCCTTGAAATAATCGTGCAGTAGCAACAATACAAAGCCATTCATTGTACACAAATACACAATAGTCAAATAGGTAGTTTAAATAGAAAAGCAATATTTTCATAAGAACACTAAAAACGGAAGGGTACATTTCAAATTATTCATGTACAAAACCCATATCCCAAATGAGTATTATGGCAGCTATTGTCTGTTAATAAGTATTCCATAATAAAGAAATTTGCCTCAACACTTCAGCTTTAATGTACAATTATAACTAATAAATGTTATGCTGTGATGGACAAACCTGCACTTGGGTCTGACTCTGCACTGATGACAGTTATTACATTGGCCCACTTTTGTAGTGAATGTCATGAGAATGACTGCATGTGTGAGCTTTGGCCCATGTAAAAGTTGCTTGAACTATATACATTGACAGCAGTGGCAGCTGGCACACGTAAGAGCGGTAGGGCGGGGCGGGGGTGGGCGGAGTGGGGTGTAGTCAACAGTCTACGGGGTATAAATAAAACCACTTACCTTGTGACGATGCTGCGAGTGCAAGGTGAGTGGGTTAATTTATGTTTATATTTACTTTTACCTATCTTGTCGTCTGTTGACTTGACTTCACCGCCCCACCCCACCCCACCCCACTGCTCTTACTTTGCCGGCCACCACTGATTGACAATCAAAATATCATTCATTAAAATAATAATGAATGGTATACTGAGTCTGCTCTACCACAGTAACACCAGGAATACCAGAGTGTCCCATCACCATTCACTTCACATCGTCCTAAAGTCTCACTGAAGTCGTGGTAAGATCAAGCTGTTCTGGTTATCCAGATGTGCATGATGAATCGGGTTCTTCATCTGGAGTTCCTCTTGGAACATACAGGAATTTCCATGAGGGAAAGTCTGGGGCAGTTCCCATGGGCAAACCCATGGAGACGAGGTTGTAAGACCTCCCCATCACTGTCAAGGACCTCAGAGGGAAGGTTGTTGGTGGAAACTCAGATCCATGTTGCCTGGAGGATTGTATCTGTCGCCCCCTGGCATGCAGATGTCTATCACCCAGGCTGTTCCATTCCATTGACTTACATATTGTTTGCTTTCAATCCATACCAGGGTTAGCTCATCTCCAATTTGCCGAGGTCTTTGCTCAATATCCTTCTTTACTGCAGTTCGCGGGTATGGCATAGCAGTCATCAGATGTTATTTTTTCAATATAATTAGGTGGAACATTGTTACCCTGTAGACCATGCTTGGTTTTCAGGTTGCTCCCTTCTTTGTGGTTTGTATGATTACCTCAGCATCAGCACGGCAAGCGCTGAGGCCATTATTCTTTCTTCTGAGCTGCTTTTGGAACATGTGTTCTGTTCTCCAGGGTAACCACAGGGTCAAATAATTCTTCTCCTTTGGGGTCGCCTTCAGGGTCTCTTCTAGACTGCTGCCGGTCCAATGCATGGCTGCTTTTGGGGCACTGCTGGCTTCCACTGAGTCACTGCTGAACTGTTGCTTCACTGCTGCTGGACTGATTCTGGGTCACTGCTGGGTGTCTTTTGGACGGCAGCTGGACTACTTTTTCATGTGCACAAAACTGCCAGTGGTCTCGGAATATGCTTGTGGTGTTAGGACAGGTGCAGGATACTTATTGCCCAAAAGTGGCTAACTTATATACTCTTGCCTCAAAAATAAGAATAAATTATCCGGTTGCCAATAGTCGGATGATACCGAAATAAGTAAAGCACACACTGGAACGTCAGTGGCAATATTCCCCCACCCCTAGAGTGAAAAGCACATATTTCAATATCAGTAGCTATATTGCCTCACATTGTGTTAAGCGCATAATGACAGGCTAGTTTCAAATTCATATACCCTTAGGGAAGGGGAGTTTCATTTTCCAAGCATGCTGTTGTTTTGCGCCTCCTCCAGCTCCTCCTGCTTCTCCCCCTCTGCTATTTCTCATCTTCCTCCTGGCCAGTTGATGTGCTTTCTAGAAGAAAAGTAAATGATAGAAGAGCAGGGGCTGATGGGTTATTTTGAATACCAAATGAGGGGTGGACATAGTCTCTTCTCCTCACTCAGGGGCATATTTACAACAGAATGGAGAAGCGTGGCGTTAAGCAAACATTGCTAACGCCACGCTTCTCCATTCTGAAAACGCAGGGATGCGCCGTATTCACAAGAATGCAGCACACCCCTGCATTTCCCCTAGCGCTGGCGCTGAGTTCAGCTGCCTAGCGCCAACGCAGGCACCCTTGCACCACAGTGCAAGGGTGTCTGCGTTGGGGGAAATGATTGTTTATGTGCAGGTGGGTCTCAACCATTCATGGTGTTTTGAAACTGCTTAATGCAGCACACATAGAAGTTTCTAAACGTCATTTTTTTGGGGATTGTTTATGTGCAGGAAGGGTCACCTTCCTGTACATACACAATCAATAGCAATTTGCTGTTTGGACATGGAAACAGCAAAAATAAGGAGAAATAAAGCATTTCTCTTCGTTGCGCCAGGGTAAGACTAGGTTTTTCCTGGACTTAAATTTGGCACTGCCTCCTATTTACGCCACCTTTGTAAATAGGGGCAGAGTCAAAATCAATGGGTGTTGCGGTGGAACGTCAACTGCAACACCCATTGCCCTCCCCTTTCACGCTGAGTATAGCATGAAAGGGTGTCTTATTTACAAAGCTATTGAATAAGAATGCCTACAAGGGATTTCGCTTATTAAACATAGTCAAATTAAATCAGAGACTAAATCGTATGTAAGGTTCCAACTGGTAACCAAACAAGAAGTCAATCTAACATGAATTGAATTGTTCTACATAGGTCAGTCAAGACAAAAAAGTAAAAAATATAAATAAACGGGCATCACTTTTCTTCAAAAAATACACATTTAATGTTTAACAATGAATGATAGGGGTATCATCACAGATACTATAACACCATGACGAGGGAAAATTAACTCAACCTACAAATCATTAGTGTTTACATTCAGTCCAAGATGACATAAAATGAGAAATGGGTCTAAACAATAAAACACACTTCATCAAAGAAGTTTATCATATGTTGACGGAACAGAATGTGGCAGTCGACGTTTCGGTCTGTAGTGGTAAGAAATCCGTCAGACCATCTTCAGGACAAAAGGTAAGTGTCTAAAACAACCCCTTAGATTAATTGAGGTACCGTTGCATATGTCAAAAGATCCACGCAACACAAGAGTACGAAAATGAAGAACTTGATGAGTAAGAACTTCACAGCTAAAAGCCTCGGAAGTAGGCTGATAGTGGAAAACGCTCGTGGTAGAAACAGAGCAGGTACCGTGAAGTATATTTAAAAACCGATGACGTCGTTAGTTAAGTCACAGGCTTGTTATCGGCCGTGCTTCTGAAACAGTGTATTCTGCTTCTCCAAGTCTCAGCGTTCAACACAGCCCAAAGCAGCGTCAAGCCACGGTAAGTGGCTTAACGCTGCCTTGTAAATAAGGTGAAGCCCCTATCACCATCACAACATCACTGAAAGTGACGTTATGGTGGCGTTAGCAACATGTAAATATGCCCCAAAGCCCTTTTAAAGTTCTTGATCTGCTTGGTGCTCATGTACCAGTTACGAAATTAAGGGGCATATTTACAGTAGAATGGAGAAACATGGTGTTAAGTAAACATTGCTAACGCCATGCTTCTCCAGTCTGAAAACACAGGGCTGCATCGTATTCACAAGAATGCAGCGCACCCCTGCATTTCCCCTAGCGCTGGTGCTGAGTTCAGCCTAGCGCCAACACAGGCCCCCTTGCACCATAGTGCAAGGGTGTCTGCGTTGGGGGAAATGATTGTTTATGTGCAGGTAGGTTTCCCTTCCTGCACATAAACAATCATTCATGGCGTTTTGAAACTTCTATGTGTGCTGCTTAATGCAGCACACATAGGTATTCAGACAGAATATCAAGTTGTAAATGTCGACTTACACCAATATCGAGTTGGAAATATCGTGGCACAGAAATATCGACAGCAAGAATATTGTGATCAAGAATAACAAATTTAAGGTAAGAAATATCATTTTCAAAAATATAGAAGTCATTAATATCGTTTTCAAAAATATAGTTGTTTAAAATAGTGATTTTTAATTAGTGTTATGTATTTTAGTATGCATTTTAAATGTATGTGATGTGTTTTTGTATTGTTTATGTTTTTTAAGATATGTGTTACATTTTTAGTAGTTATTTATTTTATTTTATTACATTTTGCGTTTTTTTAGTTCCGTTGCGAGTTGTGGGTTTATAGGGGAATAGGGTGGGAAGTAATTTAATTATAATAAATTAATGATTATTTTTTATTTATTAATATTTATTTAATTGAGATTTTATAGTGTTAATTGTGTTTTTAATTTTTGGGGTGAATTATATTTGTGGGTTGTGGGGTTTATAGGGGTATAAGGTGGGAAGTAATTTATTTCTAATTAATTATTAATTGGTGGTTAATTAATATTAATTAATTAATTGGTAATTAATTATAGAAATAGTGTAATTTGTTTTTAGGTGCGGGTTGTGGGTTTATAGGGGTAAAGCGTGGGAAGTAATATATTTTTAATTAAGTAATAATTCGTTGATAATTAATAAATAATTTATAATTAATTTTGTTAATTGTTTAATTATATTTTTGGGGGGGTGGGTTTTGGGTTTTTAAAGGTGAAAGGTGGGAAGTTATTTATTTTTAATTAAATAATAATTAGTTGTTAATTAATATTAATTAATTAATTGACAATTAAATATGGAAATTCTGTAATCAATTGTAGGTGCAGGTTGTGGGGTTTATAGGGGTAAAGGGTGGGAAGTAATTTATTTTTAATTAATGAATAATTAGTTGATAATTAATATTACTTAATTGATAATTAATTAGTGTAATTGTTTAATTTTTTGTGTGCGGGTTTTGTATTTATAGGGGTAAATAGTGGAAAGTATATTCATTTTACTTACCCTATAATTAGTTGTTAAATACTATTAGTTATTTAATTGAAAATAAAATGTAATTGTGTAATTAATTTTTTTACAGTTTAGTTTTAGGTGTGGGTTGTGGGGATTATAGGGGTAAAGGGTGGAACGTTAATTAATTTTTATGTTTTTTTATTTGTTTTTTAATTAATAATATTTGTTTTTTTGATAATTAATTATGTTAATTATGCAAGAATTTTTATTTTAGTTTAGATTTGGGTTGTGAATTGTGTGGTGTTATAGGGTAGAAAGTAAATAAATGAAATGTTTGTAATAATTAATGTTTTAATTTCTAAATAATATTTATTTGTTTGAAAATTATTTTTCTCTTTTATTTAATTTAATATTTGTTGGTATTTGTGATTTGTATTTAACATTATAATATGTTGTTATATTTTTTAATTTTTAATACTAAATATATTCTTTTAAGTTTTAACATTTTTATATATTTTTATTTATTTTGTTTTTAAATAATTTTTATTTTGTTTCCCTACTGTTGCACTCATTGGAGTGGTAATAGTAATTTATACCCCTCCACTATCCAACTCTTTCCCTACTGTTGCACTCACTGGAGTGGGAATAGTAATTTTTCCCCCTCCGCTATCCCACACTTTCCCTCCTGTTGCACTCTATGGAGTGGGAATAGTAATTTATATCCCTCCGCCATCCAACACTTTCCCTACTGGTGCACTGACAGGAGTGGGAATAATAAATGTTATCCCTCTGCTCTTTAATAGTTTCCTCTGTGTTGTATTGTCTGGAATGGGTGCTGTAAATGTTTTCTTTGTGTAATTTATCACTTTTACTACTGTTGCATTTATCGGAGGGAGATTTGTAAATTTTATTTTTATCCAGTGTTAATATTTAAGTGTTGTGCTAAATGGGAGTGGTAAATTGTTTATGTATTCATTTTAATAGTTTGCATAGTTTTGTTTAAATTGTAGTGGAAATAGTATGCATATTAAATGTTAGAATTCATTTTGCATTGTTATAATTTAAATTATTATGTTTTGTTTATTTGAAATTATAATATTTTTAATTATTATTATTTTTTGATTGGAAAATTAGTTTTACTAAGTTTAAAGATTTTTAAATAGTTTAACGTTTTAATGTAATTAGAATGTTTTTTTATAGATTTTATGTGATTGGTATATGTATATATATATATTTTTATTTGTTATATTTTTTTATAATTTTAAAATGATAAAATATATTAAAAGTATTAGTTTAAAAATTATTTTAAAGTAAATATATATATATTAATTATCATATATGTGTTCCACTTTTTTAAATTATGTTTATTAGTTATATTTGTTAAAATGTATATTAAATCTATTTTTTAATTAATGTTATTATTTAATATATTTAATATATTTTATTTCATTTTATATACATATATAAAAAACTATATTTTGTACAACTATATTAATGATGTCGATATTTTTTCCAATATTGTTATATAATATAGGATGTTGATATTTTGACATCAATATTTATAACTCGATATTGTGGTATGGGGATATTTTGGGTGTTGATATTTTGTCAGTGAACCGCACACAGAAGTTTCAAAACGGCATTTTGTTTTTATTGTTTACGTGCAGGAAGGGTCACCTTCCTGTACATACACAATCAATGGCAATTTACTGTTTCTATGTGTGCTGCACAAGGCAGCACACATGGAAACAGCAAAAACAAGGAGAAATAAAGCATTTCTCCTCGTTGCGCCAGGGTAAGACCAGGTTTTAAGTGGCTTAACGCTGCCTTGTAAATAAGGCGAAGCCCATATCGCCACCACAACGTCACTGAAAGTGATGTTGTGGTGGCGATAGGGGCTTGAAAATTTGCCCCTCAGTCTCTGGGCCCTGCTGATAATTGGACTAAAAAGACAGCCCTTTAGTCAGTATCAAGATTATGTTTTGGATTTTATTCGATCATTCCATAATTTCAGCATTAAGGCGTACATTTAAAAGCATGACCTCTGCAAGAAAAGAATGAGGCCAGTTGGCATATTTAAGAAGACCAAGGGGGGTACAAAGTAAACTCTACACAAGAGCATAATGCGAGTGGTATAGAGAGTGAAGGGCGGAATTAAAGAGTATATGAGCCGAAGCTGCATCACGAGCCCGTAGTGTGCCGATGCATAGTCTCAGAATGAGGACATGCACTAGTTTTCATTGAAAGCACACTGCTTACCATGCATATACTACAGAACGAATTCACAAAGAAATGTGTAACTCTGCATCCGCAGGTTTACTGTCTTATATGGGTACTGATTTTCAAACTCCAGGATTTCAGAGAGTTTTTCCAGAATACTCCTGTAAAACATTGTGCATTCCAAATTACATACATGCAGTGACAAGTCCACAAGTTCAATTGTACAAAGTGCGCAACTGTGAACGTGAAAATGTGTTTGCACTTGTGTAATGCTGACATTTTTTATTCATGTGGAAAATATTTTCCCTTGAAAACACTTACTAGACACCCACCCAATTCTAGAGGTATTTCCTTCACATTCCAACCCTGGAAGCACACTTAAAGCCCGATGTAGGGTCTGGTGGATGGACTAAAGGCCATCAGGCCTGCAGAGGACTTTAAGCCCGCCACCCTGCCCTTACTCTGCCTGCCAAATTTAGACTTCATCACCAACCCTGCAGTGAACTCCATAGGTTTATATAACTCGCCATCAAGGCGGTTCATATAAAACTATTTAAAAGTTTTCTGTGTGTCCATTATTGGTGAAAAACGCTTGCACTAAAGTTTACAAATATATACATATTTTCTAAAAACAAACTCTAAAACGGGAGGTTGTTTTTGGAAAAGAAAAAACTAATGGCCCCAACACCATGGGAGTTTTTTCCCATGGTGTGGGGGGCAGGGTAATTTTTTAAAATGTTTAATGTACCTCACCACCAGTATATTCCTTTCAGTGATAGACAGGAAAAATCACATACTGCCCACTCTAAAAAGGGCGGACAGTGGGATGGCTTACCTCTAATGCCCTGTACTACCTCGGGCCTGGAAGGAAGATTTACCCCTGTGGAGTAAATTACTTCATTGATGTAAACCTGGCGGTCCACCACTCAAAATAGAGTGAGCGGAGCAATAGTGTGGCAGACAGGGTACTCCATCGCCGTTGCGACAGAGTACCCAGACCTCAAATTGTAAATAGGCCTTTTACTCATTCTACTAACTAGAGTAAATCTCTGATACTTTCAAGGGTATTTATTTATTTATTTATTTTATTATTAAATTTATATGGCGCACAGCTACCCAGAGGTCTCCCGGCGCCTACGGACATACAAGACAAGAGATAAGGGCCAGAGCTATTGATAAAAAGGCTCTACTGATTAAAAAGCCACGTTTTCAATTCGTTGCGAAATTTGAGGTAGTGCTTTTCAAATCATCCAGAGAATTTTCCCATGCCACTTTAGAATAGCAAAACAAGTGGAGGCAACTATGATCACTTGCTGCCTCATAGACAATTGGTCGTCAATTATAACGCCAAGGTTGCAGGCCGATTGTGATGGAAGGGGAAGATCGCCCATTTGCGGTGGCCAATGTTGGGGGCCCCAGAGAGTTTTATTACCACCGAAGATGAGGAGTTCTGTTTTCCCACCATTAAGTTTTAGTTTATTTGCGTGCATCCAGTCAGCGATCTTTTTTAGCCCTGGCTGGAGAGAGGGATGTCTTCGAAGTCTCCTTGGAGGAAAGCGAAAAGATGAGCTGGGTGTCATCCGCGTAGGAGTATATTGTTAACCCTGCTTGCTCTGCTATCGTAGCCAGAGGGCTGACGTAGATGTTGAAAAGCAATGGACTAAGTATGGAGCCCTGAGGGACTCCATATGGGAAACCTGAGTCTTGGAATGAGCAATAGAGGAGAAGACCTGGAAGGTCCTTTTGGATAGAAGCTGGACAGCCATTTGAGTGCCATACCGCCAATGCCCTTAGATTGAAGGATTTTTAGAAGAGAAGTGTGGGAAACAGTGTCGAATGCGGCACTTAGATCTAGTAAAATAAGTGCCACCGTATCTCCTTTGTCGACCTGTTGACGAATGTTCTCAGTAACTCCCAGAAGTGTCGATTCTGTGGAAAAACCTGCTCTAAAGCCTGATTGAGACGGATGTAGAATGTTTTGTGCTTCAACAAACTTCGTCAACTGGAAGTTGATATGTTTTCCAGAATCTTTGAGAACACAGGAAGCAGGGAGATGGGGCGAAAGTTAGAAAGGATCTCGGGGTCAGAGTTGGCTTTTTTAAGCAAAGGGAGCACCATAGCATGTTTCCAGGCCACCGGAACCCTAGCTTCATATAGTGATGCGTTGAGGAGCTCCATGATAATAGTAAGTATAGGGAGGTCTAGTTTTTTAAGCACAGAGGGGGAACCGGATCCTTGGGGGAGCCAGATTTGATGCTCGTGAGAATACTACGAAAAGCAGAGATATCAAGGGGAGTCCATTTGTCTACCAGGATATTACTGTTCACTAGAACGACTTCTTGTGAGAGGCATTGTGTTGCCAAATAATTAGTTTGCAAATTTGTTATTATAGTTGTATGTTTGTTAAAATCCGAGTAGATTTTATCAATTTTGTCCACAAAAAATTCCGCTAGATCATCACACTGTTTAGAGTTGAGACCCGGAGGCTCAGGTTGACAACTGGCACCAGATAAATCCTTCACTACTTTAAACAAAACTTTTTTGGTAGGAGTGGGACATGAGGAAACTCTTATATTTTTATGTGTGTCTGGCCAAATTTTCCACAGCATCCCTGCTAGGGAATGCCCAATGCCTGGCCCTGGTAAGAGATTTATCCATGCATAATATTACCCCATCGTGGGGTAATACTATAAATGAGTAAATCAGTTCTATGTACAAGATCACATTTTGTGAATTACTTGTAAGTAGAACTTGCCAGTTCAAGTTGTTTTGTAAATCAAATGCTACCTAGGTAACTCTACCAGTTATTGCATGAGCTGAAGACAGCAAAGCTCAGAAAAACACCTTTTCTTGATTCCAAGTTGTGCTCCTTGCACCTGCTGTTAGAGCAATTTTCTTTGAAAGTGGGCACACAGCCTCCTTCCGCATTTGTGCATGGGGGCGGAGTGCTTCATGAGTCACTGTAGTGTCCTGAGACTATGAAAAAATACCGACCGACTCGGTACGGGAATTTAGTCCGACCGACTCGGACCGGCGCCGTACGACCCGGGTAGTACGATGAAATGCATGTGAAATCCGATCGACTCGGACGGAATACAAAACGACCGACCGAGCCGGACGGAAACAAGCCATCCGCCCGGGAAATCACGCGAAACGAACCGACCGACACGCACCCGGATTGAACCCGAGCGAAACGTACCCGCGAACTCCGACCCGCGTAGTACGATGCTGTGCGTGCAAAACACGACCGACTCGCCCGGAGCACAAGCCGTACGACCGACACGCATACAAAACCCAGCCGAAGCAACCCAATACTCCGCGACCGACTCGTACGCCGCATATGAAACCTAGCTGACACACAGCGGGAACGAGTCGGACAAGATCGCACCAGACAACTGCAGCGTCCTACTCGGACACAAGAACGACTCCTACATGCACCAAAAACACCAAGGACAACATTTTTAAAAAAAGGGCCAAACAAGCAACCACAAAGCCAATAAATACAGGGAGGAAAAAAAATGGAACAAGGACACACCTCCAACTCCACCTACATAAAGGCCACAAATCCCTACCATGATCCTTTGCAAATTCCACTGACCTGCCAGCACAGAACACCATCACACAGCAACCACAGACACACTCACAGCTCATACATCACACAAGCCACACACCATTACCACACCTACAAATAGCACCCTCACACACACCCAGCTAAACCTACACTCACACCCCCCACTTGCACACACACACACATCAGTCACCACCACCACCCATCACCATGCCCCCAAAGAAGAATCATAAGTTCCTAGATAGTGAATTGGAAGTCCTGGTAGAGCGAGATCCTGAGGGTAGAGCCACAGTTGTTTGGTACATTGGTACAACAGACCCCCATGTCGCAGAAAACCAAGATGTGGGCGAGGATTGTCGACAGGGTGAACGCACAATCACCATGTTTGCGCACAAAGGAAGACATCCAGAACAGGTGGTATGATGTGCGCAGGAGGGTCCGGGACCTACTCAAAAAGGACTACCTCCTCAGCCAGCACACCGGCAGTGGCCCTCCTGCAAAACCAGTATACCTCAGGCCCTGGGAGGAGAAGGTGCGGGCCATCCTACCACCAGTGAGCGTATATGGACTAACAGACATCCCAGAGCCTGGTGAGTACACAACTAATATACACAATATGGTGTGACAACACACACACATCACAGTCAAGGGGATAGGCAAACCATGCACCCTTAGCAAATACACAGCAACCAAAAGATATTCATCCCAAGATGTGAATGCTAGTCAGACAAACACAATACCTGCCATCTCATAGTGATATATAACTGTGTCATGACATGTACAAACCTAACAACAAATACAGCAAGGCAGTGGCACAAATAGAACCAAGAAACACTCCCAGATATTTACCCACCACCTCACAGGGAAGCTCACTGAAAGGAAGGAATTCTGTGTATGCTGGTGAAGTCAGTGTAGCCAATAGCATGATGGGAGTGGTAGTCACAGATATTGGTCACACCCACAATTGGCCCATCAACACCACTCTGAACCATGCTCACATCACAGGGAGTGGAAAACAACTGACAAGATGGCTGACACTGGGTACTGCTGTGGGGAGCACAAGGCCCTGATGGGAACTGGGCACCAACAAACAACAGGACCACACTGTCAGCCATCTTGCCATTGCTGTCACACTCACACACAGTGAAGTCCACTCAAAAGGAAGGAAGTATGGGCATGCTGGGAAGGGGGTGTAGGCAATAGCATGATGGGAGTTGTAAGCACAGATATTGGTCACCCTCACAATTGGCCCATCAACACCACTCTGAACCATGCTCACATCACAGGGAGTGGAAAACAACTGACAAGATGGCTGACACTGGGTACTGCTGGGGGAGCACAAGGCCCTGCTGGGAACTGTGCAACAACCAACAGCAGGACACCACTGACTGACATCCTGAAAGACAACTTGCACTCCCTGCAATGGAAGCACGTTCCATGGTGGGATATCTGGCTGGGTGGGAAGGAGGACTCACAGCACTGACCATAGTTACAAGCACCTCCCCTCACACACCCCCTCAACACTAACTCCACATAACCCACCTGGGAGAATGCAATGCCTCACATCCTAACTGAAGATCCCACAAAGAACCACCACCCTGGGTTATGCTGTGTGAAGCACAGGGACACTCTTGGGACTTGTAGCCAAACAACTGCCAGGACAACACTCCCAGCCATCCTGTCAGCACAGGCACCCCACCCCACAGGGAAGCAGAGTCAAAAGGAAGGAAGGATGGGCATGCTGGGAAGGGGGTGGAGGCAATAGCATGATGGGAGTGGTAGTCACAGATATTGCTCACCCTCACAATTGGCCCATCAACACCACTCTGAACCATGCTCACATCACAGGGAGTGGAAAACAACTGACAAGATGGCTGACACTGGGTACTGCTGTGGGGAGCACAAGGCCCTGATGGGAACTGGGCACCAACAAACAACAGGACCACACTGTCAGCCATCTTGCCATTGCTGTCACACTCACACACAGTGAAGTCCACTCAAAAGGAAGGAAGTATGGGCATGCTGGGAAGGGGGTGCAGGCAATAGCATGATGGGAGTTGTAGGCACAGATATTGGTCACCCTCACAATTGGCCCATCAACACCACTCTGAACCATGCTCACATCACAGGGAGTGGAAAACAACTGACAAGATGGCTGACACTGGGTACTGCTGGGGGTGCACAAGGCCCTGCTGGGAACTGTGCAACAACCAACAGCAGGACACCACTGACTGACATCCTGAAAGACAACTTGCACTCCCTGCAATGGAAGCACGTTCCATGGTGGGATATCTGGCTGGGTGGGAAGGAGGACTCACAGCACTGACCATAGTTACAAGCACCTCCCCTCACACACCCCCTCAACACTAACTCCACATAACCCACTTGGGAGAATGCAATGCCTCACATCCTAACTGAAGATCCCACAAAGAACCACCACCCTGGGTTATGCTGTGTGAAGCACAGGGACACTCTTGGGACTTGTAGCCAAACAACTGCCAGGACAACACTCCCAGCCATCCTGTCAGCACAGGCACCCCACCCCACAGGGAAGCAGAGTCAAAAGGAAGGAAGGATGGGCATGCTGGGAAGGGGGGTGGAGGCAATAGCATGATGGGAGTGGTAGTCACAGATATTGGTCAGCCTCACAATTGGCCCATCAACACCACCCTGAACAATGCTCACATCACAGGGAGTGGAAAAGGACTCACAAGATGGCTGACACTGGGTACTGCTGGGGGGAGCACAAGGCCCTGCTGGGAACTGTGCAACAACCAACAGCAGGACACCACTGACTGACATCCTGAAAGACAACTTGCACTCCCTGCAATGGAAGCACGCTTCATGGTGGGATAACTGGGCTGGGGGAGAAGGAGGCCCGGATGGCAAGCAAATACCACCAATGCTGGTCGTGCACACACCTCAACATTCACATTGACGTGCCACAGGTTGGCAGGACAATGTGCTACACCAATATCACTCTCTGACTGTCACAATTTAGGAGAATGCAATGTCCAAGCCCACATCCAGAGGTACAGTCACAACTGTCAGGTGTTTGAACAATTGATGCCAGTAGAAACATAACATACTATCTGTGTCTCTCCCCAAAACAGGTGATGATGGGGACACAGCAGCAGACGAGGAGGAGTCCCTGTCCCAGGCTCCGGGGAAGACTGAGCTCACTGGTGTGGATCAGCCTCTGCACTCTTCGGATGGCGAAGAACCAGCTGGACCCTCCGGTGTGAGTCATCATGCAGCACCAGCAGGACCAACATCTGCACCCCCTGCACCCACCCCTCCAACAACTGCCAACACACAGGCCACCCCTGCCAACACGGACAGACCAAGGACCACAGATGACAACAGCGCAGGGACCCAGACCCAAACTGGAGCTGGTGACAACGAGCCCAGGAACAACACCCAAGTGGGCCCACGGTCACCTGTGCGTGCCACCGCAGGTCCTGCACGTGTCGCCAGGGGTGGTGGGAGGGTGGTAGACATAGGTCGCTCTTTGCAGAGGGGTCTGGACTGCATGATGACCCACAACTGGCACGCATCGCGGATGTGTACCAGACTAGCACCGGAGAGGTCAGCCAGGTAGTGGGGATCCTCAAGGACATACAACAGCAGCAGGCTGCCCATCATGCCCGCTTGGACTCCCACATGTCCCGTGTCGAGACACATGTCACGTGTCGAGACACACATGTCTGGCATGGAGTCCAAGTGGGACACATTGGAACAACTGACAGCGGTGCATAGGGACATACTGACATGCCTCCGCCAGATCAGCACCAACATGGCCTCACCTCCCTGTGTGCCCACAACATCTGCTGCTGAAACACTGCAAATGCCACAGGGAGGGAGGAGGACTCTGGCAGAGAGTCCCCTGCACCGCCGCAGCCTGCACCTGAGGGTCCCCCCCCAAGAAGAGGGGCCGTCCGAGTAGGCCAAACTGAGAGGCCGATGGCCATCTACATCCCCCAGGAAGCCAACACCTGTTCTGGAACTTTTCCTCTGTGTGCAAACTGCACGCCCTGTCGAAGCCAACCCAACTCTCCCACATGACATGGGGAGCTCTAGTTGGCCAAATTTATCAGATGACTGTGGACTTTACTCTGGACATTTCATCTACCAAGACTTCTGAATCACATGGGAACTTTGGATTCCAATTTCTATGTACAGCACCCACCATCCTGTGCACCATCCTCACACCTGTATGTAAATAAACTCACCAATACACAATATCTGCCTCTGTTGTGATTCCAACGTGCTCTCTGTCATGGAGATGGTGATCAGAAAAATGACACTGTGCATGCTAACTGCTACAGCAAGTCCAACACCGTCATGTCAATCATGGCGACGTGACACATATGAGGGAGACACACCACTAGGGCCACACAACACATACACACCAGGGCCATCAGACTCATCACCTATACTGATGTTGCAACTAAATACAGTGGAATGCACAGACACGCCACCTATTCACAGTCTGTGTCAACTAGACTACAGGTGCAGTAAGCAAATGTCAGTCAGATGTGTGACTACAGACAACGCACATCCCAAAGTGAAGCACAGGTTTATTACACATTTGCAACATGTTGTTTCCACTACAAATGCTAGCTAATCCAACCTGGCTGTGGCCACAAAGTCAAATAGTGCAGAAGATAGAAATTCCAGGGGTGTGTGGCACATCACCTGTAGGGAAACGACTGCTTCCACCTTGGAAGTTGAATCATGGATTCGTGGGACCCAAGTTGATCAAACAACTCCGGCAGCACCCTGTGAAGGACAGACATGACACACAGTCAAAACCACTGAAGAACAGCACAGAACGGCAATACTCATGTCTAATACATATCACGAGATAACTACACAAAACCAAGTTAGCATGTCAACACTGTTGGGCAGTACAGACCACCTGCAAGGACACATCGCTGCACGCATCCAGTCAAGTAGCACATGGCCACACTCAAACAGCACCAGAGCACCACACACACATATCATGCAAACTCAAATCATTGACATTACAACCCTCTGGAGACTCACATTCAGCTGAAGAAGTTGGTGATGAGCTGTGTGCGGACATCACCATCATCATCATCATCTTCACTGGCATCGTGACCCAGGCCAGGATCTTCCACAGGTGGCGGACGTTGGTCATCGTCATCCAGGATGAGAGGCAACTCCTTCCGCACTGCCAGGTTGTGTAGCATGCAGCAGACGATGACAATCTTGCACACCTTTGCTGGGGCTTATGGGAGGGCCCCTCCTGTCTTGTCCAGGCAGCGGAAGCGGCTCTTCAGGAGACCAAAGGTCCGCTCAATCACCCTCCTCGTCCGACCATGTGCCTCATTGTAGCGCATCTGGGCTGGTGTCACAGGGTTCCTGAGGGGTGTCAGCAACCACGGCATGTTGGGGTATCCCGAGTCACCTACAGACAGACAATTGCACATTAGCCGATTTGAAAATGTGCGCGGAAAACAACATAGCAGAACACACACAATGGTACAAAGTCAGTACACACCAACAAGCCAGGCATGCTGGTTCGGCATCTGTGACATCATCCTCGGGATGCGACTACTCCTCATCACGTAGGCATCGTGTGCCGAACCGGGGAAACGGGCACACACATGTGTGATGGTCATATCTGCAAGACATACCACCAGAGCATTGATCGAATGGTAATGTTTACGGTTCCGGTATGCCTGCTCATGTGCCTGTGGTGGTATCAAAGCCACATGTGTCCCATCAATGGAGCCAATTACATGTGGCATCCTCCCCAGGGCATAGAAGTCACTCTTGACGTCAGTGAGTCGTTGACGTGTTGGGAAATAGATGTACTGGTTCAGGTATCTCAACATTGCCCCCAAAACATCGCGTAGCACACGGCTGAACATAGTCTGTGACATCCCACCGGCAGTCGCCACAGTGTGTTGAAAGGTACCGGTGGCAAAGAAGTGTAGGGCTGCCATCACCTTCACCTTGGGGGTCAGCGCTGTAGGATACGGACGGCCAGGCTGCAAATGTGGGTCCAACCGCACTGCCAAATCCTCAATCAGCTGCCTGGTGAAGCGGTACCGTCGGATGCTGTCACGTTCCACCATCGTTGCCAGGTCTGGGAATGGTCGATGGACAGCAGGAGCCCTGCAGTGCATAGGTGAAGAAAGCAAGATTGTCAGTCACCCCACCTATGTGCCGTTCACCATACTCAATTTCACATGATACATCATTAACAAACACAAGTACTTGATGTGTGTGTCGTTCTGTTTGGACATATATGGCACCAACATGGACATCATCTAACATCTCTGTTCAACAAGTGTTGACAACAGGTTCCAGGGTGTGCTATGGGAAACCATTAGGCTGTGTCACAGTACCCATTTACTGCTCTCACGTTCCACACACATACCACAGTGACATGTCTGGACAGATGCTCCACAGGCATCACAGCTCATTGACAGGTAGATTCCCAGGGACCCTGTCTTGCCACATGGACACTGGCATGACATGGCGTATCATGTACACGTCAGAAAAACAAACATGACACCCACAGGTAGTGGCCCCTGTAGCCTCTGCAGGACAGACATGGATGTCTGTGACACACACACACACAATATCAAAGTTCATGCACAAACCACGTGGATGTGGAGACTGTCTCCCATTGTGCACATGGAGTCAGAGACATGTGAAACACAACATGCACACAGACTGCGGAGGGACATCACTATTGTGGCAATGGGCCACCCTGTGATGTCCATGCCTTCCCACATGTGAGCCTGGGGGTATGTGACATGTCATACACATACACAACCTGGAAATGTGACCATGACACATGCTCCAAAATGAAAAGTTGCACACCACAGTGGTCAGGTGCACAACACACAAAGGACCCTGTCCCCATGAACACGTGCACAGCCTGGGTGTGTCTGCCCCCAAGTGCCACCCCAAAACCACATGTTCACCCCCATACACAGATAAGGTTATGCTGCCACACATGCCTTAGATACAGTGTGGACTGGGTGTGGTGTTGTAGGTGTGCCCCATAGTCCCTGGAAAGTATATGTGGCTGGCATAGGTTCACCAGTGACCAGCATGGTGACATATGCGTGTGACCTGTCCAGGGACGCGTTGTAGAGCAATGGACCGATCGGTGTGCCCGCACGGCCCATTGCATTGGATGTGAGCGGGTACGCGTTGTAGAGCAATGGACCGATCGGTGTGCCCGCACGGCCTATTGCATTGGATGTGAGCGGGTACGCGTTGTATCCCGGGTACGCGTTGTAGAGCAATGGACCGATCGGTGTGCCCGCACGGCCCATTGCATTGGATGTGAGCGGGTACGCATTGTATCCCGGGTACGCGTTGTACAGCAATGGACCGATCGGTGTGCCCGCACGGCCCATTGCATTGGATGTGAGCGGGTACGCGTTGTATCCCGGGTACGCGTTGTACAGCAATGGACCGATCAGTGTACCCGCACGGCCCATTGCATTGGATGTGAGTGGGTACGCGTTGTATCCCGGGTACGCGTTGTAGAGCAATGGACCGATCGGTGTGCCCGCACGGCCCATTGCATTGGATGTGAGCGGGTACGCGTTGTATCCCGGGTACGCGTTGTACAGCAATGGACCGATCGGTGTGCCCGCACGGCCCATTGCATTGGATGTGAGCGGGTACGCGTTGTATCCCGGGTACGCGTTGTACAGCAATGGACCGATCGGTGTGCCCGCACGGCCCATTGCATTGGATGTGAGCGGGTACGCGTTGTAGAGCAATGGACCGATAGGTGTGCCCGCACGGCCCATTGCATTGGATGTGAGCGGGTATGCGTTGTAGAGCAATGGACCGATCGGTGTGCCCGCACGGCCCATTGCATTGGATGTGAGCGGGTACGCGTTGTATCCCGGGTATGCGTTGTAGAGCAATGGACCGATCGGTGTGCCCGCACGACCCATTGCATTGGATGTGAGCGGGTACGCGTTGTATCCTGGGTACGCGTTGTAAAGCAATGGACCGATCGGTGTGCCCGCACGGCCCATTGCATTGGATGTGAGCGGGTACGCGTTGTATCCCGGGTACGCGTTATACAGCAATGGACCGATCGGTGTGCCCGCACGGCCCATTGCATTGGATGTGAGCGGGTACGCGTTGTATCCCGGGTACGCATTGTACATCAATGGACCAATCGGTGCGCACGCATTGGCTGGGGCCTGGCATGGCAACGGACGCGTTTTCGAAGCTTCAACGAGTCTGATGCAGTGAATTCAGTTGGCCAGCCACAACAATGTTGCAAATTCATGGGTGTCATGAAGTTGAATTTTGAAGGATGCTGTGGGCGTGTATTGGTGCTGCAATTCCATGGATTGGTCAGATTCAGAAGATGCAAACGACTTGGACCTATCACTTTGGACACATGGGACAGTATCTGCCTCTGCAGCACACATATAATGCTGGCTGTTCCCCTGAGGGCTCACTTGCCTGCACTACATGCTCCAGGACAACATCTGCCACTACACTGCTGCTGTCTCTGCATCCTCTGGCTACTGCAATGGCACGTACTGTGGAGAGAGCCCCAGCCTTCACCCATGAGGAGAACCAGGCCCTGGTGGACAACCTCCTTCCACAGTACAGCAAGCTGTATGGGACACCAGGGGAGCAGGTGAGTGTGCTGTCCACTGCCTTACTAATTGTGCATGTTGTCTGACTAGAAGGATTTACAGTGTGCACACCACTGGCTAGCATGCTCACTGAGTAGTTCGCACCCCCAAAGTGTGTAGTCACATGCACTGAACAGGTACAGTGCAGTAACAGTGCATTCCAACAAGGTTTACTTCCCATGCAATGATACCATGTAGTAACTGCTGGCAAACTGTCCATAGCCCTCGTTGCACTGCCTGTGTTCATCATATGCCCCTGTGATTGAGACATGTATTTACAACTGTGTGATGCACGGATATGTTGCATGTGTAGTAATGGCCTTTTCACTTTGTCATCCTCACAGGTTGATGCCCACCAGAAGCAGGAGATCTGGCTGGCCATCGTCCGGGCAGTAAGATCCGTGGGGGTCTACAAGCGCCGGATCCGCAACTGCCAGAAGAGGTGGCAGGACCTTCGTGGCTGGACCCGGAGGATCGCAAGGGTCCAGCTGAAGCTGTCGCCTCCTCGCAGGAGGGGCGGACACCGGACCCTGACCCCCACATGCTCCGGATCCTGGCGGTGGTCTTCCCGGACCTGGATGGGCAGCTGAAGGCCAGACAGCAGCAAGGATGGGGTGAGTCAAAGACTGCACTGTGAACTCTGTCTAACATGCTATGTGCCCTCCTCTGGCCTGGTTAAACTTCCCCAGTACATCAGTCTTGTTGTCCAGTACCCATGTCCCTCTATTGTGACATGCCCACTCCTCATCTGATACGCAGGTGTGCTCCTTACGCTCAGGATAATTGTGTCACTCGGGTACAGGGTCCTTGCATTTTGCTTTGGTCAAGGTGGGTGACAGCTTTTGTTCCCGTGACATTGTGTTGGCCTTCATGGGTGGGTCAATTGCTCACACAATGCCTGAGTCGTGCAATGTAGTCTGGGTGTAACTTTGATATGTGGTCCACTTGCAGATCAGTATCACCACATGTCCCTGGGGTATTTGGCACACCCCCATGCTGCGGGTGGGTACAATGTTTGGGCCTCAGGAGTATGTATGTCAAGTGTGTCACACATGCTTAGCCACCTGCCTACTGACCAGGGCTCATCCCTCTTGCAGGTGGAGCCGGACAGTCATGCCTACTACAAGGCATACAATACACTCTGTACTCCCACTCCCGTGTATCAGCTGACATGTTGTGCTCAGTGAAATGTTCCCTCAGGTGTCTGCCTCTGTGTCGTTGTGCTGTGACTACGTTGTCGGGACTCCTGTGATGTTTATCAGTTAGGGGTCAGCATGCCATCTGCTATTGGACCATGTGAGACAAGACTTCTGTGACTTATAGGTGTTTGATCACTTGACTGTGCAGACAGGTGTATGCGACTGTGACTTTCAGGCAGATGTTCATCATTCACAGCACACTGAGGTGCTCTGGTTCAGAGAGTTGTGTTTCATGTCTCCCATTTGTCCAATTGGTGTGCAGTGGACAAATACGGGTTCAGATGATGTGGTCTAGTGGGGGTGGACATGTGCACTTGTCAGTTACATTACTTGCCTTCCCCATGTCCTAGGATTGTGACACAGTGCAGACTGTTGTTGGCTGGCTGCCATGGCCATGTGACTGGAGACAGTGATGTATGACTTTGCAGGCATGCCTGTGTCATGGCTTTCAACTTCCTAAGAGTGATCCTGCAGGGGAGTGACATGTGCAACATGCACCCCATTGTGGCATTGACTATCCGGACATGGGTGCTTCATGGTGTCTGGTGCTGGTATGCATCTCATGCATTTCTATTTAGACTCTGCCCGTCCATTTATCCAGACACCTGCACTGACTCAGTGGCAAGAGATGTGACGTGGGCATGTTCACATACTTCACCGTGTTCTCAGCAATGTCCAACAACTGTGTAGGTGGTGCATGTGTCCACACTGGGGTATTACCATCAGACAGGCACCAGACAGATGGGTGCAAGGGCAGGAGGGGTATCTGTTCCATGGTTGACCATCAGACTGACAATTGGCTTTTCCTAATCTGTGTGAGGACTTTTGGCAATGTTCAGCTGGGGATGCCAGGTCTTACTCTGTAATGTGCTGTACTCACTGTGGTCAGTGCAGGTGACTGATGTTTGTCTGTTTCCCTAATTGTTTGCAGATACATCCACGGCCACAGGAGGGGACAGCTCCATGGACCAGGAGGAGCGGCAGAGCCAGACTGGGTCAACAGCCGACGAGTGGTCGGAGGGACCCAGTGGCACGGAGGGCGAGGGGAGCCACACCGAGGAGTCCTCAGCACCATCCACCTCAGCTGAGGACCACAGCAGCTCAGAGGATGACTCCCTTGTGGAGGCGGGTGTCAGCAGCCACCAAACACCAGCTAGTCTGTCTGGCCCCACCACCACCACCACCACCACCACCGCCCTCCCATTGGCTCCCATTCCAGAGGTCCGTGGAGGCTCCCGTGTCCGGGAGCGTGTCTCCTTTGTGCCAGGCACCGCACCCCCTGCCCCTGTGTCCCCTGCTGCCCTGAGTGAGGAATCTGTGTACCTGCTTCGGCAGCTCCATGTAGGGCAGACAGCAATGCTGAGTGTCCTCCATGCACACACCACTCTGTTGACACAGCTGGTGTCGTTCATGGAGGGCATCTCGACGGGTATGTCTGCCCTACAGAGGAGCAATAGGTCCATGGAGTCCTCCCTGACGGCAGCAGTGTCCCTCCTCCAACAGTCCCTCGCCCCTCCTACCTCTGCCCCATCCACACTTCCTGGCACCCTACCTGTCCCAAGCACATGCACACCTGCACAAACACCCAGACACACAGACACGAGCAGCACAGACACACCCAAAACCAAGGCAAGACGTGCACACAAGCATCCTCAGGGGACTGATACCACACACACAGGGGATGGGGAACTGACACACACACAGGCAACCACAGTCACTCCGCAATCCTCAAGATCCTCTCCCTCCAAGACCCCTTCCCTTGCCTCACCTGCAACCCCACCTGATAAGCAGCTCTTCCTCTGTGACCTCGGCCTCTTCCCCTCCAATCCCGCTGATCCAGCATACCGGGGGAAGAGGAAGTCCACCCACACAGAGGGGAGTGCCCCTCGCCCCCGGACACCCTCCCCCAGGCGCAGGCAGAGTGAGCCCCCCACCCGCAAGTCCCCCGGTCCCGGAAGAGCAAGACCCCGCCACCGCCCTGCAAGTCAACCACCCAGTCTCTCACCTCCATCCCCCAGGCCACCACTCCACAGGTTCCACCGCCACACCCTGCCCCAGGTTCCCCCACACACCGATACCGCATCCCCAAACTGCTTAGGCCCTCCCCCTGCCACTTGCTCTTCCACCCCCAAACCAGACGCTCTGCCTGTTTGTGCCACTGGTGTGGAGACCGTGTCCCCCCTCTGTCCTGCCCAGCTCTTCTGCCCCCCTTCCACTACCTTGGAGTCATGCACTGCGGTGGAGTCCACAACCACCCCGTCTGACTCGGGCACTGCATTGGGGACCCAGTCCACTCCATCTGACCAGCCCACTGCAGTGGTTGCAGCACCAACACCATCTGACTTGAGCCCTGCGGTGGTGCCAGCCCCCCTGAGTCAGACACCTCCACTGCAGTTGCCGGTGACACTCCTGCACCCACCTCCCCTTCACTGCCTCCTTCTGGCATCCCCTGATCCTGTCCCTGCGGTGCCTGGCCTGCCCCTCGTATGCCCCTCCAAGGGGGATGTCCCCTGTCCGTACCTGTGCAGGCAAGCAATTGTTGACAAGTTGTCACACATCACCCTGTTGGGACTGTATATTTGGACTGGCCATTGGCCTTAGTTTATTTTGGACTTTTGATTTGAGTTGCACACTTGCTGAATAAAGCCTCTTTTTGTTTACTTGTGGTTAATCTTTGGAGGTACATGATGTAGATGTGTAGAATCATGCATTTGCTGTTGTAATAGTGTTCAGATCAGGTAAATGAAGTTTTGCTGTGATGGGCTCCATGTGGTCCATGGGATATGTGTCCTAATCTAGTCTGGATCTATAGCATCCTTTGCTGCAGTCTGAGGGTGTAATGTTCAGCATTTGACACAGGGATGTACGTTTAGCATTTGTAGATTACCATCTTTGTCCTACACTGATGCACATCTGGTGGGCTTACCACTGTCCAATGTTCCTAGTACCCTGACTGTGTGCCCGTCTCCAATGGACATGCAGTTTAGCACATCAAATTTGGAGGACTCATCTGTGTACACAGTGCAAGTTGCTTGACACGTGTCTTGGGTGTATGCAGATGACTGACGTGACACTCCCGTGCCCAGGCTGATATGAGCAGAGCCTTCAGTGTGTTGTAGTTGTTGACTCACTGACCGAGTGTTCTGCTGACATGTTTGAGTCGTGCACAGACAAGGTTTGGCACAGCTGACCTTCCACAGGAGTGGAGTGCCCTCATGGCAGTGCGTGATTCCGTGATATAGGCTGTGCCCGTGTTGTGTGTTGTGTAGGCATGTCTGTGCGTGTTCCCTTCTCCTTTTCCTACACAGGCTGTGTCCCTACGGATGATCCTGTTTGTGATGCTTGCTGAGTTGTTCTGTGTTCATCCAGCATCTTGGACCTGGTTTCTCCGGGATGTGGGTGCATGGCAAACTAATGTTCATGAGGTTGTCATCCCTAGTTGTCTTTGTTGTCAGGGCTGGGGATGTGGGCAAACGCAGATGGGACACAGTCAAGATTCCTCTTGGCACTTGTTGGTTACACAAGTAATGTGATTTTCTGTTTGTGTATGCTTTCAGTGATTGTGACACGTTGTGTGTGTGACTGCTGCCACTCCTCAGGGTCAGAGCTGCAATGTTGGAAGTTGTCTATGTGTGTCCTTTGTGGGTCAGCTTGGCTTCTTCATTGGTGTGTGACTATGGCCAGGATCCCATTGTTTGGGGTGGATTTCACGTCATGCCCATGTACGGCATACTGTGCAGTGTGTCAGACATTCACAAGTCTTGTTGACTGGCCATGTGTGATGGGTTTCTGCACCTTATTTCCCCCACCACCCCTGGGATTGTCATGGGTGCATGTGCAATGTCAGCAGTCCATGTGAGCTTCACTGCTGCACATTGGTGGAGATCAAGGTGTGTGGCGTTGAGTGTGTGCAAATGTGAGTTGTTGCACGGCTGGGGCACTACCTCCATATTGTCCTTGGCTGGCAGGCCATGCTGAGTGCTTTGTGCTTGTATAGGTGTGATGGTAGTTTGTTGCTCAGGACACATGGCTGTGGTTCACAGTGTGGATGACATCTACCTTTGTCATCACAGTGTGATTGTCATGCAGGCTAGTGTCACCACAATGTGGGGTCCCTGGGGGGAGTGCTGTGGTGGTTCTGTCTCTTGCTGTGTTTGTTGCTGTTCCTACAAGCTTGTGTGACATGTGTAATTTGGGCTCCCTCTCATCTCACAATGCCTGTTTGCCCACATAGGGGAATCCAATCCATGAGTTACTTTTGTATGTGACTGTGTTGACATCTGTGTATTAGTGAATCTGGCCTCCTCATGTGTTGTGTGTTTGCCTGGGGACACTGGCACACAACCCCCTCACCTGTTGTGTTTGATATGCAGTGTGAGTCTGCCTGTTTGTGTTTGTGCATTTGCACCACTGCATTGGCATATCTTTAGTTTGCCATTGGCTGTATGTTGTTTGTTGGCTTTCCCCTGCTGGCCCTGGGACTGCTAGGTCATCAGTCAGCACATTGATCATGGTTTGTATGTCCCATTGCTGCCATGGTATGGTATTTGTTCACCTGACATCTACAGTCTCCACAGGATATCTACATTTGTGTGTCCATTGGTGCAGATATGTGGCTCTGCATTATGATGCTCACTTCTGTCATTGTGTTATTTGTGAATGTAGACAATGTGGGCCCCCATGGCTGATGTTTGTGTGCACATGGCCAGAACGATGTGTCATTGGCACTGCACTGCTTGCCTCACACAATCTATGTTGCTATGGGACACAAGCACTACAATGCCACTGTAGTGTTTGGTGTTGTGTGGCCAGGAATAATCCCTGCAGTTTTGTTTTTGCAGCTTTTACCAGGACTACACTTACCTTTTGGGCACTGTGGTGATGGGGCTTTGGGCCCCATTGCCACACTGTTCAAAATGTGCTTCAGCTATGGAGCACACACTTACCTTTGGGCACTGTGGTGATGGGGCTTTGGGCCCCATTGCCAGACTGTTCAAAATGTGCTTCAGCTATGGAGCACACACTTACCTTTGGGCACTGTGGTGATGGGTCTTTGGGCCCCATTGCCACACTGTTCAAAATGTGCTTCAGCTATGGAGCACACACTTACCTTTTGGGCACTGTGGTGATGGGGCTTTGGGCCACATTGCCACACTGTTCAAAATGTGCTTCAGCTATGGAGCACACACTTCCCTTTTGGTCACTGTGGTGATGGGGCTTTGGGCCCCATTGCCACACTGTTCAAAATGTGCTTCAGCTATGGAGCACACCCTTACCTTTGGGCACTGTGGTGATGGGGCTTTGGGCCACATTGCCACACTGTTCAAAATGTGCTTCAGCTATGGAGCACACACTTACCTTTTGGTCACTGTGGTGATGGGGCTTTGGGACCCATTGCCACACTGTTCAAAATGTGCTTCAGCTATGGAGCACACACTTACCTTTTGGGCACTGTGGTGATGGGGCTTTGGGCCCCATTGCCACACTGTTCAAAATGTGCTTCAGCTATGGAGCACACACTTACCTTTTGGGCACTGTGGTGATGGGGCTTTGGGCCACATTGCCACAGTGGTCATGGTCTGCTTGCATTGTGTAGGCCACACACATTTATGTGTGACACATGTGACCGGGGGTCACATTGTATGTTCAATGTCATGTTCAGTGTTGTATGCATTTGACACAGACTACACACGCTTGTCATGGTGTTGGGGGTGGGATGTAATTTTCAGACAGTCCTTATGTGGGAGTATGCTAGTTGTGTCATGCATTACCCGTCCTATGAGTAGGGGTGGTTGTAGTGACAGGCATCCAGCCCCCTATGGGTGGGGATGGCAGTAGTGGCAGGCATCCAGCCCCCCTGAGTAGGGGTGGTGTTGGTGGTAGGCATCCATCCCCCTATGGGTGGGGATGGCAGTAGTGGCAGGCATCCAGCTTCCCCTGAGTAGGGGTGGTGTTAGTGGTAGGCATCCAGACCCCCATGAGTGGGGATGGTACTAGTGGTAGGCATCCAGCCCCCCATGAGTGGGGATGGTAGTAGTGGTAGGTATCCAGACCCCCATGAGTGGGGATGGTAGTAGTGGTAGGCATCCAGCCCCCCATGAGTGGGGATGGTAGTAGTGGCAGGCATCCATCCCCCCATGAGTGGGGATGGTAGTAGTGGTAGGCATCCAGCCCCCTATGGGTGGGGATGGCAGTAGTGACAGGCATCCAGACCTCCATGAGTGGGGATGGTAGTAGTGACAGCCATCCAGCCCCATATGGGTGGGGATGGCAGTAGTGGCAGGCATCCAGCCCCCCATGAGTGGGGATGGTAGTAGTGGTAGGCATCCAGCCCACCCTGAGTGGGGATGGTAGTAGTGCAGCCATCCAGCCCCCCATGAGTGGGGATGGTAGTAGTGGCAGGCATCCATCCCCCATGAGTGGGGATGGTAGTAGTGGTAGGCATCCAGCCCACCCTGAGTGGGGATGGTAGTAGTGACAGCCATCCAGCCCCATTTGGGTGGGGATGGCAGTAGTGACAGGCATCCAGACCCCATGAGTGGGGATTGTAGTAGTGGTAGGCATCCAGCCCACCCTGAGTGGGGATGGTAGTAGTGACAGCCATCCATCCCCCTATGGGTGGGGATGGCAGTAGTGGCAGGCATCCAGCCCCCCATGAGTGGGGATGGTAGTAGTGGTAGGCATCCAGCCCCCCATGAGTGGGGATGGTAGTAGTGGTAGGCATCCAGCCCCCCATGAGTGGGGATGGTAGTAGTGGCAGGCATCCATCCCCCCATGAGTGGGGATGGTAGTAGTGGTAGGCATCCAGCCCCCTATGGGTGGGGATGGCCGTAGTGACAGGCATCCAGCCCCCCATGAGTGGGGATGGTAGTAGTGGTAGGCATCCATCCCCCTATGGGTGGGGATGGTAGTAGTGGCAGGCATCCATCCCCCTATGGGTATGTATGGCATTGGTGATGGCCATCCCGCCCCTATGGTTCTGCTGTTGCTAGTGTACGTCATTTGTGCATCCCTATGTGTGTGTGACATATTTCGGGTACGTGTCGTTTGTTTGTGTTGTGGGTGTTTGACTTACCGTCTGCGCCGTACGCGTCCGTACCGGTCCCGGTAATAGATGTAGAGTATTGGTAGGACCTGCGTGATGGGATTCATGGTTGGGTCGTCTCGTTCGGGTTTCTCGTGGCTTCGACTCGTACTCATCGCTGGCTTGTTCGTCTCGTAGCCGTGGATCGTCTTGTGGCGCGAATCGGACCTTATGTACAGCTCTCCCGGATGCTCAAACGTGCCGGACGTAGCGACGAGTTCGGCACGTACGGAAGACGCATCGTACTAGTCCGGCCGGAAGGTGCTGTGTATTTGGTTCCGTGCAACTCGATTCGGCGTTTACGGATCCGGCTTGGGCGGGGAACAGGAGCTGGAATGGGTAAGTACGGCTCGCTCGGAATCTGGGCTGTTATGCGCATCGTACTTGTTCGTTCGGTAGAGTGTTCGAGTCGGTCGGAAAACACGCGTTCGGCTGGTATTTTTTCCGGACGAATACTGTTAGGTGCGCTTCCGGCCGACATCGGAATCTACCCCTCTGTGTGCTAGGACCCTTGCAGTTCTGGGCAGACTCAGTACAGGAAGTACGTAATTGGTTTGGAGGTGTTAAGGTGTGGTTATTAACCGTTATGACATAATCAGAGAACAAAGTGAGATTGTATGTTGAGGAATAAAGGCGTACAATCCAGAGCTCCATGTGTGTCGTATTGATTTGCATGATCCTGGGCTGGGGAGGACGCTACAATCGCCTGCAAAATTCAGTTGATATGAGAAAAGTTTGGGAATGCTTGAACTCAAGTGTATGATGCCTCTCGACTCGGTGGGAGTTTATTTGATAGCACAATTTCAGAGGCATGGGGACACACAGTACCCGATTAAAGTATACGAGGAAGGCAACAGTGATCATTAGAGAGGCTACACTAAAGTAAAAGAGGCCTCTGATGTAAGACATAAAGGATCTTGCGGCCGTAAAAAAGACATTTCAAATTGATGTCTGGATCCCACAGTCCAATGCAGGTGCGTTCCCTGCAAAAAACAATTCCATATCTACCATCACTGCCACCTCGCCAGCACCACACGGGGACTCCATCCCCCACCTGCCTTTGCGGCCGGAGCCGCCGACGCTTCTATCGGCGCCAGGAGGTGCTTTAAAAGCGGCTCAGGGCTCCGGGGACTCTATCCCACACCTGTCTTTGCGGCCGGAGCCGCCAACGCTTCTTTCCACGCCAGGAGGCGCTTTAAAAGCGGCTCAGGCCGCGGGAGCCCATCGTCACTGCCACCTCACCAGCACCACACGGGGACTCCATCCCCCACCTGCCTTTGCGGCCGGAGCCGCCGCCGCTCCTTTCCATGCCAGGAGGCGCTTTAAAAGCGGCTTGGGGCTCCCGCAGCGCAGGAGCCCATCAGTGCCACCTCGCCAGCACCACACGGGGACTCCATCCTCCACCTACCTTTGCGGCGGAGCCACCGACGCTTCTTTCCGCGCCAGGAGGCGCTTTAAAAGCTGTTCAGGGCTCACGCAGCGCGGGCCGCGCGCGGGTGGGCCCGGGCTAAGTTCGGGACAAGGGTGGGCCCGCCTGCGCCCGTCAGAGCCCAGAGGAGGCTGGGCCTACCCTCTTGGTTTTCACTCTTTGGCTGTATCATTCCGGCTTCTGAGAGTCTTGGCGGCACGTTGCAGTTTGGTGGTGAACCTCGGCCAAGTAAGTTTAGGTGTATTTCTGGAACAAGTTAAATTTACACTTTGGGGGGGCTGAGTTTGTGCACCAATGGCCAAACGAAAAGAAACGGGTGATAGGGAGGGCACACCCCGGTCTCTTCAAAACTCTACACTAGATTGCTTTTTGACTCGTGCTGCCAGAGCCTTGGATAAAGAAATCCTAGAGGTTGAACGCCGATTGTCCATGGAGGGTGGATCACTCACCGCAATGAACTCGGATCATGCTCCTAATAGAGTGCTTGGGGACATAGACCCGGAAATTCCAGCCAGTATACAGGCAATTGCAGAACTAACAACTCCTGCAGAACCTTCATCTCCACCCAATACTACTACATCTTCGACAATCGAATTGCCGGCTAAAAGAAAGAGGAAAATGAAAAATCAGGAACCTCCGCTGGGAGCGAGCACTAGATCAAAAAATAAAACCAAGGTACTGTCACATGAGGGGTCTAAGAGTGTTCAAAATACAATATCAACAGTGCTAAGATCTCACCCTATGCCTCCAGCCTCTAAAGCCCTATCTGACCTATCTGAGCAAGTCATAGAGGGGCATATTATCAAGAAACGGCGTTAAAATTATCGCCGCTTTAGCGACAGAAAACTGCGATAATGGGCTTGATAATATGCCCTTGAGAATTCCAATAGAAGCCCATGTTCTGGTGTCAACATGGGCTTCTATTGGAATTCTCAAGGGCATATTATCAAGCCCATTATCGCCGCTTTAGCGGCAGTTTTCTGCCGCTAAAGCGGCGATAATTTTAAGCCGTTCTTGATAATATGCCCCCTAGTCTTTAAAAAAGCATTTTGATAATATACTCCTAAAGAATCTTTCACCAATTTTGGCTAGACTGGACAAATTCGAGGCAAATGTGGGTGCTATCCAAAAAAGTGTAAATAATTTGATGGCTGGGGTAGGAACAGCTGAGACTAGAGGATCAGACTACTCTGTCATAGGGAGGGGGACAAGAATCAATTAGACAGTCTAACGTGGCAGTAAGACACTGTACCAAAACCATACAACCTACTCTTGCAGTTACTACTAGAAAAAATGTTGATGACCATGTGGAGGGTACATCTACAGATACGACCTTGAGACAAATTGATCATCTAACTGGGGGTGGGAACTTGGGAAGCAGTCTTAAAGCATGTCATGCTGTACATAGTGTTAATGATACTGTTCCCATTAGACAGCTACATTTGCAATTGTATGATGCCCCTAATATAGTTCCTTCCCCACTTGAGATTAATCTGGACCTTCCACCAGAATGTTGCCCTTACGTTGCAATCTTAAGTAACGTCCCCTTTCTACAGGGTAAAATTGAAGAAACCATGAGTCAACTGAAAAAGAAAGTCTGCCACTGGTTATCTCTTAATTCTGACTACACAAACTCTAACTATGGCGACACCTTGTTCGTTAGAAGAGTGAGTTGGATTGGTCCTCTACGTAAGTCTATCCGTGGAGACTGTGTGGTAATTAACTGCAGGTCTCCAGCCCTTGCAAGAAAATTGATTAGAAGTGGGAGGGAACAAACAGGGAGGGGTCATGACCAAAGGATTGGCATTATGCCTTTGGGTTTTTTCTACAGGCATCTTAAGCCCAATGGTAAGGCCAGTAGTACGAATTCGAACACAGCCTTCTTTCCCCAGGTACCTAAGGAACAATTTTCCCTTCTAACTAGTAATAGATTCCAGGCCCTCTCTGGGGTGGATATCCCTGATTGACTAAAGTTGGGTAGCAATAAAACGATGCCGCCCCATGAGGCGGCTTTCTCTAGCAAATCAAGGGAAGATACTATTAAAAGCAACCCGAGAGAAAAAGAGATCGGAAATCTAGCTATGCCCACTGGTTATCGTGCACCTTTCCAAGGATGTGAGGGAGTAAATACAATAGAAGGACCTCAGACACAGGGAAGTACTTTTGAGGGCCAGCAATTAAATATCATCTCATGGAACATTGCGGGAATTAAGTCTAAATTAAATAACCCGGAATGGGCCAAGCTCATGGACAGCAGTCATATATGTCTGCTCCAAGAGACCTGGGCTACCGAGCAGCATTACAGGGTGGGGTACACCACATTCAGCATTGAAGCTAGACATTCGACATCTGGTAGACCTGCTGGAGGACTAATAATCTGGGTTAAGACAACCTTGGGTTGTAAAATAAAACAGATAAATATAGAATCACAGGAGATTCTTGGTTTAGACTTAATTTCACCGAAAGGGAATTCTCATTTGAGGATAATTAACCTATATAATCGGTTTAGTAGTCCCCATAAGGACTCTGACACTATATCAACTCTGATCAATTTCCTTGATAATTCAAGCAAAGAATACTATCTTATTGTAGCCGGTGATTTTAATACAACCCACGAACCTATAGACTATGTACAAGAACTAGTACAGGAGGAAGAACAAGCCAAAGGTATAAAAAGGCTCCAGATACCGGCCCTGAAAAGAAGCACAAAGGTCGGACAGCAAGTACTGTCATTTACCCTTGCTTATGCGGTTCGCGCCTGTAATGGGCGGACACCCTCAGATGTGGAGGCCAAATTTACGTTTAAAAGGGGTAGTGTCAAGAGCAGGATCGATTTTATCATGGTAGGCCTTGACCTTTGGTTACACATTTATGACATGATTGTCTTAGATAGAGAGGACATTGACCATAATGCATTGTTTTTGAAGCTATCTGGTATTATCCTCCCGCAGCTTCAAACAAATCTGGTGACGGCCCCTGTTATTACAACCAATAATAATAGAAGAATAAAATGGCCTCAGATAATTGCTGATGAGATGCTGCTACCGAACATCTATAAAGAGGTGGCGCATACTCTAAATGTATTGGGTACTCAGGATATAGATAATGAAAGCATTATGTCTACTTTCCTACATCTATCCACTAACATTAAGGCTTTCTTTAGTAGACAGTGCAACCCAAAAATAGCAACTCATAACGTTGCTCAATGGTGCAATGAGGACTGTAGCACACCAGAATTGCTCTATCTCTGGCAGTTAAAAAAGGAATAAGGACTGACATAATAAACTTAAGAAGAGCCTATAAGAGAGTACAGGGTGAGGCAAAAAGGGCTTGGGAGGCAGAAAACTGGCACATACTAGTGGAGGCGTCTAGATTGAAGGATTCCCAGCTATTCTGGCATCTACTTTCTAAAGGGGCAAAACAGCCAGTTAGTGAAACGGATTTTTATTTACAACACCAAGTGTGGGAAGAGTATTTTCAGAGACTGTACTCAGGGGTAGTACCCGAGCTGGAGGGTGAGGCAGTTGTGATAGGCAGGGATATCAACACAGAGTCTTCAGTAGAAGAGGTAAACTTCTCCCTAGAAGAAACTGTAAACGCGATTAACTCATTGCAGCCTGGAAAAGCGCCAAGGCTAGATAGACTACCGGGTGATCTATATCGGTCTGAGCCCAATGTATGGGGCCCTTTGCTCCATACAGTTTTTACTGCTATCACACATGGTGGTGATATCCCCGAGTCATGGAAAGGTGCTGAAATAATACCTATATTCAAAAAAGGAGAAAAGAGGGACCCGGCAAATTATAGGCCTATCTGCCTTATAGATGTTCGCAGAAAGTATTCAGTAAAATGATTTTAACGCACCTTCAGTGCTGGATGGAGGATTACTGCATACTTTCTCACCTGCAGGCTGGTTTTAGAACCTCCACGAGTACCCTAGATCAGGTGTTTCGGTTCCTGTTGCTTATCTGGAAGGAGGTAACCATCATGAAGGGTCATCTGTATGTCGTGTTTGTTGACCTCAAAACGGCATTTGACTCCATAGACCACACCAGGTTCTGAGTTGCCCTAAGGGATCTCGGTCTTCCTGGGGGTTGCTCCAACTCCTGGTCCGGCTGCACTCTGGTAATTACGCTAAAGTTAGGTGGAACTCAGATGGCAGCCTAACAAATAGTATCCCTGTCTTAAAGGGGGTGCGCCAGGGTTGCATTTTAGCGCCAACATTGTTTACATTATACATAAATGGGCTTATTAAAGATCTTTATGACTGCGGAGGAGACCCACCAAAATTAGCGGGCAAGCAAATCCCTTGTCTTTTATGTGCAGACAACATGTTGCTCATTTCCAAAACCCCAATGGGCATCCAGAAAGTTTTAACCAAGTTTGCAACTGCCTGTAAAGAACGGGGCTTAGAAATTAACTGCTTAAAAATTAAGTTCATGGTCTTCAATCCATATAAGTCAACTAAAGGGAAATTAAGGCTAGATGCGCAATACCTAGATCAGGTTAAGGTTTTTGACAACTTGGGAGTCAGAATTAGTGAGAATTTGACATGGACTCCCCAAATCCAGAAGAGTGTGCTCTCATTGCAACATGCGGACTGCATAGCAAAGAAAGTCAAAAGTTCTCCTTTTCACCCAATTTCACCAATTTTAGAAATACATCGGGCCAAAGGGTGGGGCGCAGCCTTATAAGGGGCCAAACTGTGGGGGCTGGAACACCTGAACCAGCTGGAAGTAGTAGAAAACAAATTTTTACGAGCAATTTTAAACCTACCAAGGAACACGCCACTAATACCACTTCGCCTAGACCTTGGTCTAAGGTCTATTGTCCATTCAGCTGCCTTAAAGGTGCTTATGTTTTGGATTAGACTTTGGACCAATAACACTCAGATTCCTGTAAAGGAGGCAATGGAGGAATTATTAACGCTCCAAAGACAAACAGGGTGCTTGCTTTGGTTTAAAAAAGTAAGGCAATGGCTTTATAAACTTGGACTGGGATTCATGTGGGACAAGCTATTACTAAAAAATGGGTTCCCAGCTAAAAAGAGGTATTGGGATTTTATTGATTCTTCTTGCACTGAAGTTAGGACACTTAGCACCTTAACAACCCGTTTTTTAGATATTAAAAGCTGTTTTAAGTTTGATCCCTATATGGATGATGTTGAACCCCCTCAAGCACGTGCACTTTACATACAGTTTAGAATTGGGGTTCTCCCATTGAATGCGATGAAATGCAATTGGAAGAATGTGTCTGTAACCTTGCTGTGCCCCCTGTGCAACACTAGCCCTGAAACACTAGTTCACTTTATATTCCTTTGCCCGTCCTATGTTAATTTGAGGAAAACTTGGATTATTCCGGCCTGTCGGGTGTTGTCTTTCTCACACCCCACAGATGCATTACGTGTTTTTAGATCAGACACAACAAGGTGGCTTGTTTTTACATTATCAAGATACTTGCTTTATGCATGGTGGAAAAGGTCTAAAACTGGAATAAGCACTTGATTTAAGAGTTTGGCTACTACTGGGGAAGCAAGCACCAAGGCCTCACTGACGGCCGGTAATGTTAATTGATGATTGTGACTCAATCTGATAGCTCTGGTCTTTTTTACCCCTTTTCTTCCTTTCATCTAATTTTAATGTCACAGAATTTTAAAGTACCTATCAAGTTTTTAATGTAATCTTTTATATTAGAACAATGTTAAGGAGTATAAAACTGATGTCTATTCCCTTAATGTACTCTCCAAGTTCAAATTGAATTATGCATGTAAAGGAGTATGAAGTTGTTGCTTACTTTTTAACCTATTTCTATGTTTTAATATGAAATTTGCATGTATTGTGATATATTTTTTATGTATATGATCATGTTATTGATCGAAATAAATTACCACAATTCCATATAGTAACAACACTAAAAAAGGACCAGATTAATCCATAATTACAAGTACCGTGCTGAGCGCCCTGGTGAGGCCAAAGCATATTCTAAATGTTGCCAGCCTGCATGTAGCTAGAGCTTCAGGCAGTAAACTCGCACCTCATTGGGTGAGGAGGCTCAGGAGAGCTAGTCCTTTCGGGTGAAGTGGGTGCAATGCCCCCATGTTTGTCGTATGAAGGGTGCGTGTATTTTTATAGTGCAAACTAAAGTAGGTGTTGAGAGAGGAGGAACGATTGTGTGCATGAAGAGGGATTTACATCTTTAAATTACACGCCTGTATCTACTTTTGAAATAATTACATTTTAGGAACAGGCAGATTACGTTATTTGTCCAGAATCGCAGCTTTTTCAGACATTTTGGGACCGGTGCTGCAACCCAGAGCCCCAGCATTCAAGTTCGGAAGTTTCGCGATTAGAACACCCCTGCTCCCAGAGGCCCTGTTGATATGAACGAAGGAAGCGTATGAGGCCAATGACGCTAGAATGAGGTGGACGCTGCTAATATGTTTCTATCTGTGATTGATGGGATGTTCTGCCAGAAAAGTCTGAGATCAATGTGTTGCAGGAAATAAACGGGCTGATATGAACATGGCCACTTGCTGAATGCTGCCCATAAATCGAAGTGATGTATGTCGGAAGGGGGCCATTGTTTGCTAGTTTTATGTAAGTGAATGTTATCAGGATGGCCGAGGGGTCAGAACTTTGTGTATAAATGGCGCCTCTGTCGAGTACCTAAGTATATCCAACACCTCACATCATTCTTAGAGGAAGTGACAACCTTATCTTGATCTTTGTAAAACTGGCACCGCTCCCTTCCACCCACCCACCGCCCTTGTACAGACTCAAAAGAATCAGTTGTAAACATGAAAAGCGACTACACAAATCAGTCAAAGTTAGGCCCAGGGGCCGCATGCGGCTCCCCTGACCTTTAATTATGGCCCCCTGGTGAACAGCACCGCTGGGCTGCTGTTCACTTGACAGAGCAGGAACATTCAGAAAGCTGTGAAACAAATGGCAAACTTTGTTTAACTAAAGTAACCATAAAGAAGAAATGAAAGTGTCCAGGACAACTTATCTTTAGGAACACCTTTAGCTTTAAAGACATCTTGCACTAAATGTGTAAAAACATGATAAACTCTCTGCAGACTTAAAAAAAGTGTATTTTATTAACATGCGTGGGTGTTTTACCTTAGTAGATCAGATCATACCACTGCATTGAGAGGCATTTATTAGCAGTGATAGTTTTCAAACAAAAACACAAGAAAAGGTTTTGTGAGGTACACATCCTACACTCGTATATTTTAAGGGGCTCTCATATGTGGTAATGAAGAAAACAGAGGCAAAGTAAAATTAACCAATTGCCTGTACACCAACAAAGCAAGGATTCATGACAAACCGACTTCAATGGTGTTTTTTTCCCACTAGCAGAGTAAAACGAGCATTGGCAAATCCAATAGGTCTCGCTGTTGTGACCAATGGGCTTTCCCAATGGTTCTTAGACACACTGCACAGATGCAGTGCAGCGTTGCTAAAATGAACAAAATATAAAACAAAACTAAAGCGGCCATTCTCATCATTTTGAAGGCGCATACACCACGCATCCGCATGCCTACAAAAGGACGCAGGTTTTTTTTGTTGTTTTCAGATACCGATTGAAATGGATCAGTAATTAAAAAGAAAATAAAACATGCAAAAAAGTTTTTTTAAAGCGGGCGGGGAGCACAAGCAAAAGTGGAGGGGGGTGCAGAAGCACCATGGGAAGGGGGGAATGTGGAAGCAAGACAGGAAGGGACGCAAAAGCACTAGGAGGGAGGGCTGTAGGGGATGCAAAAGCAACACAGGGAAGATGGGAGACAAATGGAAGCAACATTGAGGTTGAATAAGCAACACAGAGGATGCAGGTGCAGGGAAGCAATCGAGAGAAGCGCACAGGTGAGCGCAAGAGGCAGGGTGGAGGGGAGAAGCTGCTACAGAGAGCAACACAGAGTGCAAAGGGAGAGATCTACATGAGAGTGGCGACTCGAAAGCACTTGTACTCTGATTTGAGTGCTTTACACAAAAGAAACAAAGTAGAGCTTGAAAAGAAAGCAGTAGAAGCATAGGTAGAAGCCAATCAAAGAGATTGTAAAGAAACAATGCTCAATGGGCAGGACAAGCACAAGACTGGCAAGATGGGAAACAAATAAGAAGGTGACAAATGACAGTTACACAGGAAGTCAACCAATGGTAAGCAATTGGCACACTCTGCCCCTATTTATGTTCTTGGTAAGCCACAATATTTCTCGCAACAGTCAGCGCATTTGCTATCTCGTAAGCTCAACCTAAGAAAGACTGGCAATGGTTTATTATCTAATCCCTGTCCAGCAGATGAAAAACTAGAATAATGGGGATAGATGTGAAGCCTTGAATGTTCAGCCTTCATACAGATTGTCCCACCCTGTGCTACTGCAGATTGCGCTTTTCAAAGTGTAGGTCTGAACTCGCAACTGAACAGCGTATCAGTGAAAGGCTGACCAGCTATTTGCAGCCACCAGTCTACCTTTCACTTCTGAAAGCAACATAGCCTGAGTTTCAAAGGGGGCAAAATCCCTTGCAGGCAGAGGCAGTAATGACTGCCCTCGCTTACAGTGGGATGTCTGGGAGGTTTCCCTGGGACTCTCAAGCCCTCCTCCCAAGGGGCTCCCTTGGGGTCGCACTCATTGTGTGCCACCTCTATATTATGCATCATCAATACACCAGCTGACGGCCTCTTTCCCTCAGTAACACACCTGTAATACGGTGCAGGTGCAAAAGTAAAGGATTTCCCTCATTTACACGGGGCCACACCCCTTTGGGATCATGCTGGTGCTTAATTACAGAAGTAGTTACTCAGGCACTTGCGACTCCTTCTATAATACCAAAACACCCAGGGGGCACACAAATCGCACATACACATTGGTGTTGCCCCTGAGACTCTATGTATAATACAACATCAGGACCTGAATTGCGTACGTACCATACTCTCTGTCCCAGCTTACGCTGCGGTGCACACTCAACTAGGCTGGAGCAGTGCCCCGATTATACCAAAAATTTGCTATCCCAAGCATAGCCACAAACTCCGACAGCTCACACATGCACCAAGGAGAGCAGGAGAGTGTATTAGTGAAAGACAAGGCCATAGTTAGAAACCCCACTTCAATATTTCACTAGAGGCAGATCGAACTCTGTTTGAAGAGGACAAAAGGCATCTCCATGCTGGTGGGTTCCATCCATCCGGGGTGCCTGTATGGTCTTTCTGACTCCCTGGGCCCCTCTCCTTAAGGGTGCCCTCGGGGTCACATTGACTGCACCACCTCTTTGCTATTCACAGTCTGTGCGCCTCTCAACTGCTTTTTTGCTTCTGCATTTTCATCTATGATACAGTATTCTCACAAAGGCAAAGTGGTCCCTCACTTGCAACACCCAGTTACGATCATGCCAACACAAAATGTGTGCCAGCGCGATCCACATTATAGAAAGAGCTTCACAAGCACCTGTGGCCCATTCCTTGATACCAAAGTGTCCATGGGTGCAAGAATTAGCTACAAATGTCTGTTGCACCCCATGGCACTTTATGTAATATGGTCCCTAGAACAGTGGTCAGAGTGGGCGGGATCAGAGGGGCATGACGTGCCCATACTTTTTTGAATTATGAAATACTGTTCACCTACTTTATGTAAAAAGACAACAGTCGAAGGGCGGTTAATTCCTACAATTTAAATGCCTCTGCTGAAATGTTATTCAGGGAGTCTCCTGTGCTGTGAAACCGAAGCTGGAGAGACAGTGAAACGAGCCTTCCTGTCAGGGTGTCTGTTTGCCTGAAAGAACTACAAATGTGCACTATGAGTTAATTTGCAAATGTAAAAGATGCCTGGAAGCTGGTACTGGCTTTAATTGATCTAATCACTCGAAGCTTTGTGATGACAAAGATTAATTCTTATTGAGTGGTACCGCAAAGAGTTAACAACTGAGTTGTGAAGCCCGTCAACAAGCAGGAGGGGCAGGACCACAAGCCCCGGCAGTCTTCGCGGCCGTTGCCGCACATGCACAGCCTGCGCCCGGAGGTGCATAATTACAGCGGCCGGGCACCGCAGCACGGGTGCGCCCGGGCAAAGCCTGGGCTAGGGCGGGTCGTCTACGTTCAACGGAGCCCAGAAGAGGCTGGGCTGGGCCCCCCTCTAACCTCTACCCATCGGCTCCAGTTTTGAAGCACGCCGCTGGCGTTCCAGGTTAGTCATGGGAAAGAAAAAGGCAACCTTAACATCTTCTGCAGGGATTACCATGTACACCATTGATACTTTCTTGCTTAAAGCAACGAACGCAATAACACAGGAGATTGCCATGGCAGAAAGAAGATTGTCTTCTGGAGAGGGGGGTTCTGTCTCTAACGGCTAGCAGCCGATCCCCACTAATGATATAGTAGACCATGATATCCAGGGCTCCCAAGAGCAAATCACGCCCCAAGTAATCACCCAGGCACATCCCATTGATCATCCAGGCCTATCTCAACAACTCAATAACAATGCGTCCACCACGCCAAAACCCATCGCGGCCAAAAGGAAAAGAGGAACCACAAAAGACCCTGCAAAAGAAACCTAGAAAGACTATATCTAGTTGGCCAACCACAACTCCTGCTAATGCAGCCAATGAGACTTTATCGCAAAATTATAATATAGAGGATCTAACTACTAAGATTACCTCGGTAATACATCCTATTCTGACTCGGCTGGACTCGCTTGAATTAAAAATCCAGGAAATTATAGATAAGGTTTGTTTTACATCCAATAATGATGCTACAACTAGTCAGCCCTTCCAACACCACATTTGTACCCCCTATGACTGCACCTATAGTATGTTATGAGCAGGGGGCCAATTTCGGGGGTACAATAGAACCAAACCCGGGCACAAAAAACGGGCCCCACACTAAGGGGAAAGCTGTATCCTCCACAGATGGACTGCCTCCTAAAGCAGGTCCTGAAGGGCTATCCATGCACACGTCGAAGACCACTTGTGTTCCCAATAACTGTGGGGCGGGGGTGCACAACCCAGACCCATTAGGGCCAATAGTAATTCTACCATTAGCCAACGGAAGACTATTCCCCCAGAACATGAGTGACACCCATCCAAAAACTCTCAATTTACCTCCAGCCGCTTGCCCCTTTGTTTTAATCTTGGCAAATGTTCCCACACTAAGGCACACATTGCAAGAAACTACCACTCAATTCATGGACAAATCATCCCACTGGTTATCAACTTATAATAGTTTGGGACACTTAGCCCGGAATCATCTTATTATGGCAAAAAGAATACCCTGGTTTGGCCCATCTCCAAAACTATGCCAGGGCGATTGTATTGTTTTAAATTTTGACAATTCGCAGCTTGCAGCTGATCTATTATCTCATTTTCAAGTGGCACCCATAGCCACGACCCAAATTCTCCTCACTTTCATATGCTAGTAATTAAAGGTTACGATACTTGGGACCTCTTGTTAATAAATTATTACAATAACAATTTTTCCAATCCTGAATCTGTAATCGAGAATTTAGAGATGGCCATCGATTATCTTACTGGTTCACATCCAAACCCTCTACAAATTCTGTGGGTGGGCGACTTTAACATCAGGAATTGTCCAAGAGTAGAGACAAAGTTGTGCGGGATAGAAGATCATAGGGGTGAGCCAATCACTCACTTCACTCATAATAAATATGGCACCTCCCTGAATAGTGTACTGATGACCTGGCAGTTAGAACCCCGCAATGAAATCGATTAAGTAACTGGCCAAATATCCTCCACCTTTCAAGGCGCAGAACGTTGTTCTGCGATTAATTACATAATTACGTGTGATTCTCTAAACATCAATATTTCTATGATAAAAGCCTCCTTTAACGAATTTAGCGACCATGCTATGCTTACATGCGCTCTTGTGTCGTACACCGCCAAGAAGAGCTTCAGTAGAGTCGCCCCTAAACCTATCTTAGTGAGCAAAAATGGCTTTACCTTAAAGTGGGACAAAGTGGACGAGCCTAAGCTACTTGCAAACCTTCTAGCATCCAACTATGAGGATATTCACCGCTGCTTAGACTTACAACTAAGCAGCAATTTGGTGATAGAAGCTTTTGTTAATATTCAAGCAAACATTAAAAGCCTACTGACCCGCACAATTCCCACAAAAGATATAGCCCAGCCCAGATGGTTTGATAAGAATTGCTCAACAGTCTCAGATAACATCCAGAAAGCTCTAAAAGCTTCACCAAGAGATAAGGAGCACATTTGTGAACTAAGGATTCTGTATTGGTTGGCCCGGGCAGAAAGACAGAAAGAGATAAAACGTGAAGCTTGGGAAACTTGAAAGAAAACATCTGCCTTTAAAGATAGTAGAACTTTCTGGAATGTGGTTAATTCAGTCTCCCTTTCAGATAGGGGTGGTCCCTCTCTGGACGTTCATATAGAGGAGGAGACATGGATAAGCCACTTTCAGGACATTTTCCACAATCCGCCGGGCCTTACCCCTATGTCTGACAACTTTCCTATCAAGGCTCCAACCTGTCTTTTATTCGAACTTGAGGAAGTAGAGACCGCTTTGTCACAGTCACCACCCTTAAAAGCAGTAGGACCCGATGGGGTCCCAACTGATATCTTTTTAACTAATAGACAATTGTGGTCACCTTTATTGACTGTAGTTTTTAACTCAATAGCATTAATGTGTCCCCTGCCCTCCTGGAAAACCTCGGTAATTATACCTATTTTAAAAAAAGATAATGCCTCTACTCCACTCAACTACCGCCCTATTTCCTTGCTAGATAGCACGGTTAAAATAATGGGCAGGTTACTACTGAATAAGTTGGAAATTTGGGTGGTGGAGAAGAAAATTCTTGCAGAAGTCCAGTATGGGTTCAGGCAGGGTAGGAGTACCATTGACCAATGTCTTAATTTGTCGTTACTAGCTGCGAAGTACTCCCTGGCAAAAAAAGGACAGGTATACATGGCCTTCATGGATCTGTCGAAGGCGATTGACTGTGTGGTACACAGCAAACTGTGGGATATCATGGAGGCCATGAGAGTGGAGGCCGCAATCACCAATTTTATTAGAGAGTCTTATCTAGATGCCTCTTCTTCGGTTCGATTTGGTCGACGAGGGGAATGCACCAAACCTTTTAAAATTGAAAGGGGGGTCAGACAGGGTTGCGTCCTGGCCCCCTTTCTATTTGCCCTTTATACAAATAACTTGTATGAAGCCCTAGTTAATACATCAAAAGACACCCCTCAAGCTCAGAACACCCCCCTTCCGATTTTGCTATATGCGGACTATGCGGTTCTTTTAGCAAGAACCCCCATAGCACTCAAAAATCTTATTTCTGATTATACGGCTTTTATGTCCAACCTGGACCTCAAGGTAAACAAATCTAAGACCTTTATTTTAGCTAGGGGATGTGCCAACAAGAAAGCTCCAAGTTTCTATTTTGATGGGGAAAAAATAGAACAAGTTCCAAGCTTTAACTATCATGGCGTGGTCTTTGACTCAAAACAATCTTGGAAGGCGATGTTACAGAATAGGGCAGATCGCATGGGCAAGAGCATAGCTGCCATTTTCCGCTTTTTGAAAAAATTGATCACTAAGCCCGCGCCGGAAATTATTAAGATCTATTTAGCTAAATCAAGGTCTATTGCCACCCATGGGGCAGCGATTTGGGGGATAGTGGACAGCGCACCTCTGCAAGTAATAGAAGACAACTTCATTAAGCGGCTGCTAGTGGTTCCAACAGCTTGCAGCAACATTGTTGCTCACAAGGAAGCTGATTTGCCCTATATTAGTGATGTTATTAAATTGGCTCCACTTTCCTTGTGGTTGTGAATTTGGAAAAGGAATAGCGTTGCACTAAACCAACGGATCCTGAAAGACATTCTGTCTCTAGATCACAGTCATAAAATCCAGTGGCTTTCCTATGTAAAACACACCTTGACATCAGTGGGACTAACAGAACTTTTTGACACTCCTAGTCTTTGTGAAGGTTTTCCTAAATCAAGGTTAAAGGAAATATTTATGAAGAAAATTGCTTCTGATAGGTGGGACGGATGCAGGGGGAAAACCTCTGTTACGACCTACTACGGTCTACCACATTCACAGCAAGGGGCTCCACCGTATCTTTCTTTTGTGGAAAACATCCAGCACCGGTTCATTTTAACTAGATTTCGATTGAATTATATACCGATTATGCTGGGGTATCCATTGAATGTTTTCTCAACCTCACAACTCCTCCCTTGCCCATGTAATAATAAGTCACCTCAATCGATCTTGCACATATTGTTCTTTTGCACTTTTTATACCAAAGATAGGAAACAATATATTATCCCTCTGATGAACAAATTTAACTATTGTTCCCCAACATTGGCTCTTGCTACGTTACAAAATTTAGAAACTCAGTTTGCTTGCCTTACTATGGTTTCCTTCTTACAAGCTGCGTTAAGAAGTCGAAAGGCCAACAATGAACCACCCGAATGAAGTTACATTAGGGGCAGACTATGATGTTAACTGTCTCTTGATTTGCACATTAAGCTCTTGTATGCATGAACAAAGCAAATGCTTATTGTTTCTCGTGCAGAGTTCTTCAACCATGATTAGATTTGTACCGCCATATTCAGCACGTAAGAACCAGGTGAAGGTTTTTTCTGTGGAAATGAATTCTGTTTTTATTACTGTCTTTTATGTGTCTTAATTTAACTGATCTAACATATGGAGCTCTGGCTAATGGTTTTATTCATTTGGAATTTTAACTTGCACTTTTTAGCCTGTTTTCTTTCTTTGTAATCGTATGAGTACTTTGTGGTACGAAGTACCGATTATATATATATATATATACTGTTTTTACTTTTGTACTTTTTATGCATTTAATCAAATGCGAAATAAAGAATGAATTGATTGAGTTGTGAAGTGCCTGCTTTTAACTGCAATTGTATTTATATAGTGCTAACTACCCCTGGAGGTGTTGAAGGGACAGTAATGTAAAAACAAATGCTTTACATACAGTCTGGGTATTACTAAAATCTATATTTTGGAAGCACCATTTTATCTTAAACCTTTTTGCGCATTTTGTAGCAATCTATCTTATACTGTGTAATGCAAGTTTAAAATAATGATTTACATATTCACAATTCTTTTTGTCACAGGGTGTGACCTTGTAGCACAAAAAAATAAACAAGTCACTATTCTCCATTGCACCAAATAAGATTTAATTCTGTGACTGTCTGGTTACAGACACAGACCTCTGCAGTGCATTAACCAATAGATGTTTTATAATGTACTGTAGTGCATTTCCCAATGAATAACAACTTTTTAAATGTATTTTTCATTTAAGCTGCACGTTATTTTATAAGTAGCTATTTTACAATGAAAGATCAAAAAAAGTACAGAATATATACATTTTTTGCCACACCTTTGACCACGCCCCCGTGCTCACTGACACCGCTCCACAGCATCACAGTTCCCATACTTTTTAGGTCAGCCAATAGCGGCAGCCCGCATGCGCTGCTCACTTTGCGAGGCATGCAGTATTCAGTATGGCGTGGAAGCTCCGCCCACTCTCCGCCCATCTTTTTCATCGGTTTAGGTCCTAAATGCTGCCTTCCGATTGGTTTTAGGCCTGTTAGTTCCTCCTCATGACGGCCATGTCATCATTAGTATCCTTCCATGGCTACTGGCCCCTTTACTACAAAAACTATTTTCTTCTCGTGGCCCCCCCCCGCAGTCCGTGACTTCTGGGCCCCCCCACCCCCTACCGCACTCCTGTTCGTGCCTTCTCGCACGCCCGCACTCCCGTTTCCAATGCAATAGGTCTCGCGTAAATGCGAGTCCTATTGCATTGCAAATGCTTGTTAGAAAAGTGAATCCTACAGAGATGGCCACCTTGTTTAACTCTGTCCTATGCCCCAGGGCTAAGTATAGGTACTCGCTTGTAAGTCCTCTTTTGATTTCTAGTCACTGAGTAGCTCAGCCCTCTTTCCCAGCTGTGGGCGCTGACCTTCTCCCACTCGTATTTCAGCCCATTCTCAGCAACGCGTCGTCCATTAATCCTAGGGGGCCACCGGCATAGGACAACGGCGTGTGAAAAGTACATGTCCCCGGTGACACTAAGAAAACTTCGGAATTCACCAATTAATTCCAGGGAAGCCTTTAGCCGAGTTACGCAACGGGGCTCTACCTTTACTGCAGGGGAAACTGCGGCCGCCTTCAGAGCTGAGCTGGTTTCGTATCTGAAAGATTATACTTAGAACGAAGAAGACAGGCGAGATTCGTATTATTTTACAGTGCTGTATAAGATTTAGACTGGAGAACACATTTCTCAATGATCGATCGATAAGTTTTACCATTTTTTCTTTCTCGAAACATAACACGCACTTCTTGCTCCTGGGCGATTGTAACATACATATTGATAATACGGATGGGAGTGATGCGCGCGATTTTTTATCTGTCCTGCATGTGTCCCAACTTCAGCAATATGTAACTGCTTCGACTCATTGCGGGGGCCATACACTAGATGTTATTTGTTCCATTCTTCCTCTAGTGGTGGCAGCCCCTCTGCAAGTCACTTGGTCCGATCATTATCTGATCCCGTTCTCCTGGCATATTGACAGGGGGTCTTACTCGCCCAGGCCACGGCGGACAGGTGCGGGTAAGGCAACTTATAAAATAGAGCCAGCTGCTTTATGCCAAGCCTTGGCTGAATCCCAGCCTCAGCTCCAAGCGGACTTTAATCTGGCTCTTTCTCATTTCAATCGTTGGATTGAGAAGGCGGTGATAGATCTTACTCCGCAAGCCAGACCCAAATGTCAGAACGCGCCGCTATCTAAACCGTGGTTTAAGCCACTGCTTAAATCACAGAAACAGCATTGTAAAAGGCTTGAAAGAAAATGGAGACAGAATTATAGTACTGAGGCCAAAACTGTACTGAAAACAGCCCAAAAATCCTATTATGCAGCTATTGCATTATATTATGCTGATCGTATTGCCCTATCTGGCAACAACACTAAGGAACTGTTTAACATTGTGAAAAGTTATGTGACTCCTAAAGCAATAAACAATGATCATGTTCCTTCTCTCTCCTGGTGTGAAGAGCTATCTAATTTTTTTATCAATAAAGTCAGGGTGCTTCAACTGGTTTTTGATAACCAGGATGCCCAGGCCTCCTTGGAGCTACCTAACCAACAAGTCTCCCTTCCTGCCACAGCCACCTTTTCCACTTTTGAGGCTATATCACTGACGGATTCTTTGGCTGCTCTGTCTTCTCTTAAATCGGGCTCCCCGAATGATCCCTGCCCTGCTAAACTTATGGCTAGTGCGGCTGTGGTAATCAACCCTCTCTTGAATCAATTGATCAACGCCTCATTGACACTGTCCTCTGTGCCAACGGATTGGAAACAGGCACTGCTCATCCCTCTTATTAAAAAGACGACTCTGGATCCCAATCTACCGGCCAGTTATCGCCCTATCTCTTTGTTACCTGCCATTGCCAAAGTCTGTGAAAAAATGGTTAATAAGCAGCTGACCTCCTTTATCGAACTGCATGGCTTGTTGCATCCGGCCCAATCTGGTTTCAGGGCTTCGTATAGTACGTAGTCAACTTTAGTGGAAATCACGGAAGCTATCAGTGAGACTCTGGATGCTGGGGGCAGGGCAGCTCTGGTCCTTTTGGACCTTTCTGCCGCTTTTGATACTGTCCCCCATTCACTTCTTTTAGCCTGTCTGCATAAATTAGGCGTCATGGGTGTTCCCAGCGAGTGGCTGAAATCCTTTTTAGAAGGTAGAACCCAGCAAGTCTGGATTCCCCCTTTCACGTCTACCCCTCAAGCCCTTCGGACTGGGGTCCCACAAGGATCCGTGCTGAGCCCTCTGTTGTTTAATGTCTACCTGACCCCTCTTATTCAGCTGGCGGAGGCCCTGGGAGCTAAAGTTGTTGCTTATGCCGACGATACCCAGCTCCTGTTTACCTGGAAAAAGCAGGAGACCTCCACTGCTCACGTCAAAACCTGTTTAGCTTCAGTGTTTAACTGGCTTACGGCTGCCCAGTTGAAATGTAATGAAGAGAAAACTGAGATTTTATTCTTTGGGAGTTCCCCCCTCTGTTCTGGCATACTTTTTGGCCGGATGAGTCCCCCTAGGCCCTCACCGGCGGGTCTCCCAGTAAAAAATCTCAGGATCTGGTTCGATGAAAAGCTTAGTTTCTCCAACCAAATCAGTAAACTGACGGGCACTTGTTTCGGCATCTTGAAACTTCTTAAAAAATGTCTGCCTCTCCTGCCTTTAGCAGCAAAAGAAACGGTCATCCGTGCCCTTGTTACCTCTCGCATTGATTATGCGAGTGCACTGTACGCTGGCCTTCCCGGTTACCTTATGGACAAACTTCAGGTGGTCCAAAATGCCGCTCCTCGCTTGCTTCTTGACCTCCCCAAACGTACCAGTGTCAGGCAGCATCTTTGCGAACTGCACTGGTTACCGGTAAGGGCTAGGGTCACTTTTAAAGCCCTGGTAACGGCTCATGCTGCGCTCCACGAGTATGGCCCCCGGTATCTTAGGAAACGCTTCCAGTTCTATTCTCCTAGCAGACATCTGCGTTCCTCCAACATGCTTTTGGCCACCATCCCCAGATTTCATTTGAAAAGAAGGGGTGGCAGTTCCCTGTCCTATTTGGCAGCTATGGCTTGGAACTCCCTCCCTTTTGACTTGCGCAGCATTCAGAACTCTACCCAAATTAGGAAGAAGCTTAAAACTTTACTTTTTGATTAAACCGGTTCTGTGTTCGGACTGTTCTTTTTCATTTTCTTTTCCCTGTTGACTCTTGGGCTCGCGCCAGGACACTCTTGAGTAGCTGTGCACGATATAAATCCTGATAACATAACATAACCACCCTCCCCTCCCTATATTTTACATTCGTGAACATGCATTCACAGTGTACGTCTTAAGGACATCAAGTCCCCAGCCCACTCGGCCCCATGGTGAAGTTTCCAGTGATGGTGTACCAGGTTTAAAAATGTGGAATTAAATATTGCACAAAACGCAAAAGATCTGAACCTCAGCATAATAAAGTGCTTTAAACTTGCAAGGCGCTTTATTGTTTGTATATTAAGAGATGACTGACGCTGCACTGGGTAGTCTGCTAGGTACAATGGCAAAGCCGTTGGACATAAATGTGCTTAAATGTGGCACTTACCATCCCTGAACAGAGGCTGATGACGGCAGTGTGCTCAGCCCTGGCATTGACGTGCCCAGTGTAGAAGCAGTGCCTCATGTCCCCGTCCTCTTCGCCGTATAAGTCGGTACCGTTATCCCTGGCCTCGCCCAAGAGCGTGACACTGAAAAGTGGGGCAATAAATCCAGAATTGGCCGTCAAGTTGAGGAGGAACTGTTGCCCGAAGGCCGAGAGCCGGTAGTGGATTTTAGGGGAGAGGGCCCAGGGGTCAGAAGGGACACTTCTCTTTTTCCTTTTGAAGTGCAGATTGGTGGGGAACGCTTGTCCAAACTCATCCACCCGTGTGGGGGTCACTATCTCGTACTCGCCAAGTTTATCCAACAGTTTCGCTGCAAAAAGAAGAAACTCCAACCGTGACCTTCAAATCCATACTTAACAATGGAAGCTACTTTTCAACTCTCATATTGTAATCACATTTTCCATGACACATGAAACTGCACAATCTCTGTCTCCGCTGTTAAATTGTACTCAAGCGAATATTTAGTCTGCATTTAAAAATCATGGGTTCCACCCTTCTGTTCTACAACGCAGTTTGATACAATATAAATCTAAAATATTCTGATTTCGGCAGCTGCATCCGTGCTATGTGATCTCTAGGTGCAACAAACTCATTCATTTCTCCTCGGAGTGCGAGCGGATGAATGAAAAGTTTACCTTGTCTTGAGCGCTGCGTCTCCTGTCTTCTGTCTGTCGCTGCAATTGCAATCAGGTCATGCAGTACTGTAATTAATGCCAGCGCCCAGAACACAAGATGCATGGTTGTCAGCTCAGGGAAGCGGTCTTCACCAGTGGCGGCTGGTGCTTTTTAAAAGTGGTGAGGCAGAAAGGTTTGAGTTGAGTATAAAGTGCATGCGAGCGACCTTCAATCAAACACTGGGGGGTGGTTGAAAAAAAAAGGTACAAATAAACTCGCAAAACCTAACTTATGCAGAGTGACACATCACTCAGCCTGCACTCACACAGACACATTGCTTCACTCACCTTCAATCACAGGCGCACACTGCTTCTCTCATCCTACACTCACATAAGAATCCCGCTGACCCTGCACTCACAAGGGCATACCATTCATCCAGTGCATTCACACAGTCACACAACTCACTCTGTGCTCACATAAGCACACCATTCACTCATACAATCTTACTACTCAACCAGTGGGCTCTCATTACTCACCCTGCGCACTGCTCGCCCTGCACTCAAACGCACGCAACACACTCTGCAATCGCACACAGTCACAATATTCACCATCATCACACACCATATACGCACACAGACCCCAGGCTGCAGCAGAACTAAACGCTCCCTGCACCCACACTCTCAAGCAGAGTCCTGCAGTGTGTTGGGGGTGTGGGAGGGGCTGTGGAGGGCCAGCAGAGGAACTACAAGGCTACAGTCATTTCAGGAGTCCGCACTGATGATGACCCCTTGGAAGTCCAGGCCGGTAGAACCATTAGGAAAATCTCTGAAAGCTGGTATTTTCCCCAGTACATACTTCAAATATCAAAAGAAGAAAGTACTTTAAAACCTGCTTATAGCTGCCATAATGATTTCCTACTGAGTAATGCATGACCACAGATTGCTTTACTACATTAAAAATCCGGAAAGGGAGTTGGTTGACATAGTAAAATCGTTAGGTGGCCCAGCTCACATCTGGCCAAAAGTTTGAATCCTGTAATTTTGATTTCATCTTTCCGAGGTCGATAACGTGTATTCTGTTAGTTTTAGTAATACACCTCTATGTGAAAATACTAAAGAAAGCATGAGCTAACACAAGGATTGTTCAGCGTGACCCCATGAAACCAAGACGTGTTTTCAGGCCAAAAACAACACAATAAATGGAAGAGGCGAGCCAGACAAGAATGCGGGTTGGTGGCAGTGGCTTCTCTCGTCCTGTGCGAGCACAATGCACCTGGCAGCAGTGGGCATGAAAAGGCACTAAGATGTATTTACAAGGAACAGTAACTGTTCCAAATCTACATAACAGACTGGGGTGCGGACTGCGGACATAAGTCAGAGGATGTCAGCAGAGAGGCACCAAGGCACGCTGACTGTATGGCGAGTTGAGGCAGGAGCTGTATGGTGGGGTTGCTGTGATATATATGGGGCTTTAGGGCGGGGTCCTGTGCTCCGGACCCAGTTTCTTTGAAAAGCTGCGCACGAGCTGCATTAATTCAGCTCCTTTCACCACTGAGCTCTCTCTTAAGCGGACAAGGCAAGACGGGAAAGGCAAAGGTGCACTCCACCTGCCCTCCCTCTCCCCTCCTCCCTCATAGCCGGGGCTCTCTCCCTCCATCCATCTCTCCCTTCACCAGCGCTCTCTCCGTGCCTTTTCTCCCCCATCTGTATTCCCTCAGTTCTCCCACATCGCTTCCAGTCTCTTTACAAAAATAAAGTTACCTACCTCACCGCCGGTATCGCGCCGCTCCCGCATTTTCTGAATCCTGGAGGAAGTTGGAACACAGGAAGCAGCCAGCAGGCAGCCTCACTCCCCTACCTAAGCCAATCACAACGCTGCAATGGCAGCATTGTGATTGGTGAGGCGCAGGGAGAGCGCCCAGCCGGGCCATTTTCTCCTGCATAGAGAAAAGGGAGAGTGGGCGGTCGTGCTCGAGGGCGGGGAGTGGCTTACCCACTGTTGTGGGTACTGACTGTTTGGTCGGCTCCAGGGGCCGACCAAACAGTCAGTACCCACAACAGTGGGTAAGCTACCCCCTGCCCTCGAGCAGGACCGCCCAACCTCCCGCCCTCAACCAGGCACTTCTGCTTTCTCGCATTGCGAGAAGCAAAAACATAAAATGGTAGTTTTTACCATTTTATGTTTCTGCCTTCTCGCACTGTGAGAAAGCAGTGGGGCGACGCCCAAATGCCCCTATGGAGGAGCCGCCACTGGTCTTCACGCATTATCTCCTCTGTTTTGCCCAGAAAGCACCAAGTGCCCTTGCAACCCCGCTTACAAGTGTTCAACCTGTGAGTGTTGCCTCTCCCGTGTACTCTCCCATGCCTCTCCTGCAGCTCTGACATGGGCCAGTGGACGGGGGCTTGTGAGGGACTGGTGCGCCAGCATAGTGTAATGGGACTAGGGGACGCACTCACTCTGCTTAGCCCGGTGGGCTACTATTTTTAGGTCACGCCTAGGCAGCGCATGCGCTGCATGCGCTGTCTCAAAGAGACCTATAGTATCTGGGGTATGGGCTTCAAAAAAAGCTCATTTTTTTCATTGGTTCCTCTGACTGTCCTTTAGAAATGCTGGCTTGTCATAGGTTAATACACTTGGAAGTCCCTCCTTTTGTTCTGCCCTGGAGACTGACCCTGCTACACAAATCCTTTTCTCTATGGGCCATATGTTTTCCTTCAGAGCACTACTTTGTCTTTTGCTCTGTCCTCGCAGATGCTTCTAGTTCACTTAATTTCCTGTGCCTCCCAGAACAACACCTCCTGCCCCTTGCAGCTTGTTTGTATTCAGCTGTTCTTCGCTCCCTCTCAAACATCCTTCCTGAAAGATCCACCTCAGTCTGACTTCAGAATCTGGCATCTGTTGATTCTCCCCTAGTCTCCGTCTACTGCTAGTGTTGTAATTCAGGTACTATTTCACAACTTCCACCCTCCCGTTGTTTATGCACCCCCCCATAATTTAAAAAAAAACAACAACATTAGAACAGGCGGGAAGAAGTTACCAGCATTGCAGGGACAAGAAAACAAGAAGATATTTTTTTATGTTAATTCTTTTTTTAATAGGGTCGTTCAGTTGTACATAATGTCTTCTTGGTTATATATAAGATAACAAAAATGCTTGTAACACTTTTTTATTATAACTTTTCAACATGCTGCACAGCAGCTACACTGCTCTACAACATAGCTTAAAGACATTGGCAAAGCCAATAACTCTGGCTAAACACTTATAAAATCCCAAAGGCGAGACCTAGTGGCTATGCCAATGCTTGTTTAATGCACTTCGACCGCTGCACTAGACCCATATTAAAAAAACTTTGCACTGGTGCAAAAATAGCACAGCAAATCTCTTTGGACTATTCTTGCCGCTTGTGTAATATGGAATAAAGCAGCTGGTATTTGCACTGGGACAAATACGATAACAAAGAGCATGCAATATTTTTTTGTGTTTCTATAATAAGTAGAGCTGAAAATGTATTTTCCCCACTTTTCAAATGGGAACTACAGGGCAAATCATTTATTCCATTTTTATTACATGTGTGGAAAATAAATGGTACAAAGCAGGAAATCGGCAATTAGTAATTAGGGCTCCAGTTTTATGAAATTTCTTTTTTATACTATACCATCTACATTTATCCAGCTTTATTTTTGTTCATTTTATATGTATTTATACATAGCTGTGATGTGGTTGAGAAAAAATGATTTTACAGCTGATATACGTTGCCATTTATGTAACAAATAAATGTAATATTTCACTGGGATGACTGATGTGTTTTAGTGCTATACAAAACCATTTGTCAATATATTCACTTCGCTGGTATGAAAACATAAACATTGTAGTACAAACACGTTCACCTTTGCAGCTGTTCAAACTTCATTAGGAAATCGCCCCTTTTTATTAATTTCAGTGCCTGTCAGTTTGCAGAGCTACTGGCCCAGCAGTCACAAGTGATAGCACCAAAGATCCCCCAAAACAAGAGCTACTTTCTGTTTGTTTTCCATATTTAAAAATAAAAACAGTCTTTCCTTCGTTTGTCAGCAAAAATCAGTAAAAACAAAACTTTGGTGCCTCCGTTAGGATTTATCTCTTAAAATCTCTTTTAATTTTCTCATGAGTGCCTTGATGGTCAAGCTAATATGTTCTATGTCCGTATCATTACAAGTCAAATAAAATACATTAAAAAAATCTATTTACTCATTTAAATTAATTTATAATCAATAGATGTTTTACTTATGGTTGCACAATCCGTTTCGTCCATGTATGCCCTTGTGCAATAATCATTATTTGAAATGCAGCAAAATCCTTTTTCTTGATGTCATATTGCACAGATTTTATATGCCATAATATCGCCTACCGAAATGTCGTCTGCCATATTTATTATGTCCTAAATATCTTTTACAAAAATACTGTTCAACTGAGTGTAGGTTTTCTTTTGACAATTCCAATGTGATGACATTTTTTAAGATGATATTTAGGACACAATATTTATGTTAAATGATATTCTGATAACTATATTTTGGTACTGGACTGTTCTGATAGCAAAAATTGGTGCTGGAGAATTTTTCCAGTTTTGGCACCAGTGCAAATTTTCTTTACCGTTCTCTTAGGACACATAATCAAGCAGACGTTTTCATATGCCCCCAACATGGTTTTCTCCAAACCAACCAACCTCACTTTCTCAATGACAAACAATGTAAGCCAAAGAGTTGGTCTTCCGAACATTATGGTCCATTTCATGTGTGTGTGCAACAGAGGTCATCTAGAGTTACATCTGCAACAGAATCAGTCGGTTTTGACTCTTCTTATTCCCTCTCCAAGTGAGAAAGGCTCAGGTATGACCTTGACTCTCAGATGAAGAGCAGAAAGTGCAGGATATTCAGATAATCGACTCAAAAGGACAGGACCTAAGTACTGCACACTAATGAAAACAGAGCACTGCCCCTGGGTTCAATCCACTTGCCACCACCCCTTAGAAATCATAGCAGTGCCAATCAAACAACGCAGACGATTTTAGCCGTGGGAAACCCTTTTCTCAACTTGAGCGTTTTAATGCGATTTGGTGAATTATGGTTCTGATGGGTTGTTCCCAGTTGCCTTCTTTTACACTTCTCTGGCTTAATGTTTACTTTGGTTCCTGACTGTCTCTTGTTCGTAGAGCAGAACTTTACTTTTCCAACCTTTTTAATGCCGCCAGCTGTCCATTACTAAACTCCTGTGGTCCATGAAGATGCGTCTTTCTACTCGTCTGCCATCAAGACTCAGCTGGACTTCATCTGGTTCATGCATGGGAATAAAAGGACATGTCAGACCTTGCTATGCTGCAACTACCTCCATACATAGGTCACGCCTTTGGTAGCTCCTGGGAATAGTTAATAGTGGTCCATCCTCCTGTTGATAGCCAAGCTAAGATTCTTGGTTTGAAGACAGATACTGATTGACCTGTGACTTGGAGCAGTGACATGTTTAATGTGTTTAGTGGATCACTCCTGTGCTCATGGTGGTCTCTTGGAGCAGTTAGATCTGGAATATTTTTTAAAAGAACCAGCAATTGTACTATACTTGCAGAAACTAGCACCTCACTACAGACCCATCAGGAGTTTTCATGAGCTGTAGCACATCTTATCATCCAAGAAGCCATCAAACAGATCAAACATGGAGTAAGTCATTTGCAGTCCAGATCCAAAGGCTGAGGAACACATTCAATCCAAGCCTTTAGGCAGAATCAAACTGTGCTTGTTTCATGAAAGATCTAATAACAGAAGTGGTCCAGCTTCCTTACAACCCCAACCCATTAGTGGCAGCAATATTGGGATGCAGCTCACTTTTGTTTCGTTAGAGTCTTACTTTACCCTCTACATAGGTACTGGTTCTAACACAGTGATGATGTTCTGATGTAGCTGCAAGTCGACAGTCAGTGAGCAAAAACCTCTTGATGTTTTACTCAACACTCAAACACCCAGGTAGTTCTCATATGTCAGAACCACGAGCAATCCAAATTCTTGTAAATATCTTATTCTGACAGCGACTAGCAAACGCACTACATAATCTCTCTTATGTAAAAGGGATTCCCCTACATCTTTTGAAGAAAAACCCCACTACTCTTCTCTTCCAACCCTCCTCATCTTGTCACCAGTGGTCAGCTTGGGTAAGGTGAACAGCTTGAGGTGCTAATAAAGGATCTATTTGGATCAAAGATAATCCCCCAAGTCCCTGATTAAAGCAGCTTTGAGGCACGCTCCTCTGTGTGAGGCACGCTTTGCCGCTGTGATGGGGCACTTGTAGCTAAATATGAACTTCTTATTTTTATTTATGTATATATTTATGTACTGTATTTATAAAGTGATACAATCATCCCGAAGGGGATATCCCGGCGCTGGATCAAAGACTACACTGCACGGTACAATCTGGTTATTTTATAGTGAGAATAGCCAGGTCTTCAACTTCTTCCAAAATATGACTTCGTCAGAAGTCAGGCAGAAATCAAGAGCCAAGAATTCCAGTGAATGGCTGCTAAATGGTTCTTACATGGGCAACAAGCCTCTCCAATCTCCAAAGTCATCAGGGTTGCTAAGGGCCTGATTTAGATTTCGGCGGATGGGTTACTCCGTCACAACGGTGACGAATATCCCATCTGCGGAAATATAAATCCCATAATATCCTATCAGATTTATATTTCGGCGGATGGGATATCCGTCACCGTTGTGATGGAGTAACCAGTCTGCCGAAATATAAATCAGGCCCTAAGTCTTTTAATCTGAAGCAAACTTGCTCATTTCCTATTCAAATTCAGAGACAGCTCTTCTGTTCAAGTCTTCAATAGCTCGGTCCCTTTTCAGTCCACTTCCTCAAATACAGGGCCCTGATAGATACAGCTAGGAATAATGTACTGTCAAAGACCCAGAAGACACCCTATGTATACCACCACATTCTGTAGGAAAGCACCTGGAAATATTTACAAAATTTCAGAAATTTGGGAGCATAACACATGAGCCACCTCTGGTCACTAAACTTCGAGATGGTCGCACATCTCCTTAGTGGAGATGCTACCGTCAGATCTAACCTCTTCAGAATTTTTTTCGGACTCAAAACAGTTTCTCCAGATGCACAGAGCTTACTTGCCATCAGACAGGTTACATGACCTGTTACCTTCCTGGGGACTTTCATCATGCTTGTTCCTTTTGCTTGGAAGAATATGGCTATAGCTCCCAGAAAGACCTCTGTCCAACTAGTGCAAGGACGATGTCTGCACAAAGTAACGGAGCTGTCCCACATTTTCAACTGAATTAATGCAATAGAGACTCCTAGCAATCACAAGATAGGGTGCTCTCAGGCACACTTCAGACGGACCAGGATCTACACTTTCTTTCTCACAAACATCCTCCACATGTAACTAACAGGCACATGCATCAACGTTTTTTGCGAGCGCAAACGGTGCGATTCGCAAAAATCGGCCGTTTGCGCCCGCAAAAAGGGCTATTGCAATGCATCAAGGTGTAAGGCACTCGCAATTTAAGAAATCGCAATTTATTGCAATTTCTTAAATTGCAATAGCATTTAAGGAATCGCAATTTGCGATTCCTTAAATGCAATGCAATAACCACTTTTAGATAGCGATTTCGCTATTTGGGGCTGCAAATTACCTAGCAATTAAACTGGTCGGTAATTTGCAAAAACTTTGAAAAATGCACTAAAGTGCATTTTTCAAAGTTTCATGTTGCACACACCCATGCCCTTGGGGCATGTGTGTGCGCAACATGGGTGCACATCACAATTCCAGGAGTGCAACAGGGTGTCCTTTTGACACCCTTGCACCCTTGAAATTGCATGCGCAATTTGCGAATACCTATTGGTACTCGCAAATTGCGCATGTACTTCCCATTCATTCCTATGGGCCTGTAGGCCCATAGGAATGAATGGGAGCCATTCTTTAATTGCGACTCGCAATTTGCGAGTCGCAATTAAGGAATGTTTAGGAATCGCTATTTTTATAGCGATTCCTACATGCATATGCTTTTGCGAGTCCTTAATTGCGATTCCTTAATAATCGCAATTAAGGACTCGCAAAATCATACCTTGATGCATGTGCCCCTAAGTGATTTTCAGTTACACAGAGAAAAGGGTAAAGTGTTGATTACTTTAGATGTCAAAAGAAAGAACGTGTTTTCTCATGTGTGGTCTTTTTCAAGGGGGCATTCAGTGTGGAGAGAAAATAAATCCTCTTAACCCAGTCCTGCATCTCTAACAATTACCAACAAGCATTGGCAAAGCCAATAGGTCTCGGCTGTCAATGTGAATGTCTTTTAGCCATGTTGTCTAGCAGCACATCTGCTATTCAGCATGCCTAGAAATCACAAAAAAGTGCTATGATGTGGCCAGCGAAGCCACGTCATAGTGCTTTTTTGTACGTGAGGGGGCGGGACAATGAACTCAGCATGGGGGGTGAAAAAGACTCAGCATTGGCTCAACATCCTGTGATTCTTGGCAAATCACTTACTCCTCCCCCTATCTACGACAATGAATGTGTTATTGTGTAATGTAACTGGTGAGCATGTAAAGCGGCCCAATACCTTTGGATCATGTTCGTGCTATGGAAAACTGCCAAGCCCCCCAAAAATTTAAAACTAAAAGCAGCAGCGATGAGGGAGGTAGTGGGGGACGGATGAAGCAGGAGGGGTTGGGGAGATGGGCAAGCAACGACAGGAGAGGGCGGGTGGAAGCAGCAATGAAGGGAAACAAAAATAAGCAAACACTTGAAGTGTTTATATAAAGTCACATCTTGAAAACAGGGCTAATAAATGTATATGTTAAATAGCTTTTCTTCATTTTCTATACACAAATGGCACTCCATTTCCCATACGGCGTTTATGTTTGATGTTCAAATGAACAATAAAGAACGGTTTCTGTGGGTTTAAATACTTTTATCAGAATGGTATGTTTTTGATTGCAAGTAATTCAAAACTGTATTGCACTGCTAAAAGGCATAAACATTCAAGGTCAAGCAAGCTTCTTCAAAGAATCCTTTTTAAAAGAGCAGCCAAAGTGATGTCTGAATTGGCAGAGAAGGGTACTCTTCTGTTAATTGGTGTCTTTGTATCTATTCTAATGTCAGGCAGTAAATAGGTCATGTGGTGGGGCGTTGTTGGCATGAAACATTCTACCTCTCAAAAAAATGTGAAATCGGACATGAGAAAAATCCAAATTAAGCTCTACTATATGACGTAGAATGTAGCCACAGCTAAATCAAGCTTTGGTTTGACTACTCGATTGAAAAGTGCTTCTTCGTTAATAGGCGAGTTTGTGAATGTGCGAATGGGTGACTGCAAGTAAGGATGAGCGAGGAAATGGATAAATGAATGGATGGGTGAGTGCATGGGTGTGTCAGTGAATAACTAAATAGATAAAAGCATGATCCGTGTATGGCAGAAGAATCATCCCGTGTGTGGCCCAGATGCAGTCCTGGCATGAATGGGGTATCAGGATGCCTCACCCAGTTCATAACAGGATGCAGGGTTGTTTGGCTGGGATGCAGGGTTCTATAGCAGGATGCATGGTTGTACGGCTGGGCTGCAGGGTTGTTTAACAGGATGCAGAGTGGTATGGGTGGGATTCTGGGTTCTATAGCTGAATGCAGGGCTGTATGGCTGAGATGCAGCACTGTACCTTTCATATGTAAGGTGCATCTTGCTGCTGCTAATGTAAAACCGAACTGTTCCCTGGGATACCTTACAGCAGTGATACTCAAAGTATGGCCCAGTGGCAGATTGCAGCCCTCTTGACCTTTACACGCGGCCCCACTGGTGTACAGCAGCAGGGGCTGCTGTTTACTTTCTGAGCACTAATATTCCGAAAAAAATGTTAAACAGGCAAGCATTTATTTGCAGGTTAACTGCAGTTATGAAAACCTTTATTTTGAAAGGCATCTTGCAAGAAATGTGTGGAAAATAGGTTTATGTTTCTTCAAAATTCAAAAAATCGTATTTCATTAACATGCAGAAGCGCTTTACCATACCACTGCATTGAGAGGTATTTTTAAGTAATAGTTTTCAAATATTAATTTAGAAACATTCATGCTTCCCCACCCCTCCCTAACATGAATGCCAATTGTGAACTAAGAGGCAAGTCAGATTGTCATGGTCCTGGTGGGGTTTCCTGCCCCCCGATTGCCTGCTGTGTGTGTGTGCTCCTCGAACCAGGCGGAAGCAGGAATTCCTCACTTCCGACGTACAGGCAGTCAGCGGTCCAGTTTCCACTACCGGAAGCCGCCATCACGACATTCAGCGCTTCCGGGGGAAACCGCATAACCGCTGCGGTTCCCGCCGGCTCAGCGCTTCGGATTAACGTCTTTGCCCTCTTCGGATGCCCGAATCAGCGTCGGACGCCAGCATCAGGTATTCCGAGGACGCGCAGGAGCGCTGCCTCGTTTCCCTGCCGACCTTGCTCCTGTTTCCCTGCTAGCGCGCACTACCTTGCCAAAGCCTTGTTTTCAATCTAGTGCGGGCGCGCTGGATTGAACAGTGTTCTGGATTCTGGAATCGTTTGTATCTTCTATTGGGATTTGGTTTTGGTGTATGATCGCGCAGGAGCGCTTTGTTTGTTTCCTACTGTACCGCGCTGGAGCGCTTGTTTTTTATTATCTCACTAACGCGCAGGAGTGCTTGTTTACTTTGTACATTACAGCGCTGGAGCGCTTTATTTTTGTTTTTGCTTAAACGCGCAGGAGCGCTACTGCAAGTTCTGTTTCTGCTGATGACTTCTCAAATTCATGGTGTTTCCATTGCAAGGTGATTACTGATTCCGCATGTGTGTATGTAAATGGGGAGTGGAGGGTTTGTCTGTACCCATAGTAACAGGGTTTCCCCTTGTCTTCCCTAAACTAGACGGTGTTTCACGGTCATTCCCCGGACAGAGGGAGGTCCTTTAACTGGTCTTCTGGACACCATCTCCGTCATCTCTGGCTTCCTTCCCCAATCCCATCGCCATCCTAGTTTGTGTACACGCCACTGCTAGGGTAAGGTGGGTACGGGGCGGTAGCTCATGTCATCTCTGCGAGATTACTCCACAAGCAGCAGGTAAGACTTGTGGGGTACCTGACAGAATCCGAAGCCCAAGTGATACATCTCGCCTGGACGACATGAGCGATCCCGAGATCACCCTGCAGGACATAGCGGCTATGCTTACCAGCATACAGGCAGAAAACCTCAGCTTACGCCATGACATGATGGCCTTACAAGGCCAGGTGGCTGCTGGGGTAACGGGCCCTTGGGGACCTTCTCCCACTTCCAGGGTTAGGCAGGAGGGGTTACTACGGCCTCCCTTGTTCAATTACGGGAGCACCTCCACTGCTTCCAATCAGGATAACGCGATACAAGTAATAGCTCCACACCCCATACAGCTAGCTCCGCCTGAACGCTTTTATGGCGATAGCACCAAATACAGTGTCTTTCTTCATCAGTGCCATCTGCACTTCATGGCCAGAGCAACCTCTTTTCCAGCCTACGCATCCAAGGTTGCCTTCATACTCTTCTATATGGGTGGCGATGCCGCCCAGTGGTCCATTTCATTGGTGGAAAACGACGACCCCATGTTGTACAATCTGCCAGTTTTCAAGGAAACGATGCAACGAATGTTCACCCGTCACACCTTTGTCCAAGCCGCAGATAACGAACTGCTCAGTTTGAAACAAGGCAACACAGACCTGCTCCATTATATCACAACATTCAGTAGGCTTGTCATTGAAGCCCGTTGGCCCGAGTCCAAGAAAGTGTCCGTATTCTACAGGGGTTTACGTGACGAACTGAAAGACCTAATTTCACAGATGTCCGAACCACCAGAAGAAATAGGACCGTTCATCGATCTAGTGGTCAAAGTGAACTACAGGATACAGGAGCGAAAGACCGAGAAAACCAAGGGAGGCGATAACCGGTTCTTGACCTTCAAAGAAAAAACGAGGGATGAACCAGCTCCATCCAGTGATATGCCTGAACCGATGCAAATAGGCGGCGTCCGGGGACCTCTTACCCACGAAGAAAGAGAGAAAAGAAGAAAACAGAATCAGTGTTTGTACTGCGGCAAGAATGGACACTTTGTCAGGGAATGTCCAGTAAAGCCTACCCGAGCAAGAGGGAGGAGACCCTTCGCATTTCCCATATCCAAAGGAGACAAGTCGGGAAACGGAGAAACCCAGTAGGCAGAGGGGTCCGACTACTGGGTTCTTCGTCCAGCAAGACAGCGACCCCTGCCTTTTTCGGTGGCAGCCATCATCTGGGTGTAGAAGTAGCCCTACGAGCATGGACAGGCCAGGTATGGCAGGTGACTGCCCTACTCGATTCGGGAGCCACCGGCAATTTCATCGACACCCAGTATATGAAGGACCTGGGTATGGCTACTGTACCAAAGGCGAAACCAGAAACTGTAAAGGCAGTGGACGGTACGGACATTACCTCCGGCCTCATCCGGTTCCAAACAGAGGACATGGTAATGTCGTTCGAAAACAAACACACGGAAATCATCGCTTTTGATGTCATCGATGCACCTCAGTTTCGAGTGATATTGGGTCTTCCGTGGCTAGTGAACCACAATCCACGGATTGATTGGGCGTCCAGGATTATAACCTTGGATTCGGTTCATTGGAGCTCTTCCTGTTATACGCAGACCGACTCTTCCGGTGTCCGAGCTATACAGGCCCACGCTCTGCCCTTGACAGGAATGGGTATGGTTACTCAGGAAAATGTACCAGAGGTATACCTGGACCTGGCTGCAGTGTTCGACAAAAAAGGCGCCAATACCCTTCCTCCTCACTGCTCGTTTGACTGCAGAATAGACCTGATTCCTGGCTCCACGCTTCCTTGTAGTCGGATATATTCCCTCACGGAAAAAGAAAACGAACATCTCCGCTTCTACCTGGATGAGTACTTACGTAACGGGTTCATACGCCATTCCAGGTCTCCGGTGTCCTCTCCTCTTTTCTTCGTGGCCAAGAAGGAGGGGGACCTTAGGACTTGTATTGACTTCAGGGCTATGAATGCCATCACTGTAAAGAACCGGTATCCCCTGCCCTTGATATCCAACCTGTTGGACCAGGTAAAAAACGCCTCCATATACACCAAGCTCGACCTGCGTGGGGCTTATCATCTCGTCAGAGTCCAGAAAGGTGACGAATGGAAGTCCGCGTTTCAGACCAGGTTCGGCCTCTTCGAATACCAGGTCATGCCTTTTGGACTCTGTAACGCCCCGCGGCTTTCCAATACTTCATTGACGAGGTGTTAAGAGACTTCATCGATCTCTTCTGTATAGTATATATCGACGATATACTGATATATTCACAAACCACTGCAGAACACATCCAACACGTACGCACCCTCCTCCAACGACTAGGACAACATGGTTTGTATGTCAAACTGGAGAAAAGCGTCTTTCACACCACGGCTGTCGAGTTCCTGGGACATATCATCACCACTGCCGGAATCCAAATGGACAATAAGAAAGTGGAAGCTATCTTGCAATGGCCATCTCCGACCACCGTGAAGCACGTCCAGAGATTCTTGGGATTTGCCAATTACTACCGCCGCTTCATTACAGGCTTTTTCCAGAATTGTCACTCCCATCACTAGATTGCTGCGCAAGGGTGTCCTATACTGTTGGGATTCTGAAGCTGAATACGCCTTTCAGGAACTGAAAAGGAGGTTCACCACGGCTCCCATTCTGATACACCCCGACTCAGAACAGCCATTCATAGTGGAAGCCGATGCCTCGCAAGACGCTCTGGGGGGTGTGTTGTCACAGAGAGACGCTAGAATGGGTCTCGTGCACCCCGTGGCATTCTATTCCAGAAAACTACAACCAGCCGAACGTAACTACACCATATCAGACCGAGAACTCCTGGCCATCAAGACAGCGTTCGAAGAATGGCGCCATTACCTAAAGGACGCCAAACACCCCGTGACTATCTACACGGACCACAGGAACCTACAATTCCTTCGCTCAGCCTGTGCCCTTACATCCAGACAATTGCATTGGACTCTGTTTTTTAACGAATACGACTTTCATATCACGTACCGACCTGGCAGGGAGAACGCCAAGGCCGACGCGCTATCCCGCCTTGAGGAAACCGACGAAACCATGCCTACCGCCGAGCCGGTGTCTATCATTCCTGAACACTGTTTCCAAGGTGTGCTTCTTTCCTCTGATTTCCTTTCCCAGCTACGAGATGACATCAACCAGACTGATCCTGCTACCTTGGCAGGGAATCATGAAGGAATAACCGCACAGAACGGTTTGTTGTATAAGGAAGACAGATATTACCTACCTTTGGTGGCCCGCCAACAACAAGCCCTGTACATGTGTCATGATCACATCCTAACCAATCATCCGGGATATCACAAAACCGTGGATCTGTTGCAGAGACGTTTCTGGTGGCCTACATTGGAAGTAGACACACGGGCCTATATAGCTCGTTGTGCGGTTTGTGACCAAGGAAAGAACATGTCAGGATCCTCAGTAGGGTTGTTTCATCCCATTCCTGTTCCTCCACATCCCTGGCATGGATTTCGTTGTGGAACTGCCGGCCACCGAATCAGGTTATACCACTGTCCTTACCATCGTAGACCACCTTACGAAGATGGCTCATTTTGTACCCCTGAAGAAGCTGCCTTCGGCAGCTGAGCTGGCAGTGATCTTCCTGCAAAACGTGGTTCGACTGCACGGCATACCTTCTGTGGTGATAACAGACCGGGGTTCACAATTCGTGTCCAGGTTCTGGAATGAAGTGTGCACAGCCATGGACTTGGACGTACGCTTATCATCCGCGTATCACCCCCAGACCGACGGTCAGGTGGAGAGGACGAACCATACCATGGAGCAATACCTCCGCTGCTTGCTGTTGGCAGTGGAAAAGGAATGGGCGGAATGGATGGTGGAATACGCATACAACAACAAGCATTCAGCCATAGGCATGTCTCCCTTTTATTGCCTCCAGGGGAGGCATCCACGAACAGTACCATGGGAAGAACCACAGAACTGTCCCCTGCCCACGGTTCAGGTATATCATACCATGCTTTGCAATCTCTGGCAACAGGCCCGATTTGAATTGGCCAAGGCCAAAGAAACCTATAAGCAGTACGCTGACGAACACCGGAAGATGGAACCTGCCTACAAGAAAGGGGACAGGGTATGGCTCTCCATACGTAACCTCAACGTGCACGGCCCCAAGAAGCTTTTGCCCCGCTTTGTGGGACCCTACGTCATAGAAAGGGTTATCAATCGTGTTTCCATGAAACTCTCACTACCCCCACAAATGAAGATACACCCTGTCTTCCATGTGTCCCTCCTACGTGCCGTTCACCCTGATTGCGGTCTCATCTCCTCCTTCTCCAGTTCTTAGGGACGATCACATGGAATATGAGGTCAGGGCTATTCTTGGTTCCCGTCGTACCCGGGGAGGCTCTTTTACCTAGTGGACTGGAAGGGGTACGGTCCGGAGGAGCGGTCCTGGGAACCCTTGTCTCACGTACGTCATGCTCCCCGATTGGTTCGTGCTTTCCATGTCAGTCACCCACTTAGCCCTCGCCCTGCCACCCCTGTTTGAGACTGCGGGCTTTGGGTGGGGGTTCTGTTTCGGGAGGGGGTACTGTCATGGTTCTGGTGGGGTTTCCTGCGCCCCGATTGCCTGCTGTGTGTGTGTGCTCCTCGAACCAGGCGGAAGCAGGAATTCCTCACTTCCGACGTACAGGCGGTCAGCGGTCCAGTTTCCACTACCAGAAGCTGCCGCCACAACATTCAGCACTTCCGGGGGGGAACCGCAAAACCGCTGCAGTTCCCGCCGGCTCAGCGCTTCAGATTAACGTCTTTGCCCTCTTCGGATGCCCGAATCAGCATCGGACGCCAGCATCAGGTCTTCCGAGGACGTGCAGGAGCGCTGCCTCGTTTCCCTGCCGACCTTGCTCCTGTTTCCCTGCTAGCGCGCACTACCTTGCCAAAACCTTGTTTTCAATCTAGTGCGGGCGCGCTGGATTGTACATTAACAGTGTTCTGGATTCTGGAATCGTTTGTATCTTCTATTGGGATTTGGTTTTGGTGTATGATCGCGCAGGAGCGCTTTGTTTGTTTCCTACTGTACCGCGCTGGAGCGCTTGTTTTTTATTATCTCACTAACGCGCAGGAGCGCTTGTTTACTTTGTACATTACCGCGCTGGAGAGCTTTATTTTTGTTTTTGCTTAAACGCGCAGGAGCGCTTGTTTACTTTGAACATTACCGCGCTGGAGTGCTTTATTTTTGTTTGTGCTTGACCGCGCAGGAGCGCTACTGCAAGTTCTGTTTCTGCTGATGACTTCTCAAATTCATGGTGTTTCCATTGCAAGGTGATTACTGATTCCGCATGTGTGTATGTAAATGAGGAGTGGAGGGTTTGTCTGTGCCCATAGTAACAGGGTTTCCCCTTGTCTTCCCTAAACTAGACGGTGTTTCACGGTCATTCCCCGGACAGAGGGAGGTCCTTTAACTGGTCTTCTGGACACCATCTCCGTCATCTCTGGCTTCCTTCCCCGATCCCATCGCCATCCTAGTTTGTGTACATGCCTCTGCTAGGGTAAGGTGGGTACGGGGGCGGTAGCTCATGTCGTCTCTGCGAGATTACTTCACAAGCAGCAGGTAAGACTTGTGGGGTACCTGACCCAGATGTCATGTGCACCCTCTAGGTGGTCTAGGTTGCTAATATATATGTGGACAACATTGTAATCAAACACAGGAGATGGTTTTGTACAGTGCACATTCTGAATTCATGTATTTTGAGGTCCTCTTACATACCATATCGAAGAAAAGGAGGCAAAGTGTAAAAAAATGCCTAGATCACACAGTTTGGTCAAGGAGAAAGCCAGGATTGATCCCAGGGTTTCTGGTTTTGCATTTTGCAATTCAGCCAATAGATGTACATGCTTTGCTTCCCCTACGACCACCTTACACAATCTCTGACCCACCCGAACTCCATACTGCCACCTATGCTTTGTGGCCCCTATGCAAATGTTTATGAGTACCCATGCCTTACAGCCTCACTGGGCTTTATGGGAAGGTTTGTGTACCCTAATAGCAGAGGGAGGGGACATCACACCTACAGGGTCATATGCAGCTGGCTGAAAGAACCCAGTGCAAGGGCAGGCAGCAGGGAGAAGCAGCAGAGAATACTAATGTGGGAGTAGTGAAGTCCCAGTCGAGCACGTGGAGATACAGTTGAGACAAGAGTTAGAGGGGGGAGAAGGACAGTGGAGCACGGCCAGTGGACAAAGAAATGAAGGGAAGAGACAGAAATGAGAAAGAGACCGAAATGAGAAGGAGATAGAGGAGAATGGGAGAGACAGTGGAGAGAAGCAGAAAGAAGTGCAAGAGAGAGGGGGAAGAGAAGGAAGAAGTAAGGGTGTAAAGAAAGTGGAAAAAGGGGAGAAGAATGAAGAACTGTCTGAGAGAAGGGAAAGGAGTGGAATAGGTGAAAATCAGAGGAGAAAAGAGAGAGAGGTTGAAGGAGGGGAGCAATTGGTGGGAACAGCAATAGATAAGAAGAAGACTATCTGTCCTTCTGCAAGGAGAGAAGCACTGAGTCCTAGAGACTGCACCACCTGTGCAAGGCATCATGACCTTCAAGCGTGAGTCACACTTCGGAGAGAAGAGGGGCATGTAGGCAAGGTTAGGGGTCACGTCCTTCAACAGTGTTTCAGAGTTCCCTTTCCTTAACTCTGGATCCCTCGTGTGTTTTCTTCAGCCCATGATCTAGTGTGTGGCTCTGGACAGGTGTTAGGTGTCTGTTAAGTGTGAGCAGCAAACTGTGGTGGTGTGAGCTGCCATGGTTGAGCTGCAGTGACAAGGAAGCAGAGCTGAGGCACCTAGGCTGAGGGGGAGCTAGTGCTGCTGGCTCTGCACAACTGAAATACAAAGGGCACAATGGGAGCGTAAGATGGAAAAACAAGTATATGCATTGATGCATTGAGCCCTGGCTCTGTAGTCGTAGTAAGCCAACGGTCTGCATGTATGAACATGTTAAAATGATTTTACGCACCGCAGGGGAGTCCTGCACGGACACATGATCGCCAAGAGGACCATTTACAGAACACAAAGTGGGACCCTTCTTGTGTGCACACAGTGTGAGAGTACAGCGATGGCTGAACTCTTACACAAAGCAGGAATTCCTTGTGTGCACATACATCTAGAGGAAGGTGACTCGGTGCACACACACCAGAATGACCTGGTGTATGTACCCATAGTAAGGTAACCATATATACACATAGCGTGGTAAGATTACCGAGTACACATACAGTATGTTTACCTTATGCATATGCGTACGCACAAGATGGCACTGTGCGTGTGCACATCTGTACACGTGCATGTTTTCACACACCTGACCCTGCGCACTAACTTATATCCAGTAAGATGTCCACTGCATACATACATGCATGCCACAAATTAACCGCACATATACTACCAATCAATCAATGAATCAGGAATTGTAGAGCACGGCTACTTCACCCGTGAGGGTCTCGAGGTGCTGTCGGATAGTGCTGCCTGTTCTATTGGTTGAACATCCATGTCTCGAGATTCTTCTTGAATTGCTGGAGCTATGGTGAGGCTCTGAAGTGCAGGGGGAGATCGTTCCAGGTCTTGGCCGCCAGATGAGAGAAGGAACGGCCTTCGCTGTTTGTCCGGCGGATGCGATGGGTGGCAGCTAGGGCGAGGGATCCGGTTATGAGATTCTTGGTTGGCTGGTGAAAAGTCATGCGTTGGTTGAGGTACGCACGTCCTTGATAAACTAAAGCCATTCATGCATACACACACAAGACGGCACAGTGTACCTCTGCACATACCTACAATAAGAACCCCGAGGATGACCTTGTCCAGGGCAGTTAGATTTGTGAACTTATGTATTTGACAAAGACTTAGACATTTTGATCAGAAATGTCAGTCCTAAGGACATGTCAGCACATCAAAATTCAAGCAGTGAGTGAATGAGCGCGCATCCCATAAAATATCTGGGTTTGTACACAGCAAGGTGACCCTCTGCGCTTACAGTGAGGTGATCTGGGCTGTGTCTTTGTGTGCGCTCGAGACTCCATGCACACACCAACATGGTAAGCTATTAAGTCCAGAGGGACTCGGGCGGGTCAGGGGTCGAAATACGAACTTGTTCACTTTTCATTGTGTTTTCCTCTTTTTCCCTCTCTGATGTCATTTATAATAGGCCAAGGGGTCCTTTCTTGTGGGACCTTAGCAGGATTTTGCCTAAGCAAGACCTTGTTTCCATTTTGTGTTGGAAACAGGGGGGTCAGTTCCTGTTATACGTGATCCATGTATTTATCAGACCGGAATGGGTTTAATTGGAATAAAGTGTAACTTGGAAGAAATAGCAAATCATTGACGGTGCTGACTTGCAAGTGTACAGATGTCCATTGGCGAGACGTGGGAAGATTGTGTGTCACCTCATACCCTGTGGAAATCTTTAAGTATTTATTTAATGTGGCCATTCAAATTGCTCGGGAGGTTAGCGCAGCTACCGCTGACATCTGTTTGCAGCATGCAGTCACACCTGACTGTTTCCCAGTCGTCTGAGAATAGCCTCGACATGAGCAGGAAACAAAGAACGGTTCAGTGTGAGTACAAACAGTAGCGCTTTTGAAAAGTGCTCCTAAGGAAAGTCTGAAACAATGCATTAAAATGGCTGCAGCGTATATTTAGCAGTAATTGGTCACTACTCTCTGGGACGCCTAAAGTCGGAAAGAGGCATGATGCATGCCATGGACCAATGGGGAGAAGGAATAATAGAGTGAAGTGGGAGCCAGCAAATGACAAGCCTATGGGTGGGCTAAAGCCCACAACAGTAGATACCGCATGTCTCGGTTCGAGAAAGTGCATGCGTGCCATCTAGAGCCGAGACCTAAAAATAGGCATTCTAGGATGTTGCTTTGTTAGATGATGTATACTTGGGTACTGGGATGTATCAGAAAAGCATTCTCAAGATGCACTTTTAAAATATGGAACCACTTACGATTTGTCAGAAGATCTCAAAATGTGTCAGATGTAGAGATGGAAGTGTCCTGTGGAAGCTATTTCCCCCGTGACATAGGTGCATCCATGTATGTTTATTTGCGAATTACACTGAAAACGAGTGACACTGAGACAAGTGACCTCATACGAGGATCATGGAGGATCGATCTTGTCATATGGCGATTAAGACCAGCCTTGCTTCTCCACCTTGAGTTAAAGGCAGACCAATGATTAATGAAACTGGCATCCACATATAAAGATGACTTTCAAAATTATAGCCATGGCTACTTTAGCTCCATTGGAATAGGAGATGAAAGATAAGAGTATTCTGTGTGTAGCTTTCAACGTGATTCCTGATGCAAATATGCCCTACCTGGTAGTTTGTCATTTTGTCGTGCACGCACTCATCAACATATAAGCCCCCTTGATTTTCTGGAGGAAATGTGGAAATCGAGCCTGCTAACTGTACAAAGAGTTCTCTGGCTCAAATTCTGGATTCGCCATGCTTCTTGGTCTGTTTGTGATGGACTAATTATTTTTTGATTGTTACTGTCTAGTTAGTTTGATATAGCACGCATAAAGGTTTGCTGGTGCTTCATGTAGCTTGAATTAGTAGAAGATGAGGACCAGGTCCTGTGGGGAAGGTCTGCGTGCCACATTTCCATGGTGTAACAGAGCCTTTGCGTCATAGGTGACTTAGAATAATAAGTGAGTCTTCAAACCCTTGTGGAATTTTAGGAACTCGCCTTTAAGCCCAAGCTGTAAGAGAATGAAGTGTTTCTAGAGAATTCAGAAAGCACGGAACAAACACCCCTGCACCCCAGCTTCCCATAGCTGAAGGGGGCCCCTCAGCGTTTCTCCATTGTGTGTGTGGGTGTGTGGACATTAGTGGCTCTGCTGCTGCATGTCCTATGCTGGCATTACGTAGACCCAGGCCTGAAGAGAAAAAACCTATATACTTATTTGTGTGCGTGGGAGAGCCCTTGTGATGAGTTGGTGGGTCCCCTCATAGAGCTGCCATCCTCCATTCATGTAGTTGGAGTGAGGAAGGAGCACAGAGTGGTCAAGACACCACTGAGGCACAGGCAGAGAAAGTGACGTGTAAATCTCCAACGGGACCAGAGATAATAACAGCATGCAGTGACAGAAAAATTCATCCGGATCATGAAAAGGTTGCAGGTAAGCTTGAAGTAAAGAAGACTGCTTGATGTTGAATGGGTGACGATAGATGGAGTGGGGTGACTGACCATGGTGCAAAACAGCGCTCCAGTTGGGTGAGGAGTAACAAAGGGGGAGGAAGGGGTCCAAATGTTGGTTGTCTCTTGTCAATGACCACCAAAGCATGCCTTAATTGGGGAGAGCTGTGCTTTTATATGTCTACCGTAAGGAAACAGGAACACACTTAGGGGCTGATTACGATGGCGGAAGGACCGCCACCACCAGCCCGGCGGTGGCGATCCTTCCGCCATCTGACAGCAATTTTCCCACCGCCAAATTACAATGGCGGTGGGAATCGCTTTCGGACCGCGGCGGTCACAAAGACCGTCCGCCACGGAACCGCCACAGGCAATCGTTCCGATTGCCTGGCGGAGTGGTCAGCATGCCTAAAATGGTGGCGGTGCCTAGCAGGCACCGTCCGCCAAATTACGATGCTGGCGGAAGCCAGCCTTTCCGTGGCGGGTAAACCGCCATTGAAAGGCTGTTGGAGATTGGTTTCGGGGGCCCGTTGCGGGCCCCCCTTGTGTTGGGGGGAGGTGTGGGTGCACTGGGTGGGTACCCATGGTACCCCCCAACATTTCACTGCACCTGCCACGTAGTGAAGTGAAATGCGCAACATGCCATTTTAATTTCGCAGCGGGTGCTGCTGTCAGCAACACCCGCCGCAATGTGAAAATGCAAGATGCAACCGCCATGGTGGCGGTCGCATCCTGATTTGGTGTGCAGGACCGCCACATGTATTGCGGACGGTCCCAGTCTCCACCACGATGGCGGACGGACTCCAGTCCGCCGCCATCGTAATCAGCCCCTAAGTGTATATAGCTAAGGTGAGCATATCCTTTTTACTGCTATACTCATAGAGTCATCTGCATATGTAATAATAGGACCGTATTTAAAAAGCTTGTCATAATGTTTGTCAGCACTGTAAATAATAGTTGACTGTCAGGCTAAGTGGGTCTTGCTTGGTATTCAAATTTGTGTTCTGCAGATCACTGCAGCTTTCAGACTCTGTAAAGTGTGACCTCACATATAAGGCATACAGTGTCCGATCCATGCCCGGTTTATATGCCCTAGTTCACTGGGGGTGTCCTACAGAAGCCTGACCCAGTGGCCAGTAGTGGCCATGGGGAAAGGCAAATTAAATTAACACGACTAAATATAACTAAAAGAGTTGAATGGAAGCGTGTCCAGTAGCATATAGCTGAGGGAATCCATAGGTTTTCACAACAAGCTTGTGGCCTTGAAATTCCAGTAGGAGTGGTTTCAAGTCAGTCTGGTCTAGCAGAGGTTCCCCATGTGCGACGGATGTCTCGTAGGCCACACAGCCTTTTACAGGCAACCATCTTCCAGAAGGGGCAAAACCAATCAGAAGGTAAGTCGACTTCCAGCAGTGCTAACAGACCATGCAACACTCAATTGTATGCTGTACAGATACCATGAACACACCTCCAGATGTAGATGTGGACAATCTTGTGGCCACAGGACCTGCAAACACGTTCTCCATCCCAACCTCCTCAGTGTGCATCAGCAAAATTGTAAATACGTAAAACGTAATGAAGTTGTGAATGGCAAATGTATAAAATGCGTAAATCCTCAATTAATTGCATAGTTTTGTATCCTCTCGCAGCCATCTTCTTAAGGTGCCCACCAGGTTGGTTTGTGCTATTTAAATCCCAAATCAAGCACACACATAGTAAGGATACACTTTTGAATTATTCTGCATCAATGAGTAATTTGATATTATTGCAGCATTGAAAAATGTACAACCGGCGACATGTAATCCTATGGGACTTAAACAAAAGTGTGACTAGGAGTACAAATGAATAAGCAGCCACAACGGTCACTATGGCTGAGTTAATAAATATTACAATATAGTACTATGTCATATTTACATTGTGCTTTTTCATGCCACCAGAACCCCTCAAACTCGTTACACAAACAATATCTTTGTGGTTGATTCTGCAGTGCTAGATCCAGTCTGGACTACTAGACTCTCCTACATGATTACAGAAACCTTCTCAAATACAGTCATAAGGAAATCTGCTAAAAAGGAAGCTATTTAATAATACGCAGAAAAGTTTTTTGAAACCACTGAAGAGCAAATTGACCCACCTTATCATCACGTTGACTTAAATATTTAGCAAATTCTCTCAGTGTATTTTTTCATGAATAAAATCAAATATATTTGTTGTTCTTTTGAGACCCTAAATTTCCCGGGCCTTTCTACTTCTTCGTTACCCTCTCAAGCATGCCTGGATGTGTTTCATCCAGTGTCAACTGATGCTTTCTCAGAAGCTACGTAAAACAGGCTCGCCCTTCAATCCTTGTCCTCCTTCTAGCTTGAAACACATCCATCCCACAACCATTGGACCCTGGAGGCTTCTTTTATCAACACTGTTTGCCTTTTCTTTGACGGAAATCAAGATGATCAATGTCATCAAACAACCTTTCATCCAGGTGGAGGTTTTAGCTGAAAATGTCCCTCGCTCTCTAGACCTTCAAACGAAGCAGTCTAGATGACACTTGTCCAGTAATGGTTTTGCATATAGGACCATCTTGATTGCTTTTTCCTTGTTCCCTAATGCATCATGTCCCTCAGGTACTCGTCCAAGTTTCTGGAAAAAGAGTGTTGTTGAACACAGTCTGAATTAAGCCAGTTTGGGTCCTAGGGTACAGCAAATTGGTGGATAAATATCTGCCCCAATGACTTTTCAACCACTTGGAAAGCTATAAAGTCCTAGACACAGCACAGCCAGGTTCCTTACAGGGATGGTTATGAAAATAGCTCTCTTTTTTGGTACTGTTAGATCCCTCCATCGTGTTCAGTATAGTAATTATTCCATCTTTCTAGACAGTTGGCATCAACTAGATTAGGTGGGTCTACTCTATCCTGTTTTTCTTCATTTTTATCAAGGTGTAGCCAGTCTCTGGACCTTTCCAACTTTTGGACCAGGGCCTCTCCACTCATGTGTCTAGTCTTCTCTCTCTTGTTTTTTGGAATGGCCTATGGCTTATTTCTGTTTTTTAGAGACTTGATGCCACTATCATTCATTTCATCTTTAATTTTTAATGCTTGCTTATCTTTAAAAATGGTCACTTGAGGAGGAGAAAAGGTGATACCCACTCTTCCCCCAAGAAACTCCAGCATATCCAGAACTTCTCATCCGCAAAAAACTTGAACACGTCACTGGGGCCTGAAAAAGGCTACTCTGATTTCCTGTGCCATAGCAGATCCTGTTTATGGCTCTCTATACGTTATGAGTGGATATTTTCCAAATGGATCCTATTTTCTATGCCAAAAGAGGCCCTAGGGTGAATGCCCATGCCCTGTCCCCAAGGTCAAGAACCTTGGGGTCATCTTTGATGATCAATTGAATTTCTCTGCCCAGGTAAATAGCCTCACCTCCTCCTGTTTTTTTCTATTAAAAACTTTGAGGAAAATCTTTCCATTCATTTCACAAGAGCTGCAAAAGACGGTGATGGTAGCACTTTTCCTGTCCAAGTTGGACTATTGCAATGCCCTATTCTTGGGCATTGACAAGTCCCAGATGAGAAAATTACAATCCCTACAGAATGCCGCAGCAAGTCTACTTCTGGGCATTCCCAGAGGACAGTCAACTTCAGCAGGAATTAAATCACTACATTGGCTTCCTGTCAAGCAGCGGGTGGAATTTAAGTCTTTGTGCCTTGTGCATAAGGCACTATACGGTGGCGGTGCAGAGGACATTAAAAGACTGTTTCCACCCTACATCCCCCCACGCGCTCTTAGATCTGCTAGTCTGGGTCTTATAAGGACCACTAAGACAAGACGGGCAAGATGGGGTGGCAGGGCGATATCACAGCGTGCTGCAAAGCTATGGAATAAAATGCCTACGGCCATCAAACTTCAACCCAACTTGCAGCTTTTTAGGAAAGGATTAAAAACATGGTTGTTTACTTCCGCCTAAGTCCTCGGTTAACACAGTGCACTGATCCTGTTCACACACTCTAGCGCCAAGACGCCACGGCAATCGAGCGCTATACAAACATATAAACATAAACATAGCTACATATGCACAAGCTTCGTTCCGAGCCTTAGGCCTTGATGATAATACATATTTAAGCACACTAGTATTGGTGGCTGTGTATACTTTACTGATTATTTGCACTTAACTTCTAATCACCTGGTTTTCAGCAACCCTTAAAACCGTCCTCTTTTGCTATGCTATCCTCATGGTCTTCTCTGCTTCGTCGATTGCTAGTGTTATGCACCATTGGTATAAGTGCGCTATATATATTCTGGTTATTCAATCGATCAGTCAAGTAAGTTCCTCCACTGCTGATTAAACAAGTTCAAGAACATGTTTTATATGATACAGTAATGTGAAAGCTGGCATGATAATGGTGCTGTATTGGCATAATATGCCAAGTGGTATCGTAGGAATATCTGCAACCAGTAGGAGTAATATACTTCCAAAAATTGATAAACATGTCATGGAGTAATCTGTAACCATCTCAGCTATGGCACCCTTAATAGGTGACAATAAGCACCCTGCTGAGACTAAAAATATAATGGAATTCTCAAATTAATAGGCGATATGAACATCTCAGGCACATGTGAAAGGAAGCACTGGCCCAATGAATAGCTCCGATCTAATTGGCCAGCACCCCTTCATATTGTTGGCACATTAAGCATCATGTTATAAGGAGCACCCCATAATGTTTCAGCAAAACATATATGTAAATTCTCATATTAACTGTGTGTGATATATGTGTTGCAGTGCCCTTGCAACTTATTATAGGTGGGAAGGATTATTTGCCAACTTTAAATCGTGATAGTAGAATATCTAATAGCCATAATGACCATACATTAACCACTGAGCTGCCGCCTCCCCCCTCCACCCTGTGCTGAGCCCTTTTTTGGCCATTTGGGGTAGTTCACACTCAGGGCTCCATCACCTTTTTCCACATGAGGTATCCACATAAAAATCATGTTATTTTTTTCCAACATCCTGGGGATTCCAAAGGTACCCAGGGTTTGTGGATTCTCCAGGTGGGGACCAAGAAAATAGCCAAAATGTAGCAAAAACATTTTTTTGGGGGGGGGGGGGAATAGGAAAAAGTGCTCTGGATAAAAGTGTCTGGTTTTTTCTTAAAAATGTCATCAACGAATGGTTTGCTGTGCTAAAGTCACCATCTTTTTAGTTGTGGAGATATATAGGGTTTGTAGGTTCTCCAAGAACCTGAGGTTTCCAGAGCCAACAACCGAGCTGCCCTATACAATGGTTTTTCATTGTGTCCTGTGCATAGACCAATTCATATGGTAAAATATGCAGAGTGAAAATTAGGTATCAAGGTAACCTCTGTATTTCTGAAATGAGCACAAGTTATGAAGTTTAAGAGCAGTGGTTATTTTTACATCTCTCAATTTGTGGGTACTTGTGCGAGCATATGATTTAGAGGGTATTTTTCAAAATGTCTTTTTTGTACACATTGGCTTACATTTGGAGGGCACAAATGCAGCGAAATCCAATTGGTAATAACAAATATTCTACTATTGTATGCTCGCACATGTCTTCTGATACACATGGTACCTCATGTGTGTGGGTAGGTCTAGTGCATAGCAAACACAAGGAGATGATGGACGGAGTGCTGAAACTTTTCAGACACTCACCCCCAGTCACAGATCTGAGTTGAATCCATCATCGTTCTTTAGCTCACTTCGCCAACCCAGTTAAGACCCAGCCATATGCAAATCAGTCTTGGCCCTGTGCCTCATGGAAACAGTCCAGCCCGAACTGCCATGCCAGGTCTTCCCTGGACTGGAAACAAGTATCCTGGGACCTGTTTCAGGGTAACACCCCTAATCTGCCAGGCTAGCTTGAATCCAGTGACAAAGTGAGCAAGGGACCCTCTGTCAGGGACTGTCCGGGACTATGTCGGGAACACAGTCAGGGACTTGAGCAAGGACTGGGGACTGGGTAGAAAACGTACCGTGCACAGAAAGAGTAGTACAGCGCTGCCCAGGATCACACAAGGAGTCAGAGGAAAAAAGGGTTCCAAAGGGGAAGCCTGTACAAGATGGCTAAGACTCAGAAAGGAAGGGCACTCACAAGGCAATTTAGCATTCAGACTAACTACACCCAGGACGGACGTGCAAGACATATATATAATACAACATTAACAATAAAGGGAATGTGGGGTAAAGCACTCAGGAGCTCCACACGGTAAGACTGAAGCTCAGTAAGTTCCTCACCCACAATTGCTGTTACAGATACTGACTGTAAATACCCACATATAGGATATGTATGCAAAGGCAGGGTCTGTGGAGCTTATACCTATGGTGATGTTATAACAGTAACTCAAAGACAATACTCACAGTGAACAAGAAACACCACCTAGGTAGTCAGCTGTGCCCACGGATTCTGGCGATCAAACAGGAACACACAAGGCAGTAACAGCAAAGGGGTAGAACTAAACACAAGCACAATAGACAAGGAGCTAGCAAGGAGGAGTGCTTAACAGGAAAGGAAGAAAATCACAGGGCACACTCGGCAAAAAGCAGGTAACAAACATACAAGGTAACAGAAGCAAGACAGCAGAAATAGAAAGACAGCAAACTAGAACTGGAACCAAGGAAATGGGAAGAAAGGAAGGGACTAGAAAAGGATATACAGAAGGGGAGGCTACAAGGGTATACTAGAATAGTGCAGGTTCAGGAATCAAGAAAGCAAAGTAGCATAGAAGGCAGTGCTGGGGCAGGAGCAAGAATTGAGCAAAAGCTCAGGAGTCAAAGTAGCACTGCAAGAAGTGCTAGTTCAGGAGAAGGGAAACTGCTGCAGGTCAGGAACAAGGAATGCTAAGGCTCAGGAGTCAAGGTAGCACTGCAGGCAGTGCTAGTTCAGGAGAAAGGAAACTGCTGCAGGTCAAAAACAAGGAATGCTAAGGCTCAGGAGTCAAGGTAGCACTGCAGGCAGTGCTAGTTCAGGAACAAGGGAAACTGCTGCAGTTCAGGAACAAGGAATGCTAAGGCCCAGGAGTCAAGGTAGCACTGCAGGCAGTGCTCGTTCAGAAACAAGGGAAACTGCTGCAGTTCAGGAACAAGGAATGCTAAGGCTCAGGAGTCAAGGTAGCACTGCAGGCAGTACTGGTTCAAGGAAACAGGAAATAGCTACAGCTCAGGAAACAAGGAGTCAAGAGAGCACTGCAAGCAGTGCAAATCAGGAACTAGAAATAGCTGAAGCCCAGGAACAGGAACAAAGAATAACTATAGCTCAGGAAACAAGGTAGCACTGCAGGCAGTGCTAATTGAAGCACAAGGAATAGCTATAGCTCAGGCACTCAGGAAACAAGGTAGCACTGCAGGCAGTGCTAATTCAGGCACAAGGAATAGCTATAGCTCAGGAATCAAGGAACAAGGATTAACTATAGCTCAGGAATCAAGGAACATCAAAAGCTCAGGAAACAAGGATCGGTCTCACCGGAAAACAGCTACAATGACCAACCCTGGGCTGAAGGGAGCTGGGGCTTAAAAGAGCTCACAGTAATCACATGCATCAGGTGTGAGCAGGCTAGCAGCAGCCAGCCACATGTGAACTGAATTCCTCCACCCATCCTTGGCCTGCAGGGGTGGAGACAAAGCAGTGAGCAGGGGATTATAGGTAATGGAGTTTCCAGCATGAGCAGACTGGCTTCCACAAAACCCAGCATGGATTGGGAATGGATGTCAATTCCTAAATGATGTCCAAATGCCTGGAAGTCAGGATATGCATACAGGGGAGTGTCTGGAAGCATATTAGAATACTGGAAAGCCCCACAATTCGGCCCCCTGGTGGTGGGAACGAGAGCATAGGGAGTGAATCGTGACACCCACATCTGGGCATACCCTGCCAACTTAGTGCGAACAAAGCAAACTCAAGGAGATGATGACGGAGTAGTGAAACCTTTCGGACCTCACCCTCAGTCACAGATCTGGGTTGAATCCATCATTGTTCTTTAGCTCACTTCGCCACCCCAGTTCAGACCCAGCCATATGCAAATCAGTCTTGACTAATGGGAACAGTCCAGCCCGAACTGCCAAGCCAGGTCTTCCCTGGACCAGAAACAAGCATCCTGGGACCGGTTTCGGTCTAGTGCCTGGCAGAAGAAATGTTCCAAAATGCAACATGGATATACCACATTTTTCCACTCAAACCTGACCCATTTTTTGCAAAGTGGATAGCTGTAGATTTTGGACCCTAACTCAAGGCGACACCTAGGGAATCCTATCAAAACTGCACATTTTTCAAAACTAGATAACATGGGGAATCTATGGTGGTGTGCCTAGTGTGGATCCCATGAGATTTTTTTTTACCCACAATGCCATGCAAACCTCCTACCACCCAGCTTTGCCCTACTTGTGTGGTTGGGCATAGTGCCTGTGACAGTAATGGAATCAAACCAAGGTCAATGGGAGTCCCTGCGTGGGGACTTCATTGACCTCAATTTGATCTGTTCCTGTCCTGTTTGTGTTCCTTTGGATTCCAGACATTTCCATCGCAGAAATGTAATGAAAATGCATGATTTCAGATAAGGTTTGAGGTTTGTAGGAGATTACGAGTAGGAAAACTTTGTGGAATTCAGACAGGGCCTTCACCACCCTGGAATCGCCTGGTTGTCTACTTTTCAAAAATATTTGTGGTTGGCAGGTTTCCATGGGTAGCGACCGAGCACGCCCCAAATCCCCCAGCTACCCCTATAGCACTTTAAGGTCTTTTGTGTCACGTGCTCTTGTCCCACCCACACAAGTGGGGTACCATTTTAATTGGAAGACTTGGGGGAATGCTGTGTGGTAGAATTTTGTGGCTTCCCACATATTCCAGGAGTTTTCCTCACAGAAATGTGAGGAAAATGTGTGTTTTTGGTCAAAATTTGAGGTTTGCAGGTCATTGTGGGTAAGAAAATGGTGTGGGATGCATGTGAAGCACACCACCCTGGACTCCCCTGGATGTCTAGATTTCAAATCTGTCTGGGTCTGGAATGTTTTTCCAGGTGGCAGACTGCCAAAGCCAAATAGTTGTGTTGTTCACTATTGCAAGTGGGACTATATTGGGAGTTAGCCGCACTCTCTTCGCCCATATGTAAAAACAACACTCAAAAGAATCAAATGTCCTCTCTATTGCCATTAGGATGGGATTCTTTAGTCTGCAGGGGAGCAGGAAGACTGTTGAAGTGTAGGGGTGACGGTGGCGCCTGATGTTAGGATAGGCAAGACTTACCCCATTATTTTATTAAAAGTATATATTTCTGCAATATAGTGGATTTTCTGCTTTCATGGGGGTCAGAAAGACTGTTGCCCAATTTACTTGGGGGGGCATAGCCATGCCCATGCTAGGCATCCCCGACTCCTATATTTATTTATTTTGTTATTTCCCTGACGTCTAGTGGGCTTTCTGCCCCATCTGGGGGACAGATTGGGGAGTAATTACCCCATCTGCCCCCCAGGGGGGCAGAGAAACTGTTGCCCCATTTACTTGGGGTGGAGGCATGGCCATGCCCATGCTAGGCAGCCCTACCCCTATATTTTGCTTTAAAAAAAATCTCTGGTGTCTAGTAGGCTTTATGCCTCCTGGGGGGCAGATCAAGGGTAATTACCCCCATTTGCCCCTGGGAGGGCAGAAAGACTATTACCCCATTTAGTTGGGGGTGGGGGCTTAGCCATGTACATGGTGGGCAACCCCACCCCCATATTTTAAAGAAATTCCCTGGTGTCTAGTGGGCTTTCTGACCCCCCCCCCCTCTTTGTGGCTTCTCCTGCTATGTTCTTCGCGGCAGCAGCAAATCTGTTTCAGCGGTCTTTCGCCAAACTGGTATCCAATGTCATGGAACTGTCTTCAGCTGCAGCCTTCTCACTCGTCCCGCTGGAGTTTTTCAACTTCCATTTTGACAACTAAGTCCGAACATAGAAATCTGCACCACGGCTTCGACCCAAGGCCATCTGACGACGACTCTCCCTCCTTGGGCACTTGCTGCAGCCTTGCCCTGCTGAGCTTTACCTTCTCAGACACTTTTCTTCAGAAAATGTTCCAAGTCCGAAGGTAAGCACTGACCGGGCCCAATCCACTTCTTGTATCCGAACTGCGCTCAATTGCGGTCAGCCTTGACTTCCAACTTCGACCCGGTCTCAGGCAACTAGATGTCTGCGGTCAGCGCTTTGATCTTTTAGACGCTATTATGAACCTTAAACTTAAAAAATCCATAACCGCGGTTCTAATGATTGGATTTTTTTGTTGTTTTAGTGTCAATTGATTTATTAAAATTTACTCTATTGTTCTAAATTGGTTTGGGATATTTCCTGTGTTGTGCTTTCACTTTATTACTGTTTGTGCACAGCATAAATAATTTACACATTGCCTCTAAGTGAAGACTGACTGCTTTTTTGTGCCAAGCTACTCAGGATTAAGCTCAGGTTAATTTAGTGGCGTTTTGTGGTTCACCCTGCAAGGGATTGTGGCTGTTGCTTGACCAGGGCTCACACCCCAGTCAACCAACAACCCAATTTCTCACAGCTATAAAAATGTGACATGAGATATTAAAATACTCGAATTTGTGATTACAACAGTACAAGGTGAGAAACCGAGTGTACTGTACACCTGATCATTTATATGCATGTACAATGTCAGACCATTCTAGATGTCCTAGGTGCAACACAGAAACTGCAGATGAGATATACATGTTTTTCAACTGCTTGCGTTCGGTGGATTACTGGGCAGAGATTGAGAGAGAATCGTCTAGAAAGTTTGCTTGTAGTATACAAGTTACTCACCAATGTGTTATACATGGTATGGATATTAATATCCCAGGGCATTACAGAGAATTTGTATATATTGCAATTGGAATAGCCAGACTATGGGCCTGATTATGATCTTGGCGGACAGGGTGACTTCATCACAAACGTGACGGACAGCCCATCTGCCAAATTACAATTCCATTATATCCTATGGAACTTGTAACTTGGTGGACGGGATATCCGTCACGTTTGTGACGGGATATCCTATCCCCCAAGATCATAATCAGGCCCTAAGTATTGCACGTTGAAAAAATGTTGGAAAAACGATTGCATTTTTATGAGCTAGCTGTAGCTATTATGGAATTAATGGACAAAAAAGTACAGGATGATTTTAGTGATATCTGGAGCATGATAAAACAATGGCAAAGCATTTGATGATTAAGTTAAACATGTGACATTCAAATGTATCATTGTAAAAAATCTTTGGTGGTTAGCTTGTGAATTGATTGTTGTGATGTATTTCATGCTCATCTCCTAATAAAAATACATTTGAAAAAAAGTGCAGTGAAAAGGTGTGAGGGAACAGAATGCGGGTTGGTCTCATGACAGGGATCTGGACAGGTGTATTGATAAGATACAGAATGGGTCTAAGAGAGAGGCATGGCAAACATATTGGTGGCCAGAAATGCTTGATCAAGTGTAGTGGAAAGTTGGGAGTTGTGGTGTATGTGCTGCCAATGATAAGGTAATGCTTCTTCTCTTTAAGACACCACTGTACTGGCGTTTAAGTAGGATCTCCATCCCCACTGGTTGCTAATATATAGTCAATCAATCAATCAAGCTTTATTCGACTATTTGTACAATAATCATAAAAACACATTAGAAATACAATTCAAATAACATGTTAAAATATGTAAAATCCACGGAGTACATTAAATCAATTATACAGCTCAAGTTCTCACATGGAAATGGTCTTTCTGGAAGAGAAGACAGACTTTAAAAACAATGAAACAGATAAAATTACAAGTTCTTCCCCGAGGGATTGCATGACCAAGAAAGCAGGGCGACATTGTCGCAGACCAAGTGATCTAAGCACCGGTAGTATCCACCTTTTCCTCTGTACATGATAACATTTGCAGAAAAATAAGACATGCATGGTCGATTGTACTGACATATCATCGCATGGGCAATTGCTCAACTGTCTAGACCAGTCATTTCTGGCTGGAAAACTAAGTGACCTGTGAATAATGCCCATCCTGAAGCGAGTCAGCAAAAATATTTCATAATCAGAGGTGACAAGATTTAGATATGGCTGCATCTTAAGAGTAGTCAAAGTGTATTGATGGTCAAGTACAGAAATTTTAGTGATCTCTAAGTTAGATCTAATATTTTCGACATAGTGCAGGCAACTAAATTTAAAATCTTTCCTATTTACGTTGTTCATAGTAGTGGGGTTGTCAAAATATTCCTGATGACCTAAATTGCATAAAAAATCCCTGACATACTTAAGCCATCCTATGTGAAGAACCCCAGCTAGCCCATGACAGTCAGTAATCATTTGGCGATTTAAAACGGTCTTCTCTGAGGTCCAAATACGATGCCAGAGGAGAATTGGTTGTATACTGATAACATCCGTTATATATGGCATACCTAGTTCCATATGACAGTTAAAAGTGGAGACACTCTCCGGCACAGCAAGCAGGAATCTAAAAAATCTATTTTCGCTGGTCTGTAAGGCAGACGCATCTGCATAACCCCAGATACCCGCTCCATAAGTGGCTATAGTTACACACTTATGGGGCCGATTCCGATCTCGGCCGGTAGTGCTCTGAATCGGATTTACCGGATCCGATTCGGAGCCCTGTTTCCCGACCGAATCGTACGCGGGTCCGGCCGAGTGAGTATGATGCAAGCTTCTGCGAAATCGCCGACCGACTCGTACGCGGCTTCAACACGCTCCGACCGACTCGCACGGACACGACTCGCACCACGCTATGGAGACGTTTCCCGGCCGGGTAAGTACGATGCGCGCCGCGAGCAGTCCGACCGACTCGCGCCGGCCGGCTCGAAAGAGCTGTCGGAGCCGGACTTTGGGGGTCCGCGTCGGACCCCCTGTACGCGTAGGCGCGTGAGTCGCACACAGGGGGACCCATGGGTCCCCCTACCTGTGCATGTACGCCACGATGCGCATGGACGCGTACCCGCTGTAGGGGCGCCCTTGTTCGCCTCGCACCCATTGAGTCAATGGGAGCCCGCGTACGCGTTGTACGACCGGCTCCCATTGACTTCAATGGGAGTCCGACCGAATCGAGTCCGATAGCAAGCGAATGCATCGTACTCGTCCGGTCGGACTGCTAGGGTCCGATTCGGTCGGAATTCTCTCCGGGTCCGGCTCGGTCGGAGAGATTTCCGGCCGGAATCGGAATCGGCCCCTTAGCTTTATAAATTTGGAGTAATTCTGGGGGGGGGGATGTTTTCCCAGTTTCCTGCTAAAATTAATCAGGGCTGCCAGTGCCTTTGAGAACAGCAATCGCCTTAACTTAACTGCCTGGGTCCAAGAACCGGTACGGTCGAATAAAATCCCCAGAAAGGAGAAAGTGTTGGTACATTCTAGACATTTCTACTCTAAATATAACGTACGACTCTTCTTGCTCCCAAAACCACATTTTAAAATAAATGTTTTTGAGGTATTGACCGTGAGCCCTAAGTTGGACATATAATTCGCAAAGCTGGATATTACCTTCTGTAAGCTATTCGGGGTACGGGCCGTAAGGACCGCATCATCTGCGTACATGAGGACAGGGAGTGGGCGCTTCCCCACCAATGGTAGGTCCTGGCACTCTTGTATCAACACCGTTTCTAGGTTGTTAATGTACAGAGTGAAGAGAAAGGGTGCCAAGACACAACCTTGTCTCACTCCTCTTCCAACGATGAAGGAGTCGGTGCACTCACCCCCTGTCCCATAGCGAACTCTGGCCCTCGCCCCAATATAGAACTGTCTCATAAAGGAAATTAGAGAGATATCCACTCCCATCCTCTCCAAGATCGGCCAAAGTTTGTTGTGGATGACGCAGTCAAAAGCCGCGGTTAAGTCCACGAAAGCTAGGTAAAGGTTACTCCTCTTCACTTTAGTGTATTTGGCAATAATTATGTTTAAATTTAGGCATTGATCTATAGTGCCAAGCCCCTTGCGGAAACCATATTGAGTGTCACAAATAATTGAGTGGTCATCTGCCCAATCCTGCAGTCTATTTAGGAGGACTCTTCCAATTATTTTGACCGTTGAATCTAATAACGAAATTGGCCTATAACATGCAGGATTGTGCCTATCCCCTTTTTTGAAGATAGGGACCAAAATCGACTCGTTCCAGGTTGGGAGGAGTCCGATCAGATAGCACGCATTAATTACTAAAGTTAATATGGGTCCCCAAAAGGCAATGTTATGCTTAAAGAGGTCCACAGGAATACTGTCCGGCCCAGGGGCCTTCCCACCCATACTCATTGTGATCGCCTCCTCAATTTCACTGAGTTCGAATTGAGGATGCGGTGGGTGGTTTATGATCTGGATATCTACCCTTTCCTCCATCAGATCGTGGCTGATTGGTTCTGGGCATGGTTTGGAATAAAGTTTAGAAAAGTGCTCAACCCATTCGCTGTTTGTTATTGCTATCTCTATTGTTGCCCTCTCAGTATCTACCAAGAAGGGGGCATTAACCGCATTCCAGAATGCTGAGGAATCTCTCAGTTCTGACGCTGCGCGTAAGGCGTTCCATGCTTCTTCCTTTAAAAATGTCTTCCTTGTTTTCAAGGCACGGCTATACGCCCTTCTGGCTCCTTTTATTTCTTGCTGATTTTTAACAGCTCTATGGAGGGAAAGTTTGAGATTGGCGTGGGCTTTAGAACATCTAGAATCAAACCATCCCTTCTTTTGGGGGAGTTTCTTACTTGATGTTACATGGAGAGCATTACCAATAAACTCTGCTATAGCTGAAAAACCCTCCACGATGTCTGACTGAGAGTTACCATCTCCTAAACATTTGTTAATAGCATCACTACAATTAGTAATCACCTTGCTCGTAAATAGATCTGGATCAAGTTTCTTCCAGCGCAAAGCATAACCATTTTGTCTAACCAGAGTAATGTCGTCAATGAGATGGGCGAGAGACACCTTTCCATTGGACAACTTGCAATCGACCTTGACTCTAACACTCTGGGCGAAATGATCACTAAGGGAAATATCGTGAGTTTGAAAGTTCACGATTCTCGAAGCGTGTCTAGATGAGATTACAATAAAATCAATTATAGAAAACATACCTCGCCCATTGAAAGTCGGACTAAAAGGAATCGGTGGGCTACATAGGTTGTTTGCAAATCCCAAGTCCCCTGTGAACATTATTTCATTTAAAGTGTCGCCCAAAGTAGAATGATTGAAGTGGGGGTAAGCTGGATCTTTCTCGTACTCAAATCCGCAGACCCCTTTGTCAGCTTGTTGACATAAAGAGATGTTAAAATCTCCACCCCAAATAATAAACAAATCTTTTGTGGTAGCTGCCTGTAGCTTATTAATGTGAAGATTTATTGCCCCCAATAGGCCTACTATCTCTTCGCGTGGCGCGTTATTGTAAAAATTCACTATTGCAATACCAGTTGATTTATCCAAATCAGCTATTATTATTTGAAAATGACGGTTAACAACCAGTATAGCAACATTCCCAAAGTTTAGATAATTTGAGACGTAGATACACAGCCCCCCCATAGCTCTCCCATGACATGATGCAACCGCGGGTGTGTGGAAGGTTTTGAAACCATTAATGTGGAAAGGATCTTCCGCCCATGTCTCTTGGAAGCAAAGTATGTCGAAACCCTTTACAAACTCTGTCCACAGTGGGTTCACAATCTTCGTCTTTAAGCCTGCAATGTTCCAAAACAGGAAATGACAGATGTTATCCTTCATAATTCCATTAACACTCCTGAGGCTATTTCTATGGGAAGAGACATGAGAGGTCACAGGAGGAGTAATTAAGCTATCAACTAGACTATGGGTTGAAGAGGCAGCTAAAATCAAGGTGTTATCCGAGATCTCGTCTCCTACGCTCGCTATGGGGGTATAAATACAATTCCCCTGATGGTCTAAGAGGCCGCAATCTAATGCTGAAGAAACGCTCCCTGGAACGTTCGTATGACCCATCTCCTTTACTCCTGGGGCTACTAAATCTACATTAAAAAAGGCCTTCCCACTTAATGTAACTGCGTTGCGGGGAACCAAGGGGAGTCAATCCACCTGATCTAAACGGGAAAAGAGGTCAAAACGATTTTGGACTGGGACGTTATAACTGAGGTGTAGTGTTCACTGGGTGTGCCGCACTGTGGGTGTACAAACAATTATGTTGAGCTGGTTGATAGAAAAACCCCAGAGGGATCACATTAATGTCATGATTGGAGATAGAGTAAGTAGCTGCCCTGTTAAGAATATTTTGTACCAGCTGTGGGGACTTAAAAGTCAGAATCACACAATCCCCAGGCAAGGTCTTCTGTCCCTTCCCTAGCCAACTAACTCTTCTGGCCATTTTGAAATTAGAGAAGAGACTATGGGGCCGATTCCGATCTCGGTCGGAGGCGCACCCAATAGCATTCGGTCGGGAAAAAAGCCATGCGAAAGCCTGTTTCCCGACCGATCCGTACAGCACAGCGAACGAGTAAGTACGATGCGCACAACAGCACAGAATCCGGCCGAGCCGTACACACCCAAACCAGGTCCTGTTCCCCGACCGAGGCGAATCCGGAAACGCCGAATCGAGTCGCACGGAAGGAAAAATGCTGCTCCGTCCGGCCGAACGAGTACGATGCGCTTTCCGTACGCGCCGAACCCGTCGCTACGCACGGCACGCAAAGCATCCGGGAGAGGCGCACATAAGCTCCGAATTGCGCCACAACACGATCCACGGCTACGAGACGAACACGCCAGCGACGAGGACGAGGCGAAGCGACGAGGATGAGGCGAAGCGACGAGGACGACGCGAAGCAACGAGAAGGACGAACGACACGAACCAACCATGAATCCCTTCGTCCCGATCATACCAATATTCTACATTTACTACCGGAACAGGCACGGACGCGAACGGTGCAGAAGGTAAGCCAGACACCAACCACAAAACACATACAACACGTACACGACACATCACACACACATAGAGGGATGCATAATATACCTACACCAGCAACAGCAGCACCATAGGGGCGGGATGCCCATCACCAATGCCACATATGCACACAGGGGCCTGAATGCGCACCACCACCCCTACCCAGGGGGGCTGGATGCCTACCACTACTACCACCCTCACCCAGGGGGCTGGATGCCTACCACTACTACCACCCTCACCCAGGGGGGGCTGGATGCCTACCACTACTACCACCCTTAGCCCGGGGGGGCTGGATGCCTACCACTACTACCACCCTCACCCAGGGGGTGCTGGATGCCTACCACTACTACCACCCTCACCCAGGGGGCTGGATGCCTACCACTACTACCACCCTCACCCAGGGGGCTGGATGCCTACCACTACCACCACCCTTAGCCAGGGGGCTGGATGCCTACCACTACTACCACCCTTAGCCAGGGGGCTGGATGCCTACCACTACTACCACCCTTAGCCAGGGGGCGCTGGATGCCTACCACTACTACCACCCTCACCCAGGGGTGCTGGATGCCTACCACTACTACCACCCTCACCCAGGGGGGGCTGGATGCCTACCACCACCCTTAGCCAGGGGGGGCTGGATGCCTACCACTACTACCACCCTCACCCAGGGGGTGCTGGATGCCTACCACTACTACCACCCTCACCCAGGGGGCTGGATGCCTACCACTACCACCACCCTTAGCCAGGGGCTGGATGCCTACCACTACTACCACCCTCACCCAGGGGTGCTGGATGCCTACCACTACTACCACCCTCACCCAGGGGGGCTAGATGCCTACCACTACCACCACCCTTAGCCAGGGGGCTGGATGCCTACCACTACTACCACCCTTAGCCAGGGGGCTGGATGCCTACCACTACTACCACCCTTAGCCAGGGGGCTGGATGCCTACCACTACTACCACCCTCACCCAGGGGGGCTGGATGCCTACCACCACCCTTAGCCAAGGGGGCTGGATGCCTACCACTACTACCACCCTCACCCAGGGGTGCTGGATGCCTACCACTACTACCACCCTCACCCGGGGGGCTGGATGCCTACCACTACCACCACCCTTAGCCAGGGGGCTGGATGCCTACCACTACTACCACCCTTAGCCAGGGGGCTGGATGCCTACCACTACTACCACCCTTAGCCAGGGGGCTGGATGCCTACCACTACTACCACCCTCACCCAGGGGGCTGGATGCCTACCACCACCCTTAGCCAAGGGGGCTGGATGCCTACCACTACTACCACCCTCACCCAGGGGGTGCTGGATGCCTACCACTACTACCACCCTCACCCAGGGGGCTGGATGCCTACCACTACCACCACCCTTAGCCAGGGGGCTGGATGCCTACCACTACTACCACCCTTAGCCAGGGGGCTGGATGCCTACCACTACTACCACCCTCACCCAGGGGTGCTGGATGCCTACCACTACTACCACCCTCACCCAGGGGGGGCTGGATGCCTACCACCACCCTCACCCAGGGGGGGCTGGATGCCTACCACCACCCTCACCCAGGGGTAGCTGGATGCCTACCACTACTACCACCCTCACCCAGGGGGGGCTGGATGCCTACCACTACTACCACCCTTACCCAGGGGGGGCTGGATGCCTACCACTACTACCACCCTCACCCAGGGGATGCTGGATGCCTACCACTCCTACCACCCTCACCCAGGGGGGGCTGGATGCCTACCACTACTACCACCCTCACCCAGGGGGCTGGATGCCTACCACTACTACCACCCTTAGCCAGGGGGTGGAAGCCTACCACTACTACCACCCTTAGCCAGGGGGGCTGGATGCCTACCACTACTACCACCCTCACCCAGGGGTGCTGGATGCCTACCACTACTACCACCCTCACCCAGGGGGCTGGATGCCTACCACCACCCTTAGCCAGGGGGCTGGATGCCTACCACTACTACCACCCTCACCCAGGGGTGCTGGATGCCTACCACTACTACCACCCTCACCCAGGGGGCTGGATGCCTACCACCACCCTTAGCCAGGGGGCTGGATGCCTACCACTACTACCACCCTCACCCAGGGGGGCTGGATGCCTACCACCACCCTTAGCCAGGGGGCTGGATGCCTACCACTACTACCACCCTTGCCCAGGGGGGGCTGGATGCCTACCACTACTACCACCCTCACCCAGGGGGTGCTGGATGCCTACCACTACTACCACCCTCGCCCAGGGGGGGCTGGATGCCTACCACTACTACCACCCTCACCCAGGGGGGGCTGGATGCCTACCACCACTGTTAGAAATGGGGGTCTCTAGTTGGCAATGGCTGGCCACTGTCCAAGTAGGGACCCTTCTTCCTAAGTCAGAGTGAGAGGGCTACCCTCTTTAATACCCCTGCTCAACCCTGTGGTAACGTAGCACGAGCAGGTAGGCTTATCTCAGAGGCAGGGTGTGAAGCATTTATGATCATACACAGTAACACAATGAGGAACACTACAAAGGGACACCACACAAGTAGTTATTATAAAAAAATAAGTATCTTTATATAAAGGCAGATTTATCACAAGACCAATAACTGTAAAAGCCACAATACTGTCAAAAATAGGATAGCTGTTGAAGGGCTGTCAAAAATAGTTCAAAGGTTGCAAAAATAAGGTTCAAGTTCAAAGCAGTGGTCTCTGCGACCCTTTCTTTCACAAAGTACCTGGGTTTAGTTGCAAAACCAACAAAGTGTCGCAAAGAAGCTGTAGCGATGATTCTCGGCACGCGAGGCCGGCGATGCGTTGAAATCCTTGCCGCAAGGGAGGATGATGCGCCGATCTGCGGGATGCGTGCGGAGGCGATGCGACAAACTTCTGCACGCTGGACCACCGATGCGATGACTTTCTTGCCGCGTGGGAGAAGTCGATGCGGTGATCCTGTTGCGCTGTGCGATCGTGTTGCGATGCGAAGACAAGACGCTCCGCGAGGAGCGACGAAATTCGGTGTGATGCGATCAAAGTGGCGAACGCACGGCGTCCGCACTGCGATGTCTCGAAGCGATGATTTCTGTCAGGGTTGCGAGTGCGCGGCGACAGCAGCGCGATGATCTTTCCAGCGCGTCTCGGCTGCAGCGGCTCGCAAAGGGGCGTCAGCGATGGTTTCGGGTTGCGGGCCTTCGGCGGCAGCAGCGCGATGATTTTCCCAGCGCTCTCGACTGCAGCGGCCCGCAAAGATGCGTTAGCGTCGATTTCTTACCCTCTTCTCTCTGATGTAAACTAGAGGCCCTGGAACTCACAGGAGCCTCCTCAGCAGATAGCAGTCCTCGCAGGGAGGAAGCAGGAGGTTGGTGGTGGAGTCTGTTGTGCCTGAGACTCCAGCAGGAGGCTAGCTCTTTTCCTAGCCCTTGGGTGATTGCTGTACAAAAATAAAAGTTCTCTCAATAGTTCCTTTTCCTCTTCTTCAAGGTCCAGTGGTCACTGCTGCAGGCCAGTGCAAGAAACAACACACAAGCACAAGGACAGTCACTTCCTGCAGATTCCTCCAGTGGCACGGACAGAGTTTCCTCTCCAGATCCAAAAGCAATACAAAAGTAGGGGTTTGAGCACAGATATTTATACCCCAAAAGCCTTTGATCCTTGAAGCTACCAGTCCCTGAACCTAGCCAGAACCAGTTCTGCTCAGGCCTGGAGCACTTTGTTTACCAGGCTGCATCCTTCCTTTCAGAAAGAGGGGTCTGCTAGCAGACACACAGTGGGAGGTGGAGCCAGCATTCACCTTGCCAGGCACAGCCCTATTCAGATCAAAGAGCCACCCTTCCCCACACTCTAAATGCAGATCTCTCTATTCCACCAAGGTCTGACTCAGCCTGTCCTGCCCCTCTAAAACCAGACAGCCAATACACATAACGGCAGAGCACACTGGAAGGCTTAGGCAAGAAAATACCTACTTTCTAAAAGTGGTATTTTCAAACACAGAATATAAAAATAAACTTCACTAAAAGGTGTATTTTAATATTCTGAGCTCAGGCATACTAAATTCGTTTTTCTACCATGTCCCTGGGGTCAGTTAGGACTATAGCATGTAATAGTCAAACTGCCCATTCTAGCCTATGAGGAACAGGTAGCCTTACAGTAGTGAAAAACGAAATGGTGCATAATTCACTACCAGGACATGCTACACACACCCAGGCATGTCCTACCTTACACATACAATGCACCCTACCCGAGGGGCGACTTACAGGATGCCAAGGGAAGGTTCAGGGGCTGGGAAGTGGTTGCACTTCACAGCCAAGATGGCAGTTCTGGACTGCACACAGACACTGCAGTGGCAGGTCTGAGACACACTTTACGAGCTGCTTCTGTGGGTGGCACACATCAGTGCTGCAGGCCCACCAGCAGCATTTGGTTTACCAGCCCTGGGCACACATAGGCCACACTACTAGGGACTAACAGGTAAACCAAATAAGCCAATCAGGGATATACCAATTCACATAGACATATTTATACAGGGAGCATTCGCGCTGTGACACTGAATGGCAGTGGCACAGCGCCCAGAACATCTAACACCAGTAAAACAGAGGAGACAACAGCGAAAAATGGAAGGGAGACCCACGCCAATGGTGCCAGGTCTAACACACGTCCCCTCCAGCTGAAATGTGGGGAGAACTACCCATCCCTTGGAAGTTCTCATCGCTAAGGCGGAAAAATCTGGACAGACCATCAGCATTGGCGTGTTCTGTACCAGGGCGGTGTTCCACCGTGAAGTCCATACCCTGTAGGAAATGGACCACCTCAACAACTTGGGATTCTCACCCCTCATCTGCATCAGCCATCTGAGGGGCCTGTGGTCTGTCTGAACCCGGAAGTGAGTCCCAAACAGGTATGGTCTCAGCTTCTTCAGTGCCCAGACCACAGCAAATGCCTCACGCTCAATTGCACTCCACCTCTGTTCCCGTGGAAGTAACCTCCTACTGATGAAGGCCACAGGTTGGTCTAGTCCCTCCTCATTTATCTGTGACAGAACGGCCCCCACCCCATGCTCTGAAGCGTCTGTCTGGACAACAAATTCCTTAGCAAAATTGGGCGCCTGGAGTACGGGTGCTGTACACATAGCAGTTTTGAGGGCATCAAAGGCTTTCTGACAGGTGTCAGTCCAGTTCACAATCTTTGGCCGCTTCTTGGAAGTCAGCTCAGTCAAGGGTGCAACAATGTTGCCATACCCCTTGACAAACCTCCTGTAATAACCCGTGAGTCCTAAGAAGGCCCTCACCTGGGTCTGGGTCCTTGGGGGCTCCCAAGTCAGGATGGTTTCAATCTTGGGCTGCAGGGGCGCCACCTGGCCGCTCCCACCTGGTGTCCCAAGTACACCACAGAACCCTGCCCAATCTGGCACTTACTGGCCTTGATTGTGAGGCCTGCTCTGCGCAGCGCCATCAACACTTCCCAGAGGTGGCGCAAGTGGTCCTCCCAGGAGGAACTAAACACTGCAATGTCATCCAGGTAGGCGGCACTGAAAGCCTCCAGCCCAACCAACACCTGGTTGACCAATCTCTGGAAGGTGGCAGGGGCATTCTTCATCCCAAAGGGCATCACACGGAACTGGTAGTGCCCATCTGGTGTGGAGAATGCTGATCTCTCCTTTGCCCCATCCGTTAAGGCGATCTGCCAGTACCCAGACATCAGATCAAACGTGCTGAGGTACCGGGCAGCCCCTAACCGGTCTATGAGCTCATCAGCTCTGGGGATGGGGTGCGCATCGGTCTTGGTGACCGAATTGAGACCTCGGTAGTCCACACAGAACCTAAGTTCAGGAGTGGCACCAGGCGTCGCAGCTTTTGGTACCAAGACCACGGGGCTGGACCAGGGGCTGCTAGAGGACTCAACCACCCCTAGGGCGAACATTTTGGAGACCTCCTCCTTAATGCAAGCCCTGACCCTGTCAGTTACCCTGTAAGCCTTGTGCTTGACAGGAGAACTGTCCCGGTATCCACCTCATGGACGCACCAATCAGTGACACCAGGTACCAGGGAGAACAAATCAGAAAATTGCCCCAACAGGTGGTGACAATCTCTCTGCTGCTCAGGGGTCAGTGTGGTGGAGAGGATCACACCCTCCACTGACCCATCCTTCTCTTCTGCACACAGGAGGTCAGGAGAGGCTCACTCTCCTCCTCAACCCCATCATCTGTGGCAAGAAGCATGCCCACTTCAGACCTCTCAAAGTGGGGCTTTAGGCGGTTCACATGTAGGACCCGCAGGAGTTCCTGGGAGACTGAAAGTCCACCAAGTAGGTAACTGGACTTTTGCGCTCCACCACCTCAAAGGGACCGGTCCACTTATCTTGGAGCGCACAAGGCTCCACTGGGGCCAGTACCCAAACCTTCTGACCAGGTTGAAATTCGACCAGAGTGGCATTCTGGTCGTGCCAACGTTCATTTCTTCTTGGCTGGCTTCCAGATTTGCCTCAGCAATTTTCTGAAACGCCGAGTCTGGTTCCTGAAGGCCAACATGTAGCTAAATACATCTTGGGAGGTTTCCTGGGAGATTGCTCCCAGCCTTCCTTGACCAGACTCAGAGGTCCTCTAACCGGGTGGCCATAGAGGAGTTCAAAGGGACTGAACCCTAAGGACTTCTGTGGCACCTCCCGGTAGGCAAACAACAGGCATGGCAAGAGGACGTCCCACTTACGCCTCAGGGGCTCTTCTAGGCCCATGATCATGCCCTTCAAGGTCCGGTTGAACCTTTCAGCCAGACCATTACCTTGGGGGTGGTAAGGAGTGGTGAACTTATACGTTACCCCACACTCCTTCCACAGAGACTTCATGTACTGGGAGATGAAGTTGGTCCCCCTGTCAGACACCACCTCTCTGGGGAATCCACACGGGAGAAAATCCCCATCAGTGCACGTCCCACCACGGGGGCCGTCACTGTCCTGAGCGGGATGGCTTCAGGGTACCGGGTGGCATGGTCCACCAAGACCAGGATGAACCTGTTGCCCATGGCTGTCTTGGGGTCCAGAGGCCCCACAATGTCAATGCCCACTCGCTCGAATGGGGTACTCACAACTGGAAAGGGCTGGAGTGGGGCCTTGATCTTCCCCCACTCTTCCCACTTGCCTGGCAAGTCTCACAGGTCCTGCAATGAGAGTCTGAACTCTTGTGCATCTGGGGCCAATAAAAGTGGGCAGCCAGCCTCTCAAAGGTCTTGGTCTGCCCCAGATGTCCTGCCAATGGAATGTCATGAGCCAACCCCAGTAGGAAGGTTCTGAAGCACTCGGGTACCACCAGCACACGGGCTGACCCTGGCTCAGCAACCTTAGGCTCACTATACAGGAGACTGTTCTCCCAATAAATCAGATGTGAACCAGACATGTCACCTTCTGCCTGGGCTGCAGCCTGTCGCCGCATACCCTCCAGAGAGGGGCAAACTCTCTGCTGCTCACAAAATTCCTCCCTGGTGGGTCCCCCTTCCTGCTGCCAATGGGTCAGCTCAGGCAGGTCCCCAGTTCGGTGATCTGCTCCCCGGTAGGCTCCAGGGCATCCCCCTCAGGGTCTGCTTCTTCCTGGGCCGTGGGAACCAAGGGGGCCGGCTTCCGCACCCCTTGCCCCTTCTCTCTAAGGCAGGGATCTGGGCCCTACTCTCAGGCTCCAGATCCTTTTCAACACCCTCCTTGGCTGCCATGGACCGCGTGGTAGCACACGCCCACTCAGGCAGACCCAACATCTCTAAGTGAGCCTTCCTCTCCACCGTAGCCCACGGGGAGTCCTCTAAATCATTGCCCAGCAGACAGTCTACAGGCATGGCGGGCCTCACAGCTACCTGAAGAGTTCCTGAGACCCCCACTCAAAGGGAACCTGAGCCACCTCACATTGGCTCTCTGAGTTGTCGGCGGACACTACTGGGTAGAATGCATGGGGGACAACCTGCTCTTTGGACACCAACCGGGAGCTGACAGCAGTTACACTGGCCCCTGTGTCTCTTAGAGCCTCCACCCTATGGCCATTGATGGTCACCCACTGCCTGTATTTTTAGTGTTAGCAGGCAGTGCAGGCTTGGGGACCATCTCAAAGTCCCCTAATGAGACAAGGGTCAATTCTACGGGATCCCACCCCTCTTGGGCACCCATCTCCTCCTCTCCCAGGGCTACACTAGCAATCTGGCGGGGTGGTGCACGGGGGTGCACTGGCCCCCTTTGGGGGCACTGGGGATCAAAATATCTGTGGCCCACTTGACCACAGTTGTAACACGTGGGGGCCCCTGGGAACAGGCCTACCTGGTGGGGGCCCGGTCCTCCTTTCTTGGGGGGCTGGGACACCACTGCTGGGTTCCCTGGGGGATTACTTTGGGAGCCCTCGGGGAACTCCCTCTGTTGACCCTTGTCCCCCCACTCCTCTGCTGGGGACCCTGCCCACCTTTGGCGACGTCTCCCACTGGACCCTTGCGGACCCGGGTGCTCACCCAGCGGTCCGCCTCCTCAGCAAGCTTTCTAGGGTTAGTCAGCTTGCAATCAATTAGGTGCTGGCGTAGCTCAGGGAAAACAATTGCTAGATAAATGCTCCCATGCAATCAAATCATAAAACTGTGCAAAAGTTTCTACTTTGCTACCTCTTACCCAGCGTTCCATGGCTCTGCAAAAAAGGACACATATTCAACCCACGTGGTACCCTCTAGCTTCTTACAGACCCTAAACCTCTGTCTATACATCTCAGGGGTCAAACCATAGCGGGTCACCAACGCTTCCTTCATGTGGGCGTAAACCATCCTACTTTCTGGGGGCAGGTCCAACAAGGTATCCCTCCCCTCACTCACAAAGCGTCCCCACAACCCTGCTCCCCAATCCTTCTCAGGGACCCGGTGGGACACCATGGCTACTTCATAAGCGGCAAACCATTGCCCAATATCTTCACTTTTGTGGAAATCTTTAATAACCTCCTTGGGTATATACACCCTACTCTCAGGGTGCACTACAGGTACGCTGCCACCAGAGGGGAGATTTCCATGCTCTTAGCTTTAATCTCCAACTCCCTCAATACTCTCTCATGCTCAAGCTTCATCCTCATAATCTCAATTTCTAACTTCTTGTTCTCTAGGTCCCGGTGACCATCCATTTTAAGCTTAGCCATCTCCATATTATGCCGCCTATCTCTCTCCCTGTCCTCCAGCTCTTCTGGGGACAGACCCTTAGCGGACACACTAGAGCCCGGGTTGGAAAGGGCTGGGTCTCCTACTAAGTCTACTACATCGCCCTGCTGCTCTCCTCCCTCCACAAGCTCTCCTAGATCCTTAGGGGCATCCCTGGCTTCTAGCCAGGCCTTCAGCGCCTTGTAATACTCCTCCCTCCTAGTGAGACCTGTGATAGGGACTGTGAATTGCTTGCAAAAATATTTGAGCTGCTTGGCATTGTAGGTTTCTATTTTCTCTTCTTCCCAGGAGAGATCTTCTGAGGCATTGGATCTGGGCTTGCCCATTGTAGAAATAACTGGCAATATCAATAAAGGACAGAAGAAAACTTCTCAAAAAATGTAAGCGGGTGAAAAATCACCGGCAATATCAATCACAATATAGGATCCTAAAAATTCTCAGAAATGTGCGTGGGTGAAAAATCACCAGCAATATCAATCACAATAGGGGATCAAAACTTTCAATAAATGTGCGCGGGTGAAAAATCACCGGCAATATCAATCACAATACAGGATCCCAAAAACTCTCAGAAATGTGCGTGGGTGAAAAATCACCAGCAATATCAATCACAATAGGGATCAAAAACTTTCCAATAAATGGGCGCGGGTGAAAAATCACCGGCAATATCAATCACAATATAGGATCCCAAAACTCTCAGAAAATGCGCGCGGGTGAAAAATCACCGGCAATATCAATCACAATATAGAAGCAAAAAAAACAATTCTCCAAAAAAATGTATGCGGTACATTATGGTCTGCACTCACTAGTAGTGTACACTATAATTACTGTATGCGATCATAAATGCAAGTCCAGATCCTCACCGCTGACCACCAATGTTAGAAATGGGGGTCTCTAGTTGGCAATGGCTGGCCACTGTCCAAGTAGGGACCCTTCTTCCTAAGTCAGAGTGAGAGGGCTACCCTCTTTAATACCCCTGCTCAACCCTGTGGTAACGTAGCACGAGCAGGTAGGCTTATCTCAGAGGCAGGGTGTGAAGCATTTATGATCATACACAGTAACACAATGAGGAACACTACAAAGGGACACCACACAAGTAGTTATTATAAAAAATAAGTATCTTTATATAAAGGCAGATTTATCACAAGACCAATAACTGTAAAAGCCACAATACTGTCAAAAATAGGATAGCTGTTGAAGGGCTGTCAAAAATAGTTCAAAGGTTGCAAAAATAAGGTTCAAGTTCAAAGCAGTGGTCTCTGCGACCCTTTCTTTCACAAAGTACCTGGGTTTAGTTGCAAAACCAACAAAGTGTCGCAAAGAAGCTGTAGCGATGATTCTCGGCACGCGAGGCCGGCGATGCGTTGAAATCCTTGCCGCAAGGGAGGATGATGCGCCGATCTGCGGATGCGTGCGGAGACGATGCGACAAACTTCTGCACGCTGGACCACCGATGCGATGACTTTCTTGCCGCGTGGGAGAAGTCGATGCGGTGATCCTGTTGCGCTGTGCGATCGTGTTGCGATGCGAAGACAAGACGCTCCGCGAGGAGCGACGAAATTCGGTGTGATGCGATCAAAGTGGCGAACGCACGGCGTCCGCACTGCGATGTCTCGAGCGATGATTTCTGTCAGGGTTGCGAGTGCGCGGCGACAGCAGCGCGATGATCTTTCCAGCGCGTCTCGGCTGCAGCGGCTCGCAAAGGGGCGTCAGCGATGGTTTCGGGTTGCGGGCCCTCGGCGGCAGCAGCGCGATGATTTTCCCAGCGCTCTCGACTGCAGCGGCCCGCAAAGATGCGTTAGCGTCGATTTCTTACCCTCTTCTCTCTGATGCAAACTAGAGGCCCTGGAACTCACAGGAGCCTCCTCAGCAGATAGCAGTCCTCGCAGGGAGGAAGCAGGAGGTTGGTGGTGGAGTCTGTTGTGCCTGAGACTCCAGCAGGAGGCTAGCTCTTTTCCTAGCCCTTGGGTGATTGCTGTACAAAAATAAAAGTTCTCTCAATAGTTCCTTTTCCTCTTCTTCAAGGTCCAGTGGTCACTGCTGCAGGCCAGTGCAAGAAACAACACACAAGCACAAGGACAGTCACTTCCTGCAGATTCCTCCAGTGGCACGGACAGAGTTTCCTCTCCAGATCCAAAAGCAATACAAAAGTAGGGGTTTGAGCACAGATATTTATACCCCAAAAGCCTTTGATCCTTGAAGCTACCAGTCCCTGAACCTAGCCAGAACCAGTTCTGCTCAGGCCTGGAGCACTTTGTTTACCAGGCTGCATCCTTCCTTTCAGAAAGAGGGGTCTGCTAGCAGACACACAGTGGGAGGTGGAGCCAGCATTCACCTTGCCAGGCACAGCCCTATTCAGATCAAAGAGCCACCCTTCCCCACACTCTAAATGCAGATCTCTCTATTCCACCAAGGTCTGACTCAGCCTGTCCTGCCCCTCTAAAACCAGACAGCCAATACACATAACGGCAGAGCACACTGGAAGGCTTAGGCAAGAAAATACCTACTTTCTAAAAGTGGTATTTTCAAACACAGAATATAAAAATAAACTTCACTAAAAGGTGTATTTTAATATTCGGAGCTCAGGCATACTAAATTCGTTTTTCTACCATGTCCCTGGGGTCAGTTAGGACTATAGCATGTAATAGTCAAACTGCCCATTCTAGCCTATGAGGAACAGGTAGCCTTACAGTAGTGAAAAACGAAATGGTGCATAATTCACTACCAGGACATGCTACACACACCCAGGCATGTCCTACCTTACACATACAATGCACCCTACCCGAGGGGCGACTTACAGGATGCCAAGGGAAGGTTCAGGGGCTGGGAAGTGGTTGCACTTCACAGCCAAGATGGCAGTTCTGGACTGCACACAGACACTGCAGTGGCAGGTCTGAGACACACTTTACGAGCTGCTTCTGTGGGTGGCACACATCAGTGCTGCAGGCCCACCAGCAGCATTTGGTTTACCAGCCCTGGGCACACATAGGCCACACTACTAGGGACTAACAGGTAAACCAAATAAGCCAATCAGGGATATACCAATTCACATAGACATATTTATACAGGGAGCATTCGCTGTGACACTGAATGGCAGTGGCACAGCGCCCAGAGCATCTAACACCAGTAAAACAGAGGAGACAACAGCGAAAAATGGAAGGGAGACCCACGCCAATGGTGCCAGGTCTAACAACCACCCTTAGCCAGGGGGGGCTGGATGCCTACCACTACTACCACCCCCACTCATAGGATGGACAATGCATGACACAACCAGCACACCACAACCTAGGGAATGCAAGAAGAAGACATCCCCCAACACCATGACAAGCGTGTGTAGACTGTGTCAAATGCCTACAACACCAAACATGACTTTGAACATACAATGTGACCCCTAGCACATGTGCCACACATATATGTGTGTGGCACCCACAATGCAAGCAGGCCATGACCATTGTGGCAATGGGGTCCAAACCCCCATCATCACAGTGACCAAAAGGTAAGTGTGGGGTCCATAGCTGAAGCACATTTTGAACATTGTGGCAATGGGGTCCAAACCCCATCATCACAGTGACCAAAATGTATGTGTGGGGTCCATAGCTGAAGCACATTTTGAACATTGTGGCAATGGGGTCTAAACCCCCATCATCACAGTGACCAAAAGGTAAGTGTGGGGTCCATAGCTGAAGCACATTTTGAACATTGTGGCAATGGGGTCCAAACCCCATCATCACAGTGACCAAAAGGTAAGTGTGGGGTCCATAGCTGAAGCACATTTTGAACATTGTGGCAATGGGGTCCAAACCCCCATCATCACAGTGACCAAAATGTAAGTGTGGGGTCCATAGCTGAAGCACACTTTGAACATTGTGGCAATGGGGTCCAAACCCCATCATCACAGTGACCAAAAGGTAAGTGTTGACAAAGAAAGAGGTGCAACTGCCAAACTGCATGGATGATTCCTGGTCACAGAACAACAAACACATCAGTGGCAAAGTAGTGTATGTGTCCCATTGCAACATAAATTGGGGGAGCCAAATACTGCAGTGCAAATAAGACATACCTTTGGCCATGTGCAGACAAACAACACCCATGGGGGCTGACACCGTCAACAATCATCAATGACACAATGACAGAAGTGACCATCAGAATGCAGACCCACATATTTGCACCAATGGGCACACACATGCATATACCCTGTGGAGACTGCAGATGTGAGGTGAACAGATACCATACCATGGCAGCAATGGGACACACAAACCATGATCATTGTGCTGACCGATGACCTAGGAGTCCCAGGGACAGCAGGGGAAACCCACCAAACTACATACAGCCAATGGCACACCCAAGATATGCCAATGCAGTGGTGCAGATGCACAAACACAAACAGGCAGACCCACACTGCACATCATACACAACAGGTGAGGGGGGTGCCAGTGTCCCCAGGCAACCACACAACACATGAGGAGACCTGAATACCAATCATACAGATGTGCATACAGTGCCACACAAAGGTATCTCATGGATCCAAATCCCCTATGTGGGCAAGCAGGCATTGACAGATGAGAGGGAGCACAAATCACACATGTCACACAGGCACGTAGGGACAGCAACTGACACAGCAAGACACAGACACACCACAGCACCACCCCCAGGGCCCCCACAATGTGGTGACCCTGGGCTGCATTACAATCCCACTGTGATGACAAAGCTAAATGTCGTTCACACTGTGAACCACAGTCATGTGTCCTGAGCAACTAACTACCATCACACCTACACAAGCACAAATCAAACAGCATGGCCAGTAAGACAAGGCCAACATGGAGGCAGGGGCCTAGCCGGGCAACAACTCACATCTGCACACACTCAACACCACACCCCTCGACCTCCAACAATGTGCAGCAGTGAAGCACACATGCACTGGTGACATTGCACATGCACCCATGACTATTCCAGGGTGGTGGGTGGGAACCAAGGTGCAGAAACACATCACACATGGCCACTCAACAAGACTCCTGAATGTCTGACACACTGCACACTACGCTGTACATGGACATGACGGCAATACCACACCAACCAATGGGATCCCAGCCACAGTCACACACCAATGAAGAAGCCAAGGTCACCCACAAAGAACACACATAGACAACAACCAACATTGCAGCCCGGACCCTGAGCAGTGCCAGCAGTCACACACACAACGTGTCACAATCACTGAAAGATAACACAAACTGGAAATCACATGACAGGGGCAAACAACAAGTGCCAAGGGGAAACCTGACTGTGACCCATCTGCGTCAGCACACAAACTCAGCCCTGACAGCAAACACACCTATGGGTGACACCCTGATGACCAGTAATGTGCCATGCACCCACATCACAGAGAACCCAGGGCGAAGACTTTGGGGAACATAGGTCAACTCAGCTAGCATCACAAACAGGTACAACACTAGGGATCACAGCATGCACAGCTAAACGGAAGTGAACACACAGACATGCACATACAACACACACCTTGGGCGCAGGCAATGTCACAGGAGTACACACTGCCATGAGGGGACTCCACTCCTGTGTGAGGAGAGCTGTGCCATATGTTGCCTCAGTAGGGCCCCATCATGTCAGCTGAGCACTTGGTCACACAATCAACAATTAGCACCAAATGAGGGCTCCCGTAACATCAGCCTGGTCATGGAAGTGCCAACGGAATCATCAGCACAGATCCAACACACTTGTATAGCAATGTTGCACTGACAACACAGATGAGTCCTTCCCCATTGATGCCCAAACCTGCATGTCCAGTGGAGATGGCCACACGGTCAGGGAAGTAGACGAATTGAACAATGGCAGGCACAACAGATGTGCAGGGGTGGAAGCCACAGATGTGAAATAGGCAATCTAAGTAGGAAATCCCATTGCCAAATACTGAACACATGACACCCTCAGATGCTGCTATGGATGACATGGATACACCACAGGATAGGACACATTCCCCTGGACCACATGGGTTCCTGCACAGTAACACTTCATTATCATGAGACCAAATATCACCATCACTGCAGCAAGGGCATGGTTAGCATCATCAACATCATGTACATCAGAAGCAAAAGCACTAGAGAACTGAAAGTTGCTTTATTCAGCATATGTGGCATTAAAAGTAGAAGTCCGGTAGGAAATAAACAAAGGCCAATGGCCAGTCCATCAACAAAGTCACAAGTGGGTGACAGTGGCAGATGCCACCCTACACATGCCTGCACAAAACCAGGGACAATCCACTAGGAGGGGCAACCGGGGGTAGGCCAGGCACCGCAGGGACAGGATCAGGGCTCACCAGGAGGAAGCAGGGAAGGGGTGGTGGGTGCTGGAGAGCCACTGACAACTGCAGTGGAGGTGTCTGACATGGTGTGTGCCGGCACAACTGGGGGCATGGCTCAGATGTTGTGGGTGCCGGCACGACTGCAGTGGACCCTGCAGATGGAGTGGACAGGTCCGCCACTGCAGTGCCCAAGTCAGACAGGGTGGTAGTGGACTCCACTGCAGTGCCTACCACCAGGGGAGGAGAATGGGGAACAGGCAAGGTGGGCTGGACAGAGGGGGAGGACACCCTCACCACATCAGTGGCACAGACAAGCGCAGCGGGGGTGTGGTGCCGGGAGAGCAAGTGCCAGGGGGAGAAGGCCGGAGCCTCTTGGGGATGGTATATCTGTGGGTGGGGGAACCTGGGGCAGGGTGTGGTGGGGGCACCTGTGGAGTGGGGGCCTGAGGGATGGAGGAAGGAGACCTGGTGCTTGAGCTGCAGGGCGGCGGCGGGGTCTTGCTCTTACCACTCCGGGGGACTTGCGGGTGGGGGCCTCAGTCTGTCTGCGCCTGGGGGAGGGTGTCCGGGGGTGAGGGGCACTCTGCTCCGTGTGGGGGGCTTCCTCTTCCCCCTGGATGCTGGAGCAGCTGGATCGGAGGGGAAGAGGCCGAGGTCACTGAGGAAGAGGCGCTGGGTCTTTGGGGTTGCAGGTGAGGCAAGGGAGGGTGTTTTGGAGGGAGAGGCAACTGAGGACTGCGCAGTGCCCGTGGATGCGTGTGTGTGTACCAGGGCCCCATCCCCTGTGAGTCTGGTTTCAGTCCCCTGACTGTGCGTGCGTGTGCGTTTGTTTGTGGCGTGTGTGTCTGTGTGCTGGACGTGTGTGTGCTGGTGTGTGCCTGTGCCGGTGTGTGTGTGCTTGGGACGGGTAAGGTGCTGGGGAGTGTGGATGGAGCAGAGGCAGGAGGGGTGAGGGACTGTCTGAGGAGGGACACTGCTGCCGTCAGGGAGGAGTCCATGGACCTATTGCCCCTCTGTAGGTCAGACATGCCCGATGAGATGCCCTCCATGAACGACACCAGCTGAGTCAACAGAGCGGTGTGCGCATGGAGGACACTCAGCATGGCTGTCTGCCCTACATGGAGCTGGCGAAGGAGGTACACAGACTCCTCACTCAGGGCAGCAGGGGACACAGGGGCAGGGGGTGCGGTGCCTGGCCCAAAGGAGACACGCTCCCGAACATGGGAGCCTCCACGGACCTGGGGAATGGGAGCCGATGGGAGGGCGGTGGTGGTGCTGGTGGTGGCGGGGACAGCAACACTAGCTGGGGTGTGGTGGCTGCTGACACCCGCCTCCATAAGGGAGTCATCCTCCGAGTTGCTCTGGTCCTCAGCTGAGGTGGATGGTGCTGAGGACTCCTCGGTGTGGCTCCCCTCGCCCTCCGTGCCACTGGGTCCCTCCGACCACTCCTCGGCTGCTGACCCAGTCTGGCTCTCTGGCTCCTCCTGGTCCGTGGAGCTGTCCCCTTCCGTGGCCGTGGATGTATCTGCAAACAATGGGGAAACAGACAGACATCAGTCACCTGCACCAAACGCACACACCACTGTGAGCACAGCACATTACAGAGCAAGCCCTGGCATCATTAGTTGTACATTGCTAAAAGTGCCCTAACTGAACAGGAGAAGCCAATTGTCAGTCTGATGCCAAGCATGGCACTCACATCCCACATGGCCTTGCACCCATCTGTCTGGTGTCTGTTGGATTGCAACACCCCAGTGTGGACACATGCACCAAGTACACAGTAGTTGGACAGTGCAGAGGACACGGTGTGGCATGTGGACATGCACACATCACAGCTCTTGCCACTGAGTCAGTACAGGTTTCCGGATGAAAGGGATGCCCAGAGTCAAATAGGAAATGCATGTGATGCATACCAGCGACAGACACCATGATGCACCCATGTCCTGATAGCCATCGCCACAATGGTGTGCATGTAGCACATGTCACTCCCCTGCAGGACCACCAATAAGTTGACACATGCCATGGCAGAGGCATGACTGCTAAGTCATACATCACTGTCTCAGTGATGTATGACTTGGCAGCCAGACAACAACACTATGCACTGTGTCACAATAGTAGGTCATGGGGAATGCAAGTCCTGGAGCTGCACAAGTGCACATGTACATCCCCCACACAACACATCATCTTAACCCTCATCTGTCCAGGTCATACCTATTGGACATATGGGAGACCTGTGACACTACCCTCTGAACCTGAGCCCCTCACAATCTGCTGTGAATGGGGAACAGCTGCCTGAACTTCACATTCGCATACCCCAGTCTGCACGGGCAGCTGATCAAACACCTATGTGACACACAAGTATCGTCTCATATGGTCACATCTCCAGGGGCATGCTGAGCCCCTACCAAGAAACACCCCAGCAGTCCTGGCAAGTAATCCACAGCACACTGACACAGAGGCAGACACCTGAGGGGTCAAATCACTGCGCACAATGTGTCAGCTGATACACGGGAGTGGGAGTACAGAGTGCATTGCATGGCCTGGAGTAGGCATGACTGTCCTGCTCCACATGAATGAGGGATGAGCCCTGGACAGTGGATAGCTGGCTATGTATGTGTGACACACGTAATCTGCACACTCCTGGGGCCCAAACATTGTTCCCACCCGCTGCATGGGCGTGCCACATACCCCAGGCACATGTGGTGGCTCAGCTCAGCAAGTGGACCGCATATCAAAGCAACACGCAGATTACATGTCCGAACACAGGCGTTGTGTGAACAATGGACCCACCCATGATGCCCACAACAGAGTTAGGGAAACAGATGCTGTCCCCCACCTTTAGTGAAGCTAACTGCAAGGACACAGTCCCAAGTGACACAATTCCCTGAATGTAAGGGCCACACCTGGGTATCAGATGAGCAGTGGGCAGTGCACAATAGAGGGACATGGCTCCTGGACAACATGACTGCTGCACTGTGGCAGTTGAACCAGGCCAGAGGAGGGCACAAAGCATGTAATACAGAGTTCACAGTGCAGTCTTTGACTCACCCCCTCCTTGCTGCTGTCTGGCCTTCAGCTGCCCATCCAGGTCTGGAAACACCACCGCCAGGATCTGGAGCATGTGGGGGTCAGGGTCCGTGTTCCGCCCCTCCTGCGAGGAGGCGACAGCTTCAGCTGGACCCGTGCAATCCTCCGGGTCCAGCCCCGAAGGTCCTGCCACCTCTTCTGGCAGTTGCGGATCCGGCGCTTGTAGACCCCCACGGACCGGACGGCCCGGACGATGTCCTTCCAGATATCCTGCTTCCGATGGGCATTAACCTGTCAGGATGACAAAGTGAAAAGGCCATTACTACACATGCAACATATCCGTGCATGACACAGTTGCATATACATGTCTCAATCACAGGGGCACATGATGTACACAGGCAGTGCAAAGCTGCCCATGGACAGTTTGCCAGACGTCACTACATGGTATCATTGCATGGGAAGTAAAACCTTGTTCAAATGCACTGTCACTGCACCATACCTGTCCAGTGCATGTCACTACACACTATGGGGGCGACAACTACTCAGTGAGCCTGCTAGCCAGTGGCGTGCAGACTTTCAGCCTTGCTAGTCAGACAATATGCACATTCAGAAAGGCAGTGCACAGAACACTCACCTGCTCCCCTGGTGTCCCATACAGCTTGCTGTACTGTGGAAGTAGGCTGTCCAGCAGGGCCTGGTTCTCTTCAAGGCTGAAGGCTGGGGCTCTCTCCACAGTACGTGCCATTGCAGGGTCCAGAGGGGCAGAGACAGCAGCAGTGCAGTGGCAGATGTCGTCCTGGAGCATGTAGTGCAGGCAAGTGAGCTCTCAGGGGAACAGCCAGCGATATATATGTGCTGGAGAGGCAGATACTGTCCCTTGTGTCCAAAGTGATAGGTCCAAGTCGTTTGCATCTTCTGAATCTGGCCAATCCATGGAATAGCAGCACCAAAACACGCCCACAGCATCCTTCAAATCTTCAACTTCATGACATACATGATTTTGCAACATTGTTGTGGGTGACCAACTGAATTTACAGCAACCGACTCGTTCGAAATTCGAAAACGCGTCCGTTGCCAGGCAAGCCCATTGTCAATGGGTGCGCACCGATCGGTCCATTGCGGTACAACACGTACAGGGGTACAACGCGTACCCGCACACATTGAATGCAATGGGCCGGCCGGGGGCACCGATCGGTCCATTGCAGTTCAACGCGTACAGGGGTACAACGCGTACCCGCACACATTGAATGCAATGGGCCGGCCGGGGGCACCGATCGGTCCATTGCAGTACAACGCGTACAGGGGTACAACGCGTACCCGCACACATTGAATGCAATGGGCCTGCCGGGGGCACCGACCGGTCCATTGCTGTTCAACGCATCACTGTACATGTGACTGGCATATGTCAGCATGCCTGTCTCAGATGGACATATGCCAGCCACAGATAGCTCCCAGGGAGTGAGGGGCACACCTACATCACGACAGCCTGTCCAAACTTTATCATAAGGCATGTAAGGCTGCATTTCCTATTGTGTGTATGTTGGTGTACATGTTGTCCTGTGGGTGTCACCTGTGGGCAGCCACCCCCAGGCTGTGCACGTGTTCATGGGGACAGGATCCTGGGTGTTACGTGTACATGACCACTGTGATGTGCAACTGTTCATATCTGTGCATGTGCCATGGTCACATTTCACGGTGGTGTATGTGTATGTCATGTCACATACCCCGTGAGTCCCATGTGGGACGGTATGTTTGAGCCAGGGTGTCCCAGTGGCACAATAGTGATGGTCCTCCACAGTCTTTGTGCATGTAGTGTTTACAATGTCTCTGATTTCATGTGCACAATGGGAGACAGTCTCCACATCCAGGTTGTGTGTGCATGGACTTTGATGTTGTGCGTGTGTGTGTCACAGACGTCCATGTCTGTCCTGCCGTGGCAAGTGGGACCACTACCTGTGGGGGTCATTGTTGTTTTGCTGTGGTGTATACATGATACTCCATGTAATGCCAGTGTCCATGTGGCAATACAGGGTCCCTGGGAATGTACCTGTCGTTGAGCTGTGGTGCCTGGGGCACATCTGTCCTCACATGTCACTGTGGGTGGTGATTGTGACACGGCAGCAGGAGATGGGAACTGTGACACGGCCTCATGATATCCAATGGGCCAACCTGGGACTAATTGATGCCACCTGTTGGACCGTGTTGACAGATGTTGGCCATGTATGTACCATACATGTCCTTACGGAACTGCACACTTCATGTAGTTGTGCCTCATAATGATGTATGTTGGTATATTGAGTGTGTTCAATGCCGCATATGTGGGCTGACTGACAATCTTGCTTACTTCTCCTCTGCACTGCAGGGCTCCTGCTGTCCATCGACCATTCCCAGACCTGGCAACGATGGTGGAACGGGACAGCATCCGACGGTACCGCTTCACCAGGCAGCTGATTGAGGATTTGGCAGTGCAGTTGTCCCCACATTTGCAGCCTGGCCGGCCGTATCCTACAGCGCTGACCCCCAAGGTGAAGGTGATGGCAGCCCTACACTTCTTTGCCACCGGTACCTTCCAACATACTGTGGCGACTGCTGGTGGGATGTCACAGACCATGTTGAGCCGTGTGCTCCGCGATGTTTTGGCGGCAATGTTGCTATTCCTGAACCGGTACATCTATTTCCCTAGACTGCGACGACTCACTGACGTGAAGAGTGACTTTTATGCCCTGGGGAGGATGCCGCATGTCATTGGCTCCATTGATGGGACACATGTGGCTTTGGTACCACCACAGGCCCAGGAGCAGGCCTACAGGAACCGCAAGCACTACCACTCGGTCAATGCACTGGTGGTGTGTCTTGCAGACATGACCATCACACACGTGTGTGCCCGTTTCCCTGGTTCAGCACACGATGCCTTTGTGATGAGGAGTAGTCGCATCCCCAGGATGATGGCACAGATGCAGAACCAGCGTGCCTGGCTTGTCGGTGTGTACTGACTTTGTGCCATTGTGTGTGATCTGATCTGTAGTATTCCGCCCACTTTTCCAAGTCAGCTAATGTGCACTTGTCTGTCCGTAGGTGACTCGGGATACCCCAACATGCCGTGGTTGCTGACACCCCTCAGGAACCCTGTGACACCAGCCCAGATGCGCTACAATGAGGCACATGGTCGGACCAGGAGAGTGATTGAGCGGACATTTGGTCTCCTGAAGAGCCGCTTCCGCTGCCTGGACAAGACCGGAGGGTCCCTCCCATATGCCCCTGCGAAAGTGTGCAAGATTATCATCGTCTGCTGCATGCTCCACAACCTGGCAGTGCGGAAGGAGTTGCCTCTCATCCAGGATGACAATGACCAACATCCGCCACCTGTGGAGGATCCTGGCCTGGACCACGATGCCAGTGACGATGATGATGATGATGATGATGGTGATGTCCGCACACAGCTCATCACCAACTTCTTTAGCTGAATGTGAGTATCCTGAGGTGTCATGTCAATGATGTGAGTTGGCATGATGTGTAGGTGGTGCTCTGGTGCTGTTGGAGTGTGTCCATGGGCTACTTGACTGGATGTGTGTTGCGATGTGTGCTTACAGGTGGGCTGTACTCCCCAACAGTGTTGACATGCTAACTTGGTTCTGGGTGGGTATCTTGTAACATGTATTGTGCATGAGTTTTGCTGTTCTGTCCTGTACTCCATTGCTTTTGACTGTGTGTCATTTCTGTCCTTCACAGGGTACTTACAGATTCGTTTGGTCAACTGTGTCCACCGACGACGTGATTGCACTTCCAGGCTGGTAGCTGTTGTGTCCCTACAGGTGATGTGCGCCACACCCATGGACTTCCTTCCGTCTACAGTTGTTGACTGTGTGCCCGCTGCCAGGTGGGATTACCTTGCATCTGTAGTGGTTACGACATGTTGCAACTGTGTAATAAACCTGTGCTTCACTTTGTGATGTGCGTTGTCTGTGGTCACACATTTGACTGCCATTTGCTTACTGCACCTGTGGGCTACTTGACTACAACTGGGAATGGGTGTGGTGTCTGTGCATTGCACCGTCTTCCCTGGCAACATCAGTGTAGGCAATGAGTCAGATGGCCTAGGTGTGTATGTGTTGTGTAGCCCTGGTGGTGTGTCTCCCTCATATGTGTCACGTTGCCTTTACTCACATGCCTGTGTTGTCCTTGCTGTTGCAGTTCGCATACACAGTGTAATTTTGCAGTTCATCATCCCCATAACAGCACCCACGTTGGAATCACAACAGAGGCAAGTATGGTGTATTAGTGTGTTTATTGTGATACATTTGTGTGAATAGTGCATAGGATGGGTAGTGCTGTACATAAATCGTGCAATCCGAAGTTCCTAGGTGAATTGAAAGTCCTGGTAGACAGAATCCCCAGTATCGGGGCCACAGTTGTCTGACACATTGGTCCAACTTGTACTCCCCATGCAATGTGTGGGAGTAGTGTTGCCGTCAACAGGGTGAACAGTCTGTGCACAAAGGTGAACATCCAGAACAGGTTCAGGCTTCCTGGGAGTTGCGCTTGGCCATCAGCCTCTCACTTGTCCCTCCTCGGACGACCCCTCTTCTTGGGGGGGGCCCTCAAGTACAGGCTGCTGCGGTGCAGGGGACTCTCCGCCAGAGTCATCCTCCCTCCCTGTGGCAGTTGCAGTTTGTTCGGCACCAGATGTTGTTGGCACACAGGGAGGTGTGGACTGGTTGCTGGTCATCTGGCGGAGGCATTGTAAAATGTCCCTGTGCACCGCCGTCATCTCATGCAGTGCATCCCACTTGGACTCCACGCGGGACATGTGTGAGTCCACGCGGGACATGTGTGAGTCCACGCGGGACATGTGTGACTCCACGTGGGACATGTGGGAGTCCAAGCGGGCATGATGGGCAGCCTGCTGCTGTTTCATGTCTCTGAGGAGCCCCACTACCTGGCTGAGGTCTCCGGTGCTGGACTGGTACGCATCAGCTATGCGTACCAGTTGTGGGTCTTCATGCACACCAGCAACCTCTGCAAGCAGCGACCTCTGTCTCCCACCCCTCCCACCACCCCTGCTGACATGTGCAGTGTGTGCAGTGGCACGCACAGATGACCCTGGTCCACCTTGGGGGTTGGTGGTGGTGGTGGTGTCCATGGCCCCAGGTTGGTCCAGGGTCCCTGTGCTGGTGTTGCTCCTTGTTCTGTCCATGTCGGCAGGGATGGTATTTGTGGTGGCAGTCGTTGGAGGGGTGGGTGCAGGGGGTGCAGCTGGTGGTCCTGCTGGTGCTGCAGCTGGTGGTCCTGCTGGTGCTGCATGTAGACTTGCACCGGATGTGCCAGGTTGGTCTTCATCGTCCGAGGAGGACAGAGGCTGTACGACGCCAGTGAGCTCCGCATCCTCTTGAGCCTGGGACTGGGACTCCTCAGCGTCTGCTGCTGTGTCCCCATCATCACCTGTTTTTGGGAGACACACACAATGTATGTTATGTTTCTGCAGGCATCAATGGTTGACACACATGACAGTTGTGACTGTGCCTCTGGGTGCGGGCCTGTACATTGCATTGTCCTAAGTCGTCACAGTCAGGGGTTGATATTGGTGTGGCACATTGTCCTGCATTATTTGGTCATTTCTATGTATTTTTTGGGGTGTGTACATGGTCTGCATTGGTTGTGTTTGGTTGACAGCCGGCCCTCCTTCCCACCCACCCAGCCAGTCAGTTATCCCACCATGGAACGTGCTTGCATTGCAGGGAGTGGAAGTTGTCTCTCAGGATGTCAGTCAGTGGTGTCCTGCTGTTTGTTGGTGCACAGTTGCCAGCAGGGCCTTGTGCTCCCCACAGCAGTAGCCAGTGTCAGCCATCTTGTGAGTCCTTCTCCACTCCCTGTGATGTGAGCATGGTTCAGGGTGGTGTTGATGGGACAGTTGTGGGGGTGAGCTATGTCTGTGACTACGACTCCCATCATGCTATTGCCTCCACCCCACTTCCCAGCATTCCCATACTTACTTGGTTTTGTGGGGAGTTCAGTGTGTGTGGGTGTGAGAGCAATGGCAAGATGGCTGACAGTGGTGTCCTGCTGTTGGTTGGTGTGCAGTACCCAGCATGCCCTTGTGCTCCCCACGACACAGCAACAGTGTCAGACATCTTTGATGGGCCTTTCCACTCTCTGTGGGATGTGCATGCGTGAGTGTGAGCTTGCTGGGCCATGTGGTGGGGGATGTAGAGCTGTGACTACGACTCCCATCATGCTATTGCCTCCACCCCCTTCCCAGCATGCCCATGCTTCCTTCCTTTTGACTCTGCTTCCCTGTGGGGTGGGCTGGCTGTGCTGACAGGATGGCTGGGAGTGTTGTCCTGGCAGTTGTTTGGCTAAAAGTCCCAAGAGTGGCCCTGTGCTTCACACAACATAACCCAGGGTGGTGGTTCTTTGTGGGATCTTGTGTTAGGATGGGGGCATTGCATTCTACCAGGTGGGTTCTGTGGAGTTTGTGTTGGGGGGGGTGTGAGGGGAGGTGCTTGTGTCTATGGTTAGTGCTGCAAGTCCTCCTTCCCACCCAGCCAGCCAGATTATCCCACCATGGAACGTGCTTGCATTGCAGGGAGTGGAAGTTGTCTCTCAGGATGTCAGTCAGTGGTGTCCTGCTGTTTGTTGGTGCACAGTTGCCAGCAGGGCCTTGTGCTCCCCACAGCAGTAGCCAGTGTCAGCCATCTTGTGAGTCCTTCTCCACTCCCTGTGATGTGCGCATGGTTCATGGTGGTGTTGATGGGGCAGTTGTGGGGGGGCAATATGTGTGACTGCGACTCCCATGATGCTATTGGCTACACTGACTTGGCCAGCATACACAGAATTCCTTCCTTTGAGTGTTCTTCACTGTGTGTTGGTGTTGTTGTGGTGGCTACATGTCTGGATGTGTTTGTTAGTTCTATTTGTGCCACTGCCTAGCTGTAGTTGTAGTTGTTTGTACATGTGATGGCACAGTTGGATGTGACTTTTTGATGGCATGTGTTGTGTTTATCTGACTGACATACACATTTTGGGATGATTCTGTTCTGGTTGCTGTGTAATTGCTATGAGTGCATGGTTTGACTCTCCCCTTGACAGTGATGTGTGTGTGTTTTGTGGCAGTATATTGTGTACATTTGTTGTGTACTCACCAGGCTCTGGGATGTCCTCTAGTCCATATACGCTCACTGGCGGAAGGATGGCCCGCACCTTCTCCTCCCAGGGCCTGAGGTATATTGGCTTGGCAGGAGGGCCACTGCCGGTGAGTTGGCTGTTGATGTAGTCTTTTTGAGCAGGTCCCGTACCCTCCTGCGCACGTCATACCACCTGTTCTGGATGTCGCTCTTTGTGCGCCGACATGGTGATTGTGCGTTCACCCTGTTGATGATCCTCTCCCACATCTTGGTTTTCTGGGAGATGGGGGTCTGTTGGACCAGTGTGCCAAACAGCTGTGGCTCTACCCTGAGGATCTCGTCTACCATGACTTCCAATTCACTATCTAGGAACTTGGGATTCTTCTTGGGGGGCATGGTGATGGGTGGTGATGGTGAGTGATGTGTGTGTTGGTGTGCAGGTGAGGGTGTGTGAGTGTGTGTTTTGCTGGGTGTATGTGAGGTAGGTATTTGTTGGTGTGCTGATGGTGTGTGGCTTGTGTGAGGGATGAGCTGTGGGTGTGTGGTTGCTTTCTCTTGGGTGCTGGCAGTGGAATGGCATTTGCAAAGGCTCATGGTTGTGATTTGTGTCCTTTATATGGGTGGAGTTGTGGGTGTGTCTTTGTTCTCTGTCCCCACCCCCCAGTATTTATTGGCTTTGTAATTGCTTGTTTGGCCTTTTTTGGGTGATTTTTCCTTTGTACTGTCTGTGTATGTTGGAGACGTTCTTGTGACCGAGTCGGACCCTGCATTTGTCTCGTACGGTCTTCTCCGTTTCGTTCACGCTGTGTATGTGCAGTTTTCTATGCTGCGTACGCGTCGGTCGCGGTGTTTTGTGTTGCTTCGGCTCGGTTTTGTATGCGTGTCGGTCGTACGGCTTGGCCTCCGTCCGACTCGTTCGTGGTTTTCGCGCCTTGCATCGTACTTTGCTGTTTGGAGTTCGCGTGTACGTTTCGGTCGGATTTGTTCCGGGTGCGTGTCGGTCGGTTGGATTCGCGTGTTTTTCCGACCGGATTGCTGTTTTCCGTGCGGCTCGGTCGGTCGACTTGGGTTCCGTACGTGTCGGTCGGATTTTGCACGCCTTGCATCGTACTTGGCGTGTCGGGCGCCACAGGTACGTGTCGGTCGGTATTATTTACGGATCCGAGTCGGTCGGTGCTTTTTCCGGCCCGAATCGGAATCGACCCCTTAATGTAAGGCCAGTTCTTACCCCCAACCAAAATAATGATTTGTTTCTGAGTGTATCCCAGGATTCTCCTACCCCAACAGGTAGACCAGGGACATTAGCTAAAATAAACGTATACGGTGTCACAGCTGGAGGTAAGTCCAGAACTGTCATGGGCAAATTAGGTACCTGATTATGCATAGGGGCTAATGGGGGAGGATTAAGAGAATTAGAAGTTCCTGTGTAGGTAAAAGATTGATGGCCTATCTTAGGGCCAGTTGTACTTGCATCCGGAGGATGAAGAGGGTCCATAGTTGAGATGGTTAGGGTGGGCTTAAAAAGGCCAGGCGATACATCTTCCTATGATGACGATGGATTATTAGACAAGTTTATATGGTTTGTTGCCTGGTATTGCCCAGATGAAGACGGTTGATTACTAGGAATAGTGGCCCCCTTCTGAACCAGGTTATGAGAACTGCCCTCAGTGGCCCCCTTCTGAATCAAGTTGTTAAAACATCCGTCAGTACAAGAACCCCTACAGTACAAAACGTTGTTCCCTACAGGCTTGGAAGACTGTCGAATTTCAAGGCGATTCAATAGCTCTTCTAAGGTACCCACTCTGCTAGATAGATTAGACAAGGTTTCTCTCAAGTAGGAATCTAATGTATCGAGCTTGCTATTTAGGATCGCCATTTCGCTGGGGGGAATAAGTTTGGGGCCTTTGATTGCACCCTTGCCACCTCGTTTCAAAACCATTAATGGCTAATCCTTTTTTACAACTTTACTCTGTACTATGCAAGGGGCAAAACTGCTCTCAATTACTATGACCTCTGATTTACTAGAGTTGGTATTTGTAGTATTTCTCAGGCGTTTCGTTGGGGGCTGGGAGTCGCTATCTAGGTCACATGCTGAGATGTGATCCGAGAAGTTCAGGGCGCAGCCATTAATGTTTGTACCACTCCTCGGGGACTTGACAATGGCCGAAGTATGAACGGGAATTACAGATGACTCTTTTCCTATGACGAGTTCTGAGTCCAGGCCAGGTCTTTCGGTGTTTATGGCCTCCTCCACCGAGGTAATCTGTTGCTCTATCGCCCCTATAGCTCCGGTCAAATAATTTAAGAGAGACTGGCGAGTCCCCCTCCTTATGAGCAGTTTTTTAACTCAAAAGTTTCCTTTTCCTCATGGTAAGTGGTGCACCTCAAATTACTTCAAATAAATTAAGACAGAAAGCGTCAAGAGAAAATGAAGATAAGGCAAGGTCTCATACAAAGTCACGGACTCACCAAGCTATGATGTTGGTATTTACTGCAGAATAGTTACTAGACAGTAGCCTCGCGCCTCCCACAGAGCAATGAAAGGGCCGTGGCCCAGCCCAGCCTTATCCGGCCTATGACGGGCTAAGACGGGCCCGTCTTGGCCCCGTCTTTGCCCGGGCCGAGCGCGGGCACGCCCCGCGCGCATCCCGCGCTGCGGGACCTTCTCTGTGGCTTTGTAGATGCCGCCCACGTCAGGGAATGTCAGTAAAGTGCAGAGTGCTTCCTCCTCGACCCGGCAGGGCTCTGGTCAGTGTCGCCGTATACTGGCGTTTAAGAAGGATCTCCATCCCCACTGGTTGCTAATATATAGTCTTTGAAGGATCATCCCTGTAAAACAATTGCCAGTGACCCTACAAGCCTACTTATTATTCTAGTAATATTTTTTTCTTGGGAAAAAAATCCTTCCCTCTCTTCATTCTTTGGGAAAATCCCTCCACACTTCAAAGTCTGCCTATCTAGATGGTAGAGAAGGACAAACCTGACCCCGTAAAATCCTCCCAAGTCTATTATAACCCAGTGCTACACATGCACTTGCACAGATTGCATATACCCTCTTCAAGGGTGGGAATAATGGGTGTCAGGTCAGCTGGGGGTTTATTCCTTGTGTTGGGCACTATGATGGTCGCATCTACCACTCAGCTGTTGGCTATTTACAAACTAGGCATGCATCACCAATCCCCTTCAGATACCATAGTCACTTGGGTAGCTACTATCAAATAACTGCGACCTCCCTTTAATTGGGAGGTCAGCTTTCATCAGATTGGGCCTCAAGTTTTCCAAAAAAGCAGTCTAGAAAAATGTCTGATGTCATAATTCTACCAGAGGTACTCCTTGGTGTGAAGACTAGAGCTAGGGTTTTTGGCGTAGTCAGGAAGTGTGGCGCTCAGACTAGTATGCGTGGTGTAAATGTGAACTTGAGTAGGTACGGTGCTGCCAGGTCGGGGGATTTACCCAATAACCCCCGGAGGTGTGTGAGTCACAGGACCCACACTGGGAAAATAAGCACAGTCCCGGGCACACGTGGTGAGGGTATAACGATAGTGTGACCGTATTGTTCGAATAACAGTTGTAGTGGTCGACACCTGTTAGAGTTGAAAAGTTATTTAATGAAAAACAACTGAATTTACAATAAACAACCAGCCGACACGTGTTTCGTCACTCAGAGTAATCCGGTGACTCTTCAGGGCTGTGTAGCATGAGTGAGGATAGAAAAAGCAGAACCCGTTGAACCAGTGATAATTCCAACCCGGCCGGGGTGTGCGCAATGATCTTATATAACGGAGGAGACGGTGCTCACGTAGAGACCAGGCACGGGGTGCGTGCCACGGGAGTAGCAGGGAAGCCTGTGGGCGGTGAGGGCAGTTATGCCGAAGGAGAGGTAATCAGCGGAGTATGGCAGGCGGGAGTACTGGAACGAAGGTAGATGTGTCAGAGCAATCAAAGCAATCAAGTCCAGAAACTGCGGGGGACAGGGTTCTAAAGCCAGGTGGCGGCGGAAGTAGTGGAGCAAGGAGGAGAATAACGGCGCTCCATGGATATGAAGCGTGCCGGGAGGCGGATAAGCCTGTGAGGTAGCTCCGACGAATCCGGAAGGTGCTGGTGCCGAGGGATAGCTGGACTTGATTGCTTTGATTGCTCTGACACATCTACCTTCGTTCCAGTACTCCCGCCTGCCATACTCCTTGGTGTGTTTATGTCTGTTCAAGCCCTGCTAATTATCTTTTTGAACTCTCTAGACCACTTATACTGACATAACATGTAGACATCTGTAACCCCACATAATATTTGGCCGTGCATGTATTCTGCGTACTGATTTGATATCGCGTAGAAAAACAGATTCCTGAAAACAAACCAGCATCTTAGCCCCACAACCTAACAAATACAATAACATAAGATACAACAGAGACAAAATTGTAAAATAAAACAATAACATGTTGTAAACAGAGACAGTACCACTAAAAATGAAACAGTTTAAAGCATTAGGGAACATAGCCACGACCCTAACATTACTGAAATAGAAGTCATAAATATTTTACAAAACCTAGAAGAAGCTAGTATGAGCTCACAAGAGCTAATAGGAGCTGACAACAGCCAACAGGAACAATACTTAAAAATATTTTACTAGAAGTTTCTGAGCAAGTAACATGGCAACTTACCATGCCTAAAACGATTAAATGCCAGAATACGTAAAACAGTCAGAGAAATACCAGTAGCACATCTTAAATTTGAAGATATAGACATACCCCAACACTTACTAACTACTTATATAAAAGACACCTTTCTACTTTGACAGCCGCAAAATCAAAATGCAAACATCCCCTTAGTGCATGCACTTCTGTCAAACAAAGTGCAACTTACGATGAAATGCTAATACATATAAAACAACTAAAACCCACAAAAAATCTTCATAGATTTTGCACAGGCAATGACTTCAACTATACTTAAAATCTACCCACAGACTGTAGTTCAGGATTGCTACTATCACTTTAACTAGAGCATATAGAGGCACCAACAAAAAATCCACTTTGAGCATAGAGCAAGCAACTAACCTAGAACATACACACAAATTAAAAAAGTTAATAGCTTTAGCGTATGCCCATGTGACAGAAGTCAATAAACATTATGACATGATAATGTTAATTGAATCCGCCTATTACCAACTCTATGAAAGCAAGCTAGCTTCACTAATGGATTATTTTGAGTATACATGCGATGGTCGCCTGAACCAACCAGACCACAGATGCCAAGGTGGAATTTCTATGACAGCATCATTTCCTAAGAAGCAAAAACAAATAACCCAGTGGAAGGTGGGCACAATTCTGACCAAGGAACACTTGGAAGAAGGCATCCTACATTATACCAGTTCCTAGAATTACTGAAAAAATAGTTGAAAAAAGAACAAAGCAAACAGGAACAAAGAATGGAACAATCCCAAACCTAACTGAAACCAAAACTCTCCAAAAGTGTGAAAATGCATGAACTCCTAAGATTCAAAGTAAAACTCTTTATTAACAACCAAGGTCTGCCATATCTTGGGCCGATTACGATGCCGGACGGACTTGAGTCCAACCGGCATCATTCTGGACCTGGAACCGAACAACCTCCAGTCGTCGGTTCCAGTCCAGGAATTAGGGTGCGACCGAACCCTATTCGGTCGCAATCCTATACTTTGCTATGAAAGCATGCATTCTGAACGCAGGGGTGCAATTCATCCCTGCACCCCGTGGCAGGCACCTCAAGGTGCCTGCCACGGGGTGCAGGGATCAATGGTTGGGGCTGCCATTCGGTGGCCTTGCACCAATGGGGGCCCTGCTGGGGGCCCCCAAAGCTGTTTCCCAATGCCTTTTTGTGCCGAAAGGTCGGCGCAAAAAGGCAGTGGGAAACTGCCAACGTAATCCCTCGGCCAGAAAGAGCCGGCCAGGGGATTACTGTGGGCCTTCCGAATGGCGGACGGGCTCTCTGAGCCCGTCATAAGCCATTCGGAAGACTGATTCAGATTCCCTTCCGACCGAGCCCATCGAAATGGCTCGGTCGGAAGGGAATCCGAATCGGTGATTACGATGCAGGCAGGAGGGCACCGACCGATGGTTGGAGCCCTTCCTGTCCGCATCGTAATCGGGCAACTAGACTCAATAGCTAGAACCTTACTTTAAAAAACACAATACCGAGCAACACCATTTATTGTCCCTAAAATGCTAACACTCATTTATTTCTAAATATTATTAAAGCAAATTTAAAATGACACTATGAATAAAATAGTAATTGAAAAGACAAAAATTCAGATTAATAATTAAAATGTACCATAATACATATGTACAATAATTAAAAATATAAATGTGCAATAGAAAAAAGCCAGCATTATTTTAACTAAACCTACACTTTTCTACAACCTATAAAAGTATTCTAACTCCATAAAAAGTGTATATGCACACAATAAATAAACAAACATAAAACTAAAAAGTAATATTGCCCACCAAATAACATACATAAAATAACACTTAATAGCTAAAGTCCTGGTCAATGAAATGAAGAACCAAAAATGCAATCCCAAAAATATTGACAAAAGTGCCCAAAAATGCAAATATAAACCAGAGAAATAATAGGATAGTTTAATAATTCAAGAACTCATCAAAAATCTGAAAAATTCAAAAAATGAATAAATAAGCACTTCAGGAAAACCAACGAATCAAGGAAACACTAACACATTATGCTTCAAAAATAACAAGCACTTTTCCGTTGAAAAAATTAAACGCATCCAGATTAAAAATAAACCTTGATGCCCAAAACTAAACACTATTACAACTCTAGTGCAAACTAAAACACAGTAAAACATGACAATTGGTATTAAACATATAAAACACACATACAAAATACATTACATTTCATTATAAGGCTTACTGCAATTTCGAAAACAAACACACACTGCAGTTAAAAAAAATACACTAAAACAGCATCCAATTATAAAAGCTAGCCTAACTATGTCTAAACTCTTCCCCCATTGCTAGCCCATAGAAAATCAGCTAAAAATAATTTTACCTGAAACAGACAACAGCAATGGGAAACAGCAACCACAAGGTCCAAGAACAGCCCAAATAAAGAACAAAGACTACCTAATCAAAGAAACTGGAAAAAGGCAGAAAAATAAAAATATAGAGAAGGCTACCATTACATAGAAATCAATGTTAAAAAAATATATTTTATTTACTAATGTTTATATATGATAACAATTTCCAAAATATAAAAAGTTCTATATTTAAAGCAATGTACAAAAATGTTTTACATTTAAATTTATATTACAAAAATCTTGATACCAATATATAACCAAAATATGTAATGCTTTTTAACATGTCATAATATTTAAAAAATATACGTAATTGTAAAGAATTATATGTTTATGAAAAATTGCTAAACAACGTGTGTAACAAATTGTATAATTCCAAATAAAAATATATGTTCACTATAACTATTTAATATGTAAAATGACAACTATTGTGCAGTAAAAAAATATTTTATTTTGTAAAATAAGAAATATTCCCAAACAAGTATTATAATTATTGAAAAATAATGCACATTAAAATGGTATTTATTAAAAGAGATGTTTAAAAACTGCATATAACAATAAAATGAACAAAAGTACTTTATAGAAATCAAGTAAACAATTTATACTATCAATGTCATGTTATGTTATGTTATTACTTGTTATGTTGTGATTTGCGTAGCGCACTAATCACCCGAGAGGGTATCCAGGCACTTGGGCAAGGTGTGTAGGTGTGTGGTCCCAAAGTGCTTATCTGTCACGTCCGGCATGGCTCACGGGTGGGGGGGCGGGCAAGTGGTTGGCAGGGAAGAGGGGGTCGTGCGGGGAGGGGGGGGGGGTTTAAATAATAAATTTTTAAAAAACGTACCTACTTTCCTCGGTCCCGCGTCTTCTGTCTGCTCCTGCTTTCCTGCCTCCGCAGGAAAAGGAAGCAGGCAGCCTCCCTCCCCTCCCCTAAGTCATTACAACGCTGCAATGGCAGCGTTGTGATTGGTTGGGACGCCGACCACACAGGCATCTATAGGGAGGCCCTTTTCTCCATGTAGGCTGCATGCAGCCTGCAAGGAGAAAAGGGAAAGTGCGCATGGCTGGTTTGGTCGGCCCCAGAGGGCCGACCAAACAGTCAGGGCCCACAACATTGGGCTAGCCACTCCTCCCCTGCCTTTGAGCAGACCCGCCCCCAACCAAACCCTTCTGCTTTCTCGCAGTGCGAGAAGCAGAAACATAAAATGGTATTTATAATACCATTTTATGTTTCTGCTTCTCGCACTGCGAGAAAGCAGTGGGGCGACACTCCTCCGCCCACATGGAGGAGTCGCCCCTGGTGCTTATATGAAGAGCCAGGTTTTCAGCTTCTTGCGGAACTCAATAAGGAGGAGGCTCTGATGTGTTGAGGGAAGTCGTTCCATGTCTTGGGAGCAATGTAGGAAAATGAGCGACTTCCAGTTCTGCTCTTGCGGATGTGGGGAGTGTGTGCGAGTGAGAGTGAGGCAGAGACTAGGGGGCTCATTAGGATGTCGGTGGGCCCTCACTGACGGCACCTTGGTGTTGGTCCCACAGACATCTGAAGTAGCGGTCAGAACGCCACATTACAGTGCGGTCGGTCTGACCGCATGTGTGAGGGACCAACCGCTGCGATTCCAACGGCCCTCGTTGTAGGGCTTACATTCTGACAGCAGGGCTGATGCACTCATCAGCCCTGCTGTCAGAATGTAATCCCTACAATGAGGGCGGTGCCTGTTCAGGCACCGCCATAGGGATTACAATGCCCCTTTCCGACAGCCTTTCAATGGCGTTCCGACCGCCATTGAAAGGCTGTCGGAAACTAACTTTGGGGGCTCCTAGCAGGGCCCCCGTCCCTCCAGGGCCTTTGCTATGAGGCCAGGGGAGCACCACATGTTTAAAAGCATGCCTTTTGGCATTGGGGCTTGTACTGCGGCCCTTTTCTGGGCCGCAGCACAAGCCTCAATGCAAAGAGGCATGTTTCCGACCCCTTCCAAAGCAGTCAGATCCTAATTAGGGGATCGGGACTGCCGACTACCTGTCGGCTGGTGCCTTTACCACAATGATGCCAGTTAGACGCTCATCCGACCGGCATCGTAATTAGGGCCTAGGTGTCTAGTGGGTTGGTGAAAGTGTATGCGGATGTCAAGATATTCTTGTCCTGTGTTGTGTAGAGCTTTGTATGTGTGTATAAGAAGTTTGAATTGGCTGCACATGTGAATGGCGAGCCAGTTTAAGCTTCCTGAGGTGCGGTGTGATGTGGCATGGGAGGTTCAGTATGAGTCTTGTGGCTGCATTCTGGATGGTCTGGAGTCTGTGTTGGAGTTGTTTGGAGATTCTGGCGTAAAGAGTGTTGCCATAGTCCAGCCTGCTGTTGGTGAGTGCTTGTGATAGTCCGTCTTGTGTTCTGAGGCAACCATTTGAAGATCTTTTGCAGCATGCATAGGATGTGAAAGCAGGAGGTGCACACTGCGTTGACTTGAGCTGTCATGTTGAATTTGTTATCTAGGATGATCAATGGATTTCTCACGTGGTCTGAAGGTGTTGCTCCTAGCTCTGATGGCCACCAGGTGGAATCCCAGAGGAGGTCTTGTTGCTGAAGACCAGTACTTCCATCTTGTCATAGTTGAGCTCCAGGCAGTTAGTTCCCATCCAGTCTACTACCATGATCATGCAGCTGGTGAAGTTGGTTCTAGTGGTGTTTGTCATGTCCATCAGGGAGAGGATAAGTTGGGTGTCATCGGCGTAGGAGATGACGGTGATGTCTTGTGATCGGATGATGTTGGCGAGCGGTGTCATGTATATGTTGAAAAGTGTGGAGCTGGGGGAGGATCCCTGTGGGACACAGCATTTCAGGTTTTTGGTCTCTGATGTGAAGAGTGGCAGCCTGACCCTTTGGGTTCTACCGGTGAGGAAGGAACATATCCATTTGCGAGCAGATCTTAGTATGCAAATCTTGTGGAATCCTCTGATGAGGGTGTAGTGAGAGAAAATGTTGAAGGCCGCGGAGAGGTCGAGCAAGATGAGGGCCGCTGTTTCTCATCGGTCCAGGATATTTTGAATGTCTTCAGTGGCCGTGATGAGTGCTGTTTCAGTGCTGTGGTTCTTTCTGAATCCTGTATTTGTGTTGACTAGAAGATGGCACAGTTCGAGGTGGTTTGTGAGTTGCTTGTTAATGGCCTTCTCAATCACTTTAGGTGGATAGGGGAGCAGGGAGATGGGTTGGAAGTTGCCAGTTGATTTGGGTCGGCTGTGGGCTCCTTGAGGAGGGTGTTCATTTCGGCAAGTTTCCATTGATCCGGGAAAGTGGCGGATATGATGGAGGAGTTAATGATGTGGGTTAGGGTGGTGCTGATTGGTGATGTTCCCAAGCGTAGATGTGATGGGGGCATGGGTCCGTTGGGGCCTCTGAGTGAATGGTTCTCATGATTACCACTGTGTCTATTCTGGTGAGGGCTGTCTTGGTTGGTAGTGGGGAGGTTAGCAATGAGTTCTCTGGGATTGGTTCGGTGAGCGAAGTTGCTGTAGATGTTTGCAATTTTGCTGTGGAAGAAGTTGGATAGGTTGTTGCAGAGTTGTTGGCGAGCAGCAATGCTGTTAACAGTGACTGAGGTTGAGGTGAAATCCTTGACGATCAAGAAGATCTCCTTGCAGCTGTTGAAGCTTTCTTCGATGCTGTTCACTAGTGCTTTTTTCTTTGTGTCTCTAATTTGCGGGTGATAGCGTCTGATTGCAGCCTCTTAGGTGGTGGTGTCATGGCTGTCTCTCTATTTCCTTTTAGCTGGTTACAGTGTTGTTTGGTGTCTTGGAGATCTTCTGTGTACCAGCTGGCCTGCTTGTTTGGTCTGCTATGCTTCTTGGGTTTGATGGGTGCGAAGGAGTCCGCACAGTTCTTGTTCCAGTTGTTGAAGATTTTCATGTCCTTGTTGAGGTTGTCTGTAGGGCTATGCTGATCAGTGCTGAGGGAGCTGAGCCAGGTTGCTTCTGTGATTTTGCATTAGCTGTGGCTCGATACACACTGAACCTGGTAGGGATGCTGACCTAAGATGTGTTTATTTGGAAGTGGATGATGGAGTGGTCAGTCTATGTGAGTTGTGTAGTGGAGTTGTATTTGATGCTATTGCTTGTGGTGAAGATGGGTCCAGTGTGTGTCCTGTGGTGTGTGTTGGTACTGTGACAAAAAGGGTGAGTCCGATGTTGCCCAAGCTTTTGAGGAGTGCTGTGAGGAAGGGGTTGTTTCGGTCTTCTAGGTGAACGCTGAGGTCACTGAGGAGAATGTAGGCTCTGGAATCAATGGTGAGCAGACTGACAAAGTTGATGATGAGGTTGGTAAAGGTGGCTCAGGGTCCGGGTGGTCGGTAGGCCGTGCAGGGTGAATTTTTCAGACATTTGCAGCTTGAAGTGCAGGTGTTCCATGAATGGGGTGGCATTCTCTGTGGATGTTGTGCATTTGATGGGTTCCATTTAAATGAGAGTGAGCCCTCCTCTTGGCTTGTGAAGGTGGTCCTGTCAAGCAATTTTGCAGCCCGGTGGGATTGCTGTAGCGATGTCGGCAGCCGATGAGGTGTTGATCCAGGTCTCTGTGTTGAAGTGGGTGTCGGGTGCGTCGCTGCTCAGAAGTTCCATAAGTATAACTTTTTAATATACAAAATAAAGCTACAAACAAACACTAATAACTTATTCATACAACATTTACTATTGCCAATGAAAAGTTAGCTGCATTTTTCAAATTCAGGGAAAGTCTAATTTTACTCCCACTACAAACTGAACCACATTGTGGAAAAGTTTGTCTCAAAGGGGTTCAGATTTACTATTCAACAGCAAATTTAACAACATTGGGGAAAATGTTGGACTTTGAAGGGTCCAGATTTGCTATTTAGACTCCCAATTTAACTAAATTGAGGAAAGTGCTACATTTTAGATGTTTGAGATTTACCATTCCTCTTCAATCTTAACCACCAGGGTGAAAGATTTGGAGTTTATGGAATTCACCTTTACTATTCCCACTCTAAAAGTAACCACATAGTGGAAACAATCATACTTCAAGGGGTTCAGATTTACTATTCCGACTCCAAACTTAAACTGGCTGGAAAAAGTGTTGGAGTTTGGGGATCAAATTTATTGTTTCCACTTAAGCTTAACTTCATTGGGAAAGTGTTGAACTTTAGGGAGTTCAGGTTTTCTATTCCAACCCAAAACATAACCACATAGGGAAAAGTGTAGGAATTTTAGGGGGGGCTGAAGATTTACTATTTTCACTCCAAACAGACCCACATTTGGGGAAATATTGGACTTTAAGAGGATCAAATTTAATAATCCCATTCCAGATTTAACCTCATTGGGGTAATGTGCTAGACTTCAGGTGGGGGGGTTCAGATTTACAATTCCCACTCCAAGCCTGACCACATTGGCGAATGTGATGAACTTCGGGAGGTCCAGATTTACTGTTCCCACTCCAAACATAACCACATTGGGAAAGTATATGACTTTGGGGTCGATTCCGATCTCGGTCGGAGACGCACCCAACGCCATTCGGTCGGGAAAAAAGCCATGCGAATGCCTGTTTCCCGACCGATTCGCACATGAATCCGAACGAACAAGTACGATGCGCACAACAGCACAGATTCCGACCGAGTCGTACTCACTCAATCCAGGTCCTGATCCCCGACCGAGCCGGATCCGTAAACGCAGATACGAGTCGCCCGGAAGCCAAAAAGTAGCCCCGTCCGGCCGGACAAGTACGACGCACGGCACGTCAAAGCATCCGGGAGAGGCGCACATAAGCTCCGATTCGCGCCACAACACGATCCACGGCTACGAGACGAACACGGCAGCGACGAGGACGAGGCGAAGCAACGACGAAGACGAGCGAGGACGAACCAACAATGAATCCCATCGTTCCGATCCTACCAATATTCTATATCTACTACCGGAACAGGCACGGACGCGTACGGCGCAGAAGGTAGGTCAGACACCAACCACAAACACAAACTACACGTACCCGACATATCACACACACACACAGGGATGCAGAAATTATTTACTCCAGAAACAGCAGCACCATAGGGGCGGGATGCCCATCACCAATACCACATTTACACATAGGGGCCCGGATGCCTGTCACTACTACCACCCTTGCCCAGGGGTGCCAGGTGCCTACCACCACTGCCACCTCTACCCAGGGGTGCCAGGTGCCTACCACTACTACCACCTCTACCCAGGGGTACCAGGTGCCTACCACTACTACCACCTCTACCCATGGGGGTGCCAGGTGCCTACCACTACTACCACCTCTACCCATGGGGGCTGGATGCCTGTCACTACTACCACCTCTACCCATGGGGGGCTGGATGCCTGTCACTACTACCACCTCTGCCCATGGGGTGCCAGATGCCTACCACTACTGCCACCTCTACCCATGGGGGTGCCAGATGCCTACCACTACTACCACCTCTACCCAGGGGTGCCAGGTGCCTACCACTACTACCACCTCTACCCAGGGGTGCCAGGTGCCTACCACTACTACCACCTCTACCCAGGGGTGCCAGGTGCCTACCACCACTGCCACCTCTACCCAGGGGTGCCAGGTGCCTACCACTACTACCACCTCTACCCAGGGGTGCCAGGTGCCTACCACTACTGCCACCTCTACCCATGGAGGGCTGGATGCCTGTCACCACTACCACCTCTACCCATGGGGGCTGGATGCCTGTCACTACTACCACCTCTACCCAGGGGGTGCCAGGTGCCTACCACTACTGCCACCTCTACCCATGGGGTGCCAGGTGCCTACCACTACTACCACCTCTACCCAGGGGTGCCAGGTGCCTACCACTACTACCACCTCTACCCAGGGGGTGCCAGGTGCCTACCACTACTGCCACCTCTACCCATGGGGGCTGGATGCCTGTCACCACTACCACCTCTACCAAGGGGGTGCCAGGTGCCTACCACTACTACCACCTCTACCCATGGGGTGCCAGGTGCCTACCACTACTACCACCTCTACCCAGGGGGTGCCAGGTGCCTACCACTACTACCACCTCTACCCAGGGGTGCCAGGTGCCTACCACTACTACCACCTCTACCCAGGGGTGCCAGGTGCCTACCACTACTACCACCTCTACCCATGGGGGGCTGGATGCCTGTCACTACTACCACCTCTACCCATGGGGGCTGGATGCCTGTCACTACTACCACCTCTACCCAGGGGGTGCCAGGTGCCTACCACTACTGCCACCTCTACCCATGGGGGTGCCAGGTGCCTACCACTACTACCACCTCAGCCCAGGGGTGCCAGGTGCCTACCACTACTACCACCTCTACCCAGGGGGTGCCAGGTGCCTACCACTACTGCCTCCTCTACCCATGGGGGCTGGATGCCTGTCACCACTACCACCTCTACCCAGGGGGGTGCCAGGTGCCTACCACTACTACCACCTCTACCCAGGGGGTGCCAGGTGCCTACCACTACTACCACCTCTACCCAACGGGTGCCTACCACTACTACCACCTCTACCCAGGGGGTGCCAGGTGCCTACCACTACTGCCACCTCTACCCATGGGGGCTGGATGCCTGTCACCACTACCACCTCTACCCAGGGGGTGCCAGGTGCCTACCACTACTACCACCTCTACCCAGGGGTGCCAGGTGCCTACCACTACTACCACCTCTACCCAGGGGTGCCAGGTGCCTACCACTACTACCACCTCTACCCAGGGGTGCCAGGTGCCTACCACTACTACCACCTCTACCCAGGGGGCTGGATGCCTACTACTACCACCCCCACTCACAGGATGGCAAATACATGCCACAAGAAGCACACACCAGCAGAAAGAATGCAACACAAAGACATCCCCCAACACCATGACAAGCGTGTGTAGACTGTGTCAAATGCCTACAACACTGAACAGGACTGTGGACATACAATGTGACCCCCTATCACAAGTGCCACACATAAATGTGTGTGGCACCCACAATGCAAGCAGGCCATGACCAATGTGGCAATGGGGTCCAGACCCCATCATCACAGTGACCAAAATGTGAGTGTGGGGTCCATAGCTGAAGCACATATTGAACATTGTGGCAATGGGGTCCAAACCCCCATCATCACAGTGACCAAAATGTGAGTGTGGGGTCCATAGCTGAAGCACAAATTGAACATTGTGGCAATGGGGTCCAAACCCCCATCATCACAGTGACCAAAATGTATGTGTTGACAAAGAATAAGCTGCAACTGCCAAACTGCATGGATTATTCCTGGTCACAGAACAACAAACACATCAGTGGCAAAGTAGTGCTTGTGTCCCATAGCTAGAATGGGGGAGGCAAACAGTGCAGTGCAAACAAGACATACCTTTGGCCATGTGCAGACAAACATCACCCATGGGGGCTGACACTGTCAACATTCATCAATGACTCAATGACAGAAATGACCATCAGAATGCAGACCCACATATTTGCACCAATGGGCACACAAATTCAGATACCCAGTGGAGACTGTAGAAGGGAGGTGAACAGATACCATACCATGGCAGCAATGGGACACACACACAATGATCATTGTGCTGACTGATGACCTAGGAGTCCCAGGGACAGCAGGGGAAACACACCAAACAACATACAGCCAATGGCACACTAAAGATATGCCAATGCAGTGGTGCAGATGCACAAACACAAACAGGCAGACCCACACTGCACATCAAACGCAACAGTTGAGGGGGTACCAGTGTCCCCAGGCAAACACACAACACATGAGGAGGGCTGAATACCAATTACACAGACGTGCATACAGTGCCACACGAAGGTAACTCATGGATCCAAATCCCTATGTGGGCAATCAGGCATTGTCAGATGAGAGGAGCACAAATCACACATGTCACACAAGCATGTAGGAACAGCAATTGACACAGCAAGACACACAGACACCACAGCACCACACCCAGGGCCCCCACAATGTGGTGACCCTGGGCTGCATTACAATCCCACTGTGATGACAAAGCTAGATGTCGTTCACACTGTGAAACACAGTCATGTGTCCTGAGCCACAAACTACCATCACACCTACACAAGCACAAATCAACCAGCACGGCCTGTCAGCCAAGGCCAACATGGAGGCAGGGGTCTAGCCGGGCAACAACTCTCATCTGCACACACCTCGACCTCCAACAATGTGCAGCAGTGAAGCTCACATGCACTGGTGACATTGCACATGCACCCATGACAATCCCAGAGGGGTGGTGGGAACAAAGGTGCAGGAACACATCACACATGGCCACTCTACCAGACTCCTGAATGTCTGACACACTGCACACTACGCTGTACATGGACATGACGGCAATACCACACCAACCAATGGGATCCCAGCCACAGTCACACACCTATGAAGAAGCCAAGGTCACCCACAAAGAACACACATAGACAACTACCAACATTGCAGCCCTGAGGAGTGCCAGCAGTCACACACACAACGTGTCACAACCAATGAAAGCTAACACAAACCAGAAATCACATGACAGGTGTAAACAACAAGTGCAAAGGGGACTCCGGACTGTGACACATCAGCGTCTGCCCACAAACTCAGCCCTGACAGCAAACACACCTATGGGTGACACCCTGATGACCAGTAATGTGCCATGCACCCACATCACAGAGAACCCAGGGAGAAGACTTTGGGGGAACAAAGCTCAACTCAGCAAGCATCACAAACAGGAACATCACTAGGGATCCCAGCATGCACAGCAACATGGAAGTGAACACACACACATGCTCATACAACACACACCTTGGGCGCACGAGATGTCACAGGAGTACACACTGCCATGAGGGGACTCCACTCCTGTGTGAGGAAAGCTGTGCCATATGTCGCATCAGTAGGGCTCCATCATGTCAGCAGAACACTTGGTCACACAGCCAACAATTAGCACCAAAAGAAGGCTCCCGTCACATCAGCCTGGTCATGGGAATGTCAACGAAATCAATAGCACAGATCCAACACACATGTATAGCAAGTTGCACTGACAACACAGAAGAGTCCTTCCCCATTGATGCCCAAACCTGCATGTCCAGTGGTGATGGCCACACGGTCAGGGAACTAGACTAATTGAACAATGGCAAACACAACAGATGTGCATGGGTGGAACCCACAGATGTGACATTGCTAATGTAAGTAGGAAATCCCATTGCCAAATATTGAATACATTACACCCTCAGATGCTGCTAAGGACGACATGGATTCACCACAGGATAGGACACTGTCCCCCTGGAACACATGGGTTCATGCACAGTAACACTTCATTTTCATGAGTCCAAAATCACCATCACTGCAGCAAGGGCACGGTTAGCATCATCAACATCATGTACATCAGAAGCAAAACCACTAGAGAACAGAAAGTTGCTTTATTTAGCATGTGGGTTCAAAACTTGGAAGAACTGCAAGGTATCAACAAAGGCCAATGGCCAGTCCATCAAGGAAGTCCATACAGGGTGACAGTGGCAGATGTCACCCTACGCATGCCTGCACTGATCACAACCGGGGACAATCCCCTAGGAGGGGCATACGGGGGGCAGGCCAGGCACCGCAGGGACAGGATCAGGGCTCACCAGGAGGAGGCAGGGAAGGGGTGGTGGGTGCTGGAGAGCCACTGATAACTGCAGTGGAGGTGTCTGACATGGTGTGTGCCGGCACAACTGGGGGGCATGACTCAGATGTTGTGGGTGCCGGCACAACTGCAGTGGACCCTGCAGATGGAGTGGACAGGTCCGCCACTGCAGCGCCCAAGTCAGACAGGGTGATAGTGGACTCCACTGCAGTGCCCACCTCCAGGGGAGGAGAATGGGGATCCAGGTAAGGTGGGCAGGACAGAGGGGAGGACACCCTCACCACATCAGTGGTACAGACAAGCGCAGCGGGGGTGTGGGGCCGGAAGAGCAAGTGGCAGGGGAGAAGGCCTGACCCTTCTGGGGATGGTGTATCTGTGGGTGGGGAACCTGGGGCAGGGTGTGGTGGGGGCACCTGTGGAGTGGGGGCCTGAGGGATGGAGGAAGGAGACTTGGTGCCTGAGCTGCAGGGCGGCGGCGGGGTCTTGCTCTTCCGGGACTGGGGGACTTGCGGGTGGGGGCCTCAGTCGGTCTGCGCCTGGGGGATGGTGTCCGGGGCCAGGGGCACTCCGCTCCGTGTGGGTGGGCTTCCTCTTCCCCCTGAATGCTGGATCAGCTGGGTCGGAGGGGAAGAGGCCAAGGTCACAGAGGAAGAGCCGCTGTGTGTTTGGGGTTGCAGGTGAGGCAAGGGAGGGGTCTTTGGAGGGAGAGGCAACTGAGGACTGCGCAGTGCTTGTGGATGCGTGTGTTTGTGCCTGTGCCCCATCCCCTGTGAGTGTGGTTGCAGTCCCCTGACGGTGCGTGCGTGTGCGTCTTGTTTGTGGCGTGTGTGTCCGTGTGCTGCATGTGTCTGTGCTGGTGTGTGCCTGTGCCAGTGTGTGTGTGCTTGGGACGGGTAAGGTGCTGGGGAGTGTGGATGGGGCAGAGGCAGGAGGGGTGAGGGACTGTCGGAGGAGGGACACTGCTGCCGTCAGGGAGGAGTCCATGGACCTATTGCCCCTCTGTAGGTCAGACATGCCCGATGAGATGCCCTCCATGAATGACACCAGCTGAGTCAACAGACTGGTGTGTGCATGGAGGACACTCAGCATCGCTGTCTGTCCAACATGGAGCTGGCGGAGGAGGTACACAGACTCCTCACTCAGGGCAGCAGGGGACACAGGGGCAGGGGTGCGGTGCCTGGCCCGAAGGAGACACGCTCCCGAACATGGGAGCCTCCACGGACCTCGGGAATGGGAGCCAACGGGAGGGCGGTGGTGGTGGTGGTGGTGGCGGGGACAGCAACACTAGCTGGGGTGTGGTGGCTGCTGACTACCCGCCTCCATAAGGGAGTCATCGTCCGAGTTGCTCTGGTCCTCAGCTGAGGTGGATGGTGCTGAGGACTCCTCGGTGTGGCTCCCCTCGCCCTCCGTGCCACTGGGTCCCTCCGACCACTCCTCGGCTGCTGACCCAGTCTGGCTCTGCGGCTCCTCCTGGTCCGTGGAGCTGTCCCCTCCTGTGGCCATGGATGTATCTGCAATCAATAGGAAACAGACAGACATCAGTCACCTGCACCGAACGCACACACCACAGTAAGTACAGCACATTACAGAGCAAGCCCTGGCATCCTTAGTTGAACATTGCTAAAACTGCACAAACAGAACAGGAGAAGTCAATTGTCAGTCTCTTGGTCAACCATGGCACTCACATCCCACCTGGCCTTGCACCCATCTGTCTGGTGTCTGTGGGATGGCAATACCCCAGTGTGGACACATGCACCACCTACACAGTATTTGGACAGTGCAGTGAACCCGGTGAAGCATGTGGACATGCACACATCACAACTCTTGCCACTGAGTCAGTGCAGGTGTCCGGATGAAAGGGATGCCCAGAGTCAAATAGGAAATGCATGTGATGCATACCAGCGACAGACACCATGATGCACCCATGTCCTGATAGCCATTGCCACAATGGTGTGCATGTAGCACATGTCACTCCCCTGCAGGATCACTAATAGGAAGTCACATGCCATGGCACAGCCATGCCTGCTAAGTCATACATCACTGTCTCCAGTCACATGGGCAGGGCAGCCAGACAACAACACTCTGCACTGTGTCACAATAGTAGATCATGGGGAATGCAAGTCCTGGAGCTGAACAAGTGCACATGTACATCCCCCACACACCACATCATCTGTACCCTCATCTGTCCAGGTCATACCCATTGTACATATGGGAGACCTGTAACACTACCCTCTGCACCTGATCACATCACAATCTGCTGTGAATGGGAAACAGCTGCCTGAACCTCATATTCGCATACCCCAGTCTGCACGGTCAGGTGATCAAACACCTATGTGTCACACATGTATCATCTCCTATGGTCACATCTCCGGTGGCATGCGGAGCCCCAACCGTGTGTGTGCCAGATACCCCAGGCACATGTGGTGGATCAGCTCAGCAATTGGGCCACATATCAAAATGACACGCAGAACACATGTCAGAACACAGGCAATGTGTAAGCAATGGACCCACCCATGATGCCCACCACAGAGTCAGGGAAACAGATGCTGTCCCCCACCTTGAGTCAAGCAAACTGCAAGGACACAGTACCCAAGTGACACAATACCCTGACTGTAAGGGCCACACCTGGGTATCAGATGAGGAGTGGGCAGTGCACAATAGAGGGACATGGGTCCTGGACCACAAGACTGATGTACTGTGGGAGTTTAACTCAGGCCAGAGGAGGGCACATAGCATGGCAGACATAGTTCACAATGCAGACATGGACTCACCCCCTCCTTGCTGCTCTCTGGCCTTCAGCTGCCCATCCAGATCAGGGAAGACCACCGCCAGGATCCTCAGCATGTGGGGGTCAGGGTACGGTGTCCGCCCCTCCTGCGAGGAGGCGACAGCTTCAGCTGGACCCGTGCGATCCTCCGGGTCCAGCCCCGAAGGTCCTGCCACCTCTTCTGGCAGTTGCGGATCCGGCGTTTGTAGACCCCCACGGATCTCACTGCCCGGACGATGGTCAGCCATATCTTCTGCTTCTGGTGGGCATCAACCTGTGAGGATAACAAAGTGAGAATGCCATTACTCCACATGCAACATATCCGTGCATTACACAGTTGGATATACATGTCTCAATCACAGGGGCACATGATGTACACAGGCAGTGCAACGATGGCTATGGACAGTATGCCAGCAGTTACTACATGGTATCATTGCCTGGGAAGTAAAACCTAGTTTAAATGCACTGTCACTGCACTATACCTGTCCAGTGCATGTAACTACACACTATGGGGGGTGACAACTACTCGGTGAGCCTGCTAGCCAGTGGCGTGCAGACTGTTAGCCTTGTTAGTCAGACAACATGCACATTTAGAAAGGCAGTGGACAGACCACTCACCTGCTCCCCTGCTTTCCCATACAGCTTGCTGTACTGTGGAAGGAGGCCATCCAGCAGGGCCTGGTTCTCCTCAGTGCTGAAGGCTGGGGCTCTCTCCACAGTACGTGCCATTGCAGGGTCCAGAGGGTGCAGATACAGCAGCAGTGTAGTGGCAGATGTCGTCCTGGAGCATGTAGTGCAGGCAAGTGAGCTCTCAGGGGAACAGCCAGCATTATATGTGTGCTGCAGAGGCAGATACTGTCCCATGTGTCCAAAGTGATAGGTCCAAGTCGTTTGCATCATCTGAATCTGGCCAATCCATGGAATTGCACCACTTACACACGCCCCAGCATCCTTCAAATGTTCAACTTCGTGACACCCATGAAATTGCAACATTGTTGTGGGTGACCAACTGAATTTACAGCATCAGACTCGTTCAAATTTTGAAAACGCGTCCGTTGCCAGGCCAGGCCATAGCCAATGGGTGCGCACCGATCGGACCATTGCTGTTGGACGCGTACATAGGATACAACGCGTACCCGCACACATTGAATGCAATGGGCCGGCCGGGCACACCGATCGGACCATTGCTGTTCAACGCGTACATAGGATACAACGCGTACCCGCACACATTGAATGCAATGGGCCGGCCGGGCACACCGATCGGACCATTGCTGTTCAACGCGTACATAGGATACAACGCGTACCACGCACACATCGAATGCAATGGGCCGGCCGGGCACACCGATCGGACCATTGCTGTTCAACGCGTACATAGGATACAACGCGTACCCGCACACATCGAATGCAATGGGCCGGCCGGGCACACCGATCGGACCATTGCTGTTCAACGCGTACATAGGATACAACGCGTACCCGCACACATTGAATGCAATGGCCAATGTGTGCGCACTGATCGGTCCATTGCTGTCCAAGGCGTACATAGGATACAACGCGTACCGCGCACATTGAATGCAATGGGCCGGCCGGGCACACCGATCGGACCATTGCTGTTCAACGCGTACATAGGATACAACGCGTACCCGCACACATTGAATGCAATGGCCAATGTGTGCGCACTGATCGGTCCATTGCTGTCCAACGCATCCCTGTACAAGTCACTGGCATATGTCACCATGCCTGTCACAGGTGAACATATGCCAGCCACATATACTTCCCAGGCAGTGAGGGGCACACCTACAACACCACAGCCTGTCCAAACTGTATCCTAGGGCATGTAAGGCTGCATTACCTATTCAGTGTATGTGGTGAACATGTTGTTCTGTGGGTGTCACTTGGGGGCAGCCACCCCCAGGCTGTGCACGTGTTTATGGGGACAGAATCCTTGGTGTTTCGTGTACATGACCACTGTGATGTGCAACTGTTCATATCTGTGCATGTGGCATGGTCACAGTTCACGGTGGTGTATGTGTATGTCATGTCACATACCCCTGAGTCCCATGTGGGACGTTATGTTCAACCCAGGGTGACCCATTGGCACAATGTTGATGGTCCTCCACAGTCTGTGTGCATGTTGTGATTACAATGTCTCTGATTTCATGTGCACAATGGGAGGCAGTCTCCACATCCACGTTGTTTGTGCATGGACTTTGATTTTGTGCGTGTGTGTGTCACAGACGTCCATGTCTGTCCTGCCGAGGCAACACGGACCACTACCTGTGGGGCTCATGGTTGTTTTGCTGTGGTGTATACATGATACACCATGTCATGCCAGTGTCCATGTGGCAATACAGGGTCCCTGGGAATCTACCTGTCGTTGAGCTGTGATGCCTGGGGCACATCAGTCCTCACATGTCACTGTGGCGTGTGTTTGTTATTTGGCAGCAGGAGATGGGTACTGGGACACGGCCTCATGGTATCCGATGGCATGACCTGGGACTTATTGATGCCACTTGTTGGACTGTGATGTTAGATATTGGCCATGTATGTGCCATACATATCCGTACGGAACTGCACACATCATGTACTTGTGCCTCATTATGATGTATCATGTGATGTTGAGTGTGTTCAATGCCACATATGTGGGGTGACTGACAATCTTTCTTTCTTCACCTATGCACTGCAGGGCACCAGCTGTCCATAGACCATTCCCTGACCTGGCAACGATGGTGGAACGTGACAGCATCCGACGGTACCGCTTCACCAGGCAGCTGATTGAGGATTTGGCAGTGCGCTTGGCACCACATTTGCAACCTGGCCGTCCGTACCCTACAGCGCTGACCCCCAAGGTGAAGGTGATGGCAGCCCTACACTTCTTTGCCACTGGTACCTTTCAACACACTCTGGCGACTGCTGGTGGGATGTCACAGACCATGTTCAGCCGTGTGCTCCGGGATGTTTTGGAGGCTATGTTGATATACCTGAACCAGTACATCTATTTCCCTAGACTCCAACGACTCACTGGCGTGAAGAGTGACTTCTATGCCCTGGGGAGGATGCCGCATGTCATTGGCTCCATTGATGGGACACATGTGGCGTTGGTACCACCACAGGCCCAAGAGCAGGCCTACCGTAACCGCAAACACTACCACTCGGTCAATGCACTGGTGGTCTGTCTTGCAGATATGAGCATCACACACGTGTGTGCCCGTTTCCCTGGTTCTGCACACGATGCGTACGTGATGAGGAGTAGTCGCATCCCGAGGATGATGGCACAGATGCGGAACCAGCGTGCCTGGCTTGTAGGTGTGTACTGACTTTGTACCATTGTGGGTGTTCTGCTATGTGGTGTTCCACCCTCTTTTCCAACTCTGCTAATGTGCAATTGTCTGTATGTAGGTGACTCCGGATACCCCAACATGCCGTGGTTGCTGACGCCCTCAGGAACCCTGTGACACCAGCCCAGATGCGCTACAATGAGGCACATGGTCGGACCAGGAGAGTGATTGAGCGGACATTTGGTCTCCTGAAGAGCCGCTTCCGCTGCCTCGACAAGACAGGAGGGTCCCTCCCATATGCCCCAGCAAAGGTGTGCAAGATTATCATCGTCTGCTGCATGCTCCACAACCTGGCAGTGCGGAAGGAGTTGCCTCTCATCCTGGATGACGATGACCAACGTCCGCCACCTGTGGAGGATCCTGGCCTGGACCACGATGCCAGTGATGATGATGATGATGTTGAGGGTGATGTCCGCACACAGCTCATCACCAACTTCTTCAGCTGAATGTGAGTATCCAGAGATGGCATGTCAATGATGTGAGTTTGAAGGGTATGTGTTGGTGGTGCTCTGGTGCTGTTTGAGTGTGTCCATGGGCTACATGTCTGTATGCGTGTAGCGATGTGTCCTTGCAGGTAGTCTGTACTCCCCAACAGTGTTGACATGCTAACTTGGTTCTGGGTGGGTATCTTGTAACATGTATTGTGCATGAGTATTGCAGTTCTGTCCTGTTCTTCAGTACTTTTGACTGTGTGTCATTTCTGTCCTTCACAGGGTACTTTCAGAGTCGTTTGGTCAACTGTGATCCCCAACACCGTGATTCGACTTCCCGGGTGGCAGCTGTTGTGACCCTACAGGTGATGTGCACCACACCCATGGACTTCATTCCTTCTACACTTGTTGACTATGTGCCCGCTGCCAGGTGGGATTACCTTGCATCTGTGGTGGTTTCAACATGTTGCAAATGTGTAATAAACCTGTGCTTCACTTTGTGATGTGCGTTGTCTGTGGTCACACATCTGACTGACATTTGCTTACTGCACCAGTGGGCTAGTTAACACAGACTGTGAATAGGTGTTGGGTCTGTGCAATGCAACGTATTTCCTGGCAACACCAGTGTAGGCGATGAGTCAGATGTCCATGGTGTGTATGTGTTGTGTAGCCCTGGTGGTGTGCCTCCCCCATATGTGTGAAGTCGCCATGACTCACATGCCGGTGTTGTACTTGCTGTAGCAGTTAGCATGCACAGTGTCATTTCCCCGATCATCATCGCAACTTCTGAGACAACATGGGAATCACAACAGAGGCAAGTATGGTGTATAAGTGAGTTTATTGACATACATGTGTGAGTATAGTGCACAGGTTGTTGGGTGCTGTACATTGTGATTGTGATCCAAAGTTCCTAGATAATTTGGAAGTCCTGGTAGCAGAAATGTCCAGAGTAAAGTCCACAGTAATCAGAGACATTGGTCCAACTTGAGCTCCCCATGTCATGTGGGAGAGTTGTGTTGCAGTCAACAGGGTGAACAGTTTGCGCACAAAGGTTATTCTCCAGAACAGGTTTTGGCTTCCTGGGGTTGCACATGGCCATCGGCCTCTCACTTGCCCCTCCTCGGACGGCCCCTCTTCTTTGGGGGGGATCCTCAAGTGCAGGCTGCTGCGGTGCAGGGGACTCTCCGCCAGAGTCATCCTGCCTCCCTGTGGCAGTTGCAGTTGTTTCAGCAGCAGATGTTGTGGGCACACAGGGAGGTGTTGACTGGTTGCTGCTCATCTGGCGGAGGCATTGTAATATGTCCCTATGCACCGCCGTCATCTCTTGCAGTGTGTCCCACTTGGACTCCACGCGGGACATGTGTGAGTCCAAGCGGGCATGATGGGCAGCCTGCTGCTGTTTAATGTCCCTGAGGAGCCCCACTACCTGGCTGAACTCTCCGGTGCTGGACTGGTACGCATCGGCTATGCGTGCCAGTTGTGGGTCATCATGCAGTCCAGACCCCTCTGTGAGCAGCGACCTATGTCTCCCACCCCTCCCACCACCCCTGGCGACACGTGCAGTACCTGAGGTGGCAGGCACAGGTGACCCTGGGCCACCTTGTGGGTTGTTGGTGGTGGTGGTGTCCATGGCCCCACGTTGGTCCAGGGTCCCTGTGCTGGTGGTGGTGCTGCTCCTTGGTCTGTCCGTGTCGGCAGGGGTGGTATGTGTGTTGACAGTCGTTGGAGGGGTGGGTGCAGGGGTGCAGCTGGTGGTCCTGCTGGTGCTGCATGATGACTTGCTCCGGAGGTGCCAGGTAAGTCTTCGTCATCCGAGGAGGGCAGAGGCTGTTCCACACCAGTGAGCTCCGTATCCTCTTGAGCCTGGGACGAGGACTCCTCAGCATCTGCTGCTGTGTCCCCATCATCACCTGTTTTTGGGAGACACACACAATGTATGTTATGTTTCTGCAGGCATCAATGGTTGACACACCTGACAGTTGTGACTGTGCCTCTGGATGCGGGCCTGTACAATGCATTGTCCTAAGTTGTCACAGTCAGGGGTTGATATTGGTGTAGCACATTGTCCTGCATTATTTGGGCATTTCTATGTGAATGTTGGGGTGTGTACATGGTCTGCATTGGTTGTATTTGGTTGTCATCCGGCTCCTCCTTCCCACCCAGCCAGATATTCCACCATGGACCGTGCTTCCATTGCAGGGAGTGCAAGTTGTCTTTCAGGATGTCAGTCAGTGGTGTCCTGCTGTTGGTTGGTGCACAGTTGCCAGCAGGGCCTTGTGCTCCCCACAGCAGTGCCCAGTGTCAGACATCTTGTCAGTTGTTTTCCACTCCCTGTGATGTGCGCATGGTTCAGGGTGGTGTTGATGGGACAGTTATGGGGTGAGCAATAGCTGTGACTACCACTCCCATCATGCTATTGCCTCCACACCACTTCCCAGTATGCCCATACTTACTTGCTTTTGGGTGGACTTCAGTGTGTGTGAGTGTGAGAGCAATGGCAAGATGGCTGGCAGTGGTGTCCTGCTGTTGGTTGTTGCACAGTTGCCAGCAGGGCCTTGTGCTCCCCACAGCAGTGCCCAGTGTCAGACATCTTGTCAGTTGTTTTCCACTCCCTGTGATGTGCGCATGGTTCAGGGTGGTGTTGATGGGACAGTTGTGGGGGTGACCAATATCTGTGACTACCACTCCCATCATGCTATTGCCTCCACCCCACTTCCCAGCATGCCCATACTTACTTGCTTTTGGGTGGACTTCAGTGTGTGTGAGTGTGAGCAATGGCAAGATGGCTGGCAGTGGTGTCCTGCTGTTGGTTGTTGCACAGTTGCCAGCAGGGCCTTGTGCTCCCCACAGCAGTGCCCAGTGTCAGACATCTTGTCAGTTGTTTTCCACTCCCTGTGATGTGCGCATGGTTCAGGGTGGTGTTGATGGGACAGTTGTGGGGGTGACCAATATCTGTGACTACCACTCCCATCATGCTATTGCCTCCACCCCACTTCCCAGCATGCCCATACTTACTTGCTTTTGGGTGGACTTCAGTGTGTGTGAGTGTGAGAGCAATGGCAAGATGGCTGGCAGTGGTGTCCTGCTGTTGGTTGTTGCACAGTTGCCAGCAGGGCCTTGTGCTCCCCACAGCAGTGCCCAGTGTCAGACATCTTGTCAGTTGTTTTCCACTCCCTGTGATGTGCGCATGGTTCAGGGTGGTGTTGATGGGACAGTTGTGGGGGTGACCAATATCTGTGACTACCACTCCCATCATGCTATTGCCTCCACCCCACTTCCCAGCATGCCCATACTTACTTGCTTTTGGGTGGACTTCAGTGTGTGTGAGTGTGAGAGCAATGGCAAGATGTCAGTCAGTGGTGTCCTGCTGTTGGTTGTTGCACAGTTGCCAGCAGGGCCTTGTGCTCCCCACAGCAGTGCCCAGTGTCAGACATCTTGTCAGTTGTTTTCCACTCCCTGTGATGTGCGCATGGTTCAGGGTGGTGTTGATGGGACAGTTGTGGGGGTGACCAATATCTGTGACTACCACTCCCATCATGCTATTGCCTCCACCCCACTTCCCAGCATGCCCATACTTACTTGCTTTTGGGTGGACTTCAGTGTGTGTGAGTGTGAGAGCAATGGCAAGATGGCTGGCAGTGGTGTCCTGCTGTTGGTTGTTGCACAGTTGCCAGCAGGGCCTTGTGCTCCCCACAGCAGTGCCCAGTGTCAGACATCTTGTCAGTTGTTTTCCACTCCCTGTGATGTGCGCATGGTTCAGGGTGGTGTTGATGGGACAGTTGTGGGGGTGACCAATATCTGTGACTACCACTCCCATCATGTTATTGCCTCCACCCCACTTCCCAGCATGCCCATACTTACTTGCTTTTGGGTGGACTTCAGTGTGTGTGAGTGTGAGAGCAATGGCAAGATGGCTGGCAGTGGTGTCCTGCTGTTGGTTGTTGCACAGTTGCCAGCAGGGCCTTGTGCTCCCCACAACAGAGCACTAGTGTCAGACATCTTTGATGGGGCTTTCCACTCTCTGTGGGGTGTGCATGCTTGAGTGTGAGCTTGCTGTGCCATGTGGGTGGGGGATGTTGAGCTGTGACTACCACTCCCATCATGCTATTGCCTCCACCCCACTTCCCAGCATGCCCATACTTACTTGCTTTTGGGTGGACTTCACTGTGTGTGAGTGTGAGAGCAATGGCAAGATGGCTGACAGTGGTGTCCTGCTGTTGGTTGGTGGCCAGTTCCCAGCAGGGCCTTGTGATCCCCACAACAGAGCACCAGTGTCAGACATCTTTGATGGGGCTTTCCACCCTCTGTGGGGTGTGCTTGCTTGAGTGTGAGCTTGCTGGGCCATGTGGGTGGGGGATGTTGAGCTGTGACTACCACTCCCATCATGCTATTGCCTCCACCCCCTTCCCAGCATGCCCATGCTTCCTTCCCTTTGACTCTGCTTCCCTGTGGGATTGTGTGCCTGTGCTGACAAGATGGCTGACAGTGTTATCCTGGGGTTAGTTTTGCTACAGGTCCCATGTGTGTCCCTGTGCTTCACTCAGCATGACCCAGGGTTGTGGTTCTTTGTGGGATATTTGATTGGAGTGTGGGGCAATGCATTCTCCCAGGTGAGTTTTGTGGAGTTTGTGTTAGGGGTGTGTGTGAGAAACGCTGCTGGTAACTATGGTCAGGGCTGTGAGTCCTCCTTCCCACCCAGCCAGATATCCCACCATGGAACGTGGTTCCATTGCAGGGAGTGCAAGTTGTCTTTCAGGATGTCAGTCAGTGGTGTCCTGCTGTTGGTTGTTGCACAGTTGCCAGCAGGGCCTTGTGCTCCCCACAGCAGTAGCCAGTGTCAGCCATCTTGTAAGTTGTTTTCCACTCCCTGTGATGTGCGCATGGTTCAGGGTGGTGTTGATGGGACAGTTGTGGGGGTGAGCAATATCTGTGCCTACAACTCCCATGATGCTATTGGCTACACTGACTTGCCCAGCATACACATATTTCCTTTCTTTCAGTGGGCTTCACTGTGTGCTGGTGTTGTAGTGGTGGCTACTTGTCTGGATGTGTTTGTCAGTTATATTTGTGCCACTGCCTAGCTGTAGTTGTAGTTGTGTTTGTACATGTGATGACACAGTTAAATGTCACTTTGTGATGGCATGTGTTGTGTTTCTCTGAGTGACATACACATTTTGGGATGATTCTGTTCTGGTTGCTGTGTATTTGCTAAGAGTGCATGGTTTGACTCTCCCTTGACAGTGATGTGTGTGTGTAGTCGCAGAATATTGTGTACATTTGTTGTGTACTCACCAGGCTCTGGGATGTTTTCTAGTCCATAGACGCTCACTGGTGGTAGGATGGCCCGCACCTTCTCCTCCCAGGGCCTGAGGTATACTGGCTTAGCAGGAGGGCCACTGCCGGTGTATTGGCTCAAGATGTAGTCCTTCTTCAGCAGCTCCTTGACCCTCCTGCGCACGTCATACCACCTGTTCTGGATGTCTGTCTTTGTGTGCAAACATGGTGATTGTGCGTTCACCCGGTCGACGATCCTCTCCCACATCTTTGTTATCTGTGACATGGGTGTCTGTTGGACCAGTGTACCAAAGAGCTGTGGCTCTACCCTGAGGATCTCATCTACCAGGACTTCCAATTCACTATCTAGGAACTTGTGATTCTTCTTTGGGGGCATGGTGATGGGTGGTGATGGTGAGTGATGTGTGTGTTGGTGTGCAGGTGAAGGTGTGTGAGTGTGTGTTTTGCTAGGTGTATGTGAGGTTTCTATTTGTTGTGGTGCTGATGGTGTGTGGCTTGTGTGATGGATGAGCTGTGGGTGTGTGGTTGCTGTCTGTTGAGTGCTGGCAGGTAATTTGAATTTGCAAAGGATCATGGTAGGGATTTGTGTCCTTTATATGGGTGGAGTTGTGGGTGTGTCTTTGTTCCCTGCCCCTCCCCCAGTATTTATTGGCTTTGTAATTGCTTGTTTGGCCTTTTTTGTGTATTTTCCCTTTGTACTTTTCGTGCATGTAGGAGACGTTCTTGTGACCGAGTCGGACCCTGCAGTTGTCTGGTACGGGCTCGTCCGTTTCGTTCACGCTGTGTTTGTGCTGTTTTCTGTGCTGCGTCCGCGTTGGTCACGGTGTATTGGGTTGCTTCGGCTTGCAGTTTTGTATGCGTGTCGGTCGTACGGCTTGTCCTCCGTGCGACTCGGTCGTGTTTTCCACGCCTTGCATCGTACTTGGCGGGTGGGAGTCCGCGGGTACGTCTCGTTCGGTATTGTTCCGGGTGCGAGTCGGTCGGTTCGAATCGCGTGTTTTTCCGGCCGGATTGCTGTTTTCCACGCGGCTTGGTCCGTTCGGCTTGTGTTCCGTACGAGTCGGTCGGGTTTTGCTCGCTTCTCATCGTACTTTGCGGGTCGGGCTGCACCGGTACGTGTCGGTCGGAATTAATTCCGGCTCCGAGTCGGTCGGTACGTTTTCCGTCCGGAATCGGAATCGGCCCCTTTGTTGGGGTCAAATGTACTATTCCCACTCCACACTTAACCACATTGTGGAAAGTGTAGAACTTTGGTGGAGGGACAAATTGACTATTCCCACTCCAAACATAACCACGTTGGTGAAAGTGTTGGACTTTGAGCGGTACAGATTTACTCTTTCCATTCCAAACCAAATCACTTTGGGGAAAGTGTTGGACTTTAGGGAAAGTGTTGGACTTTGAAGAGTACAGATTGTTCCCACTTCAAATGTAACCACATTGAGGAAAGTGTTGCACTTTAGGGGGATCAAATTTACTCTTCCCACTTCAGACTTGAGCACATTTGGGAGAGTGTTGGAATTTGCGGTGGGGGTCAGACTTGACATTTTCGCTCCAAATGTAACCATATTGAGGAAGGTGTTGGACTTTGAGGGGTTTAAATTGAATATTTCCACTCCAAACGTAACCACACTGTGCAATATGTTGAACTTTGTGGACTTTGCGAATTAAAACTTAACCACACTGACAAAAGTGTTACATTTTGGGCGGGTTGGGCGTCAAATTTACTATTCGCACTCCAAACTTAAAGGCATTAGAGAAAATGCTGTACTTTATATTTTCCAAATTAACTTATATGACAGATTAATAATAAACATTACACATAACAGAAGACTACGGAAATCCATTTTAATTTTCTCATAAAACATAAATCACACTACATAAAAACGTAAATTGAGATTGCAGCCTACAAATTTTAAAAATAACTCATATATACTATAACATTCAAATTATTATGTATAATTAATTTAAAAGCAAAACATTAAAAAACAAGAAATAAACTTTTTTTTAATATAAACTCAAATAATATATATTTAAAAATCCAAATTTTAAAACAATACACAACATTTAAAAAGTATTTTAAAATTAATGAATATATTACTGTTAAATAAATGTAAGTATTAAAATTAATAAAAAGCATTGAGTAACCAACTTTTTTTAAATTAAATTGTAAAAATAAACTAAAATATAAGAATATTAGTTAAACAGTAAACAATTTAATGCATAACATAAAACATAGATTTGCAAAAAATTAAAAACAATTTAAAAAAAAAATTATATATTAAAAAAATAATGTAGTATAAAACTTTTTCAAAAAAGATGAAGACAAATGAATGCAACAACAATTCTGAAGTAAAAAATAAACAAGGGAGGTACCCTAAAATCCAGTCAGGGACAGGGTAAATACATTCAAAAAAACAACAAGTCCCTATAGAAAATAATTTATGAAACCAAAGTACTACACAGTGCTGGTGGTCAGAATGTCAATAGAAGTCCATACAATTTAATATTCTTAAAAAACAGTGGGTCAAAGCAACAAAAGATAATAAAATCAAACTAAACTAAGATGTTAAAAAATTTAATATTTATTTGCAAATATATACACACTCAGAATTAAAAACATTTCATCTTAGAATGCAAAATTACCAGGAAACAGAGTTGTCAAAATTAAGAACATATCATAATAAAATTCCCAAATACAAGAAAACAGAGTTGTCGACGCTGCGTTTCGGTGACTAGACAAATGTACACCTTCTTCAGGACAGTTTTCTAAACAATAAAAAACATTATGTTATTATCAGAAACATATATGTTGCTGACCTATTATACACTGTTATCTATATACCGACAAATTTTTGTTCTGGCAATTTATCATTACTCAAGTTGCCACCAGCACTCAAAGTTATTATTATGCACCCTACGCAGTGAACAACATTTTTAACCATGATTTTGCTTAATACTATATGAATTTGTCCATAGTATTTCTTAATCCTAATAAAATGATAATATTAAAAAACAACATACCTAAAAACACTGTAAAACGTAACTAGAATTCAATTTTACTAGGAGTTTTAACGAATCCAATTTGTAGAGATGAGGGATTGGAAATGATCACCTCACCAAAAACCTTGGGGTTAAAAAAGAAGAACACAGAAGAGAGAATATATATTTATTATAGTAATATTAACTCAACAACGGTATCTCCAAGTTATATAATTTATTGAAGTATACCCAGTCAATATCAACGTACCTTAAAGTTGGAAATCTTATGGGTTAAAAAGTGTTCGTTGGTGCCACCGTTCTATTTTTATGCACCAATTGTGCCCGAATCCTATGGAGAAAATTTATAAAGGGCATTACACCAAAGGCACCCAGTTATAACTCAAACATGCCCGAGTATCATGGACAAGCTTACCAGCTCTGTGTTCCAGATCCTGAAAAGTTGAAGCATGTGGGGGTGCGCCAGGTAATGAAGTCCAAAACACCATAGTAGTATCAAAACCTTTATTTCAAGTTATTCTTTTCTTTATTTCAATAGCACATACAGCTCAGCCAACGCGTTTCATTCCCACAAGGAGAACTTCATCAGGGCTTCGATAAGATGATGGTCATATTCTTTGCATCACAACGCAGCACAATTTAAACACACCAAAAGGAGTAGGGGGGTGATAAAATATTTCTGGGTGTGGTGGCGCGTGCTGTGTGTCTTAATACTGCCCTCACTCACACAATTGTGTGACATGCTTCATCATAGGGCTGCTTCAAAACACCCCTGCGCAACGCACGCCTCGGGTGGTTAGAGCAATAGGGAAGGGGAAGACAAGACAACACAAAAGAGAAAAGAATAAATTGACTGGGATCACCGGAAGTGGAAGTGCAGTGTAGATAAAACTAGCTCGGAAATGTCGCTATGCGTAAAATTTATTCCTGGACCCTCCGGCCAGGATTAAAAACGTGAAGGATGGTGGTGACTGGAAGAGATTATGAGCTTCTTACACCCTTCCTTACTGCCAATTTGTCGACATGTTTCAACCGTTACTTTATGCCCATAGTGGAGGGTCACGCCGGCCTTCGTCAGGACCTTACCGGTCCCATGATCTAGGTCACCTCGTTCCCTGAAGTGCGGTAGTGCCAGAACCAGTTGTTCCTGCACCGAGGTATCCCCTACTTTGTACTCCCCCGTAGTACTACATGGGAGAGAAAGGAGAGAGGGGAACATAAAAAGGAATGTCACTATAATTCATACCCTCTCGTAGTTATGCTTGCTATAACTTTAAAGCCATTATCAATCCACCACAGACAGGGTGTATAACCCAGAACATAATCCTATATTAGGGATAATCAAGCGTAGTTCCAAGATATGTGCCTGGTACATGTATACCTACTCAAAGAATCAACGTAGATCACTGTGCGTTTGTATTATATCTAGCATCTCTCACTCAAAACACATGGTATCATGATGCCTTGTCACTTACCGAGTTTATCTTAAAACATTATTAAAACTGGCGAGAGACAAGGAGAGACCCCCTGTAGTCACACTCTAGGGGAGACAAATCAAGAAGGAGAAAGCAGTAATGGTTAGAGAATTGTATGCCACAGTACTGAGACTCCTGTCTAGATAGACCCGTGTGGGTTACTTAAAAACAATTTCCTTGTTCCCATGTCCCGAGTAGCGGTACCTAGAGTAGATCTGGTCGCGCTAATGCCTCGTAGTGTGGGAAAAATGATACTAATATATGCGGGTATCCCAAAGCAAGGGAGATGAGCCAAAGTGTTCGGAATCGCCCCCGATACCCACAGGTGAAAGTACCATGCCAATCCCTGGTTCGGTATTGCCAAATTGCCCCCTCTCCTTACTACATCAAGGGGGATGCTCCTCCTGAAGACCGTTTGTCCGCTCTCGTCGTGTAGGTGAACGGGGGAGCAGAGAGAGTTGTCTAAAGTACCTCAAGCGGCTCACTGCGTGCCGTGGCGGTTTCCGGTCACATGGAGGCTGTGTTGATGTCTACGTTCTCCACGTAGATGAGGCGGGCACCCGCGCGTCATGTTGTCTAGGTAACTGAGCCCCTCGTTAGTTTCAACGTGTACGCTACTTTATTCTACCTAAAACAACAAGCTTTATTGAAAGGCGAACTTTATTGGAAAAAAAGGCATGGCTGACCATGAAGATAATATCAGAGGTTAGGTGTTTAACCTCACGCCCTCCTGTACGTTGTACACGTTCCCCGTGCGTCTTCTTGTCAGGGCACAGGAGTCAAATGCTAGCCCCAATGTGTGAACTATTCCTTACTATCCACTGCAACAGATTCAATTTAAGGCAAGGGCGTAACAGTCCATGAGGGAAATATCAGAGGGCTGGGTAATTACCATAGGCCCTCATCCACACCCTATCTGAAACCCTCGTACTCCTTTTGTTGGGTACAGACACAGATGTTGTAATTAAATCCAACTACCTCCTGACACACATCATGCCGTGAATCGTGATGAGGGAACATGGAGGGGGGGCGGGGTTATCTCGTGGGATTGAAGAGATAAGTTAACCATAATTTGTGAGACATGCTGTCATAGGATCTCATAATGAGATCTCGAGTGTGAACAGTGGTCGGGGCGTGGACTAACCCTTGCATGTATGTAAAGAGAGACTTTTTTTTCCCAAAACACACATATACGGGGTGCTCTAAAAGGCAGATGGAATGAAAATTCATAATATATAGGGATTCTTTATGTACCTATATGTCTGGTGATAGTCTATCTATTCAAGGTTTGCCACAGAATGTCATCATTCAAGCCAACCACATGGCTTTTCAGCCGATAGACCCATTTCTGTTACCTCAACAGGAGGGCTCTCATTTTATCTCCTAGGGTTGAGCTCAGTCTAGGTTTTTCTATTACTGTCCACGCTAAATCCTCAACAGTGTGGTGTTTCTCTAGGTAGTGAGCTGTGAGTTTAGTGTTCGACTTTAGACACCTAATAGTACTCCAGTGTTCCGTGATACGTGTCTTCACTTTCCTGCTGGTCATTCCCACATATTGTTTTTGGCAGGGGCATATAATGAGGTAAATCACAGAGTCCAAGTTACAACGTGTGTGTGTGTCCTCTGTTTCCATGGATAGGTGAGACCCACATCTATGGTTTTGGTGTTTTTCGTGAGGTGACATACACTACACAAAGTTGTGTTAGTGGCGCTCTGCAGCAAAGTTCTGTGCCGGCGCTAGGGAGAGGGGAGGAGAGTGCCATATCTCCGTAGATGTGGCGCTCTCCTGTTCTCTCCCTGTTACACAAGGCAGCCCAGCATTTTTGGCTGCTGTGCTGCATTGGGTGACACTTTGGTAAATCTGACCCGTGGTCAGATCAGTTTAATGGGGTTATAATTGCTTTCTCGGTTGTAAGTTAAAATCTAATATTAAATCTAATGTATAGCCTTCTGAATGAGTCGGACCCTCAGTTCACTTCTGAAAGCCAGTGGTGTCCAATAGTACTACCAATTCAGGTGCTAATGGGTAAGATATGTCTAATATCACATTAAAATACCCTAAGATTAAAATGTGTTTCCGAAAAGATTGTAAATGCACGTAGAAATCACAGAATTCTGACGAAAATTAGGCATTATTTTGCAGAGGGCAATTGGTGACAGCAAATATACAGACATAATCTGTGCCATATTGCATTTAAAAGTCAAATGTTCAAATGTGACACGAGTGGCCAAATTCCTTCCCTAAACAATAAGGGCCTGATTATAAGGTAATCCGTGTATTCCGACCCATGCGTAAACAACTGTTTACCAGTAGCGGCCAGCATTGCTTGCGGGTAGGGGGCGGGCACGAGGGGTCGCGGGGGGATTCGTGGGGGGTGTCGCAGAGGAGGGGGGATCGCGGGAAAATAATTTAAAAAAAAAAAAAACGTACCTCTTCGCCGGGTCCTGCATCTTCTCGGCTCCTGCTCTCCTGCCTCCGACAGGAACAGGAAGCAGGCAGCCAGGCTCACTCCCCTAAGCCAATTACAACGCTTCAAGCATTGTTGTGATTGGTCGGGACGCCGCCCAGCCAGGGGCTAATGGGGTGGGCATGTTCTCCATGCAGGCTGCAATGCAGCCTGCATGGAGAAGGGCAGAGTGCGGATGACTGGTTTGGGTGGCCCGAAAGGGCTGACCAAACAGTCTTTGCGCACTCAGGAGTGGGCAAACCACTCCTCCCCTGCTCTGCTCAAAAAGCAGAGCAGCCCCGCCCACCCGCCGGCCCGCAATGCGCAGAGCAAACATAAAATGGTAATAACTAAAAGTTATTACCATTTTATGTTTTGGCTTTCTCGCACTGCGAGAAAGCAGTGGGGCGACACTCCTCCGCCCCAGTGGAGGTGGAACCCTGCAGTTTAAGCACGGGTTGGAATTACGAGTTGGTAGGTATTTAACCTCAACATTCCTTAAATTTCTGCAGGTCAAATTAAGGCACTTACCATATTATGCAGATTTTGGTGTGCTAAACACCAAAATCTGCATGTTATTCCCCAGAAAGTTGTAATAGGTGCTATTTATCACACCCCATAAATAACGAATCCAGTGATATCATTATTTATCAGATGCAATAAATACCATCTATACTTGTAATCAGGCCCTGAGTGTATCAATTGCAAAAATACCACATTGGCGCCTGGTTTATGTGGGTCGTGCTTAGAGGAGCCTGATTTGCATATGGCTGTTTCCAAACTGGGGTGGCATGGTGAGCAAAAAAATGATGGATTAATCACAGATCTGGGATTGGGGGTGAATGTTTGATTTGTTCAGCATTCTGTCCATCATCTCTTCTTTTTCTTTTTATCGTCCTTGGAGATAGACTGATAGGAAGATTTCTGAATCTCATTAAAATAATTCTGTGGATTTTCCAGTTACCAAGTCACTATGACCATTAATAAATCAATCTTTTCATTCAATAAGTTCTCATTAATAAGGTGATACCAAAGGGGATGATGGATGGAGCGTTAGAGCAAATCAAACACTCACCCCCAGTCAACTGATCTGGGTTTAATCCATCATCATTCTTTAGCTCACTCCACCACCCCAGTTCAGACATGGCCATATGCAAATCAGTCTGACCCTGTTCCTCATGGGAACAGTCTAGCCAGAACTGCCAAGCCATGTCTTCCCTGGACCGGAAACAAGCATCCTGGGACCGGTTTCGGGTTCATAACCCTCATCAGCCAGGCTATCTTGAATCCAGTGGCAAAGTGAGCAAGGGACCCACGTCTAGGCATACCTGCCAACTTAGGGCGAACAAAGCGATACCAAAGGGGATGATGGACGGAGCGCTAGAGCAAATCAAACACTCACCCCCAGTCAACTGATCTGGGTTTAATCCATCATCATGCTCTTCATTTCTGATTTAGCGTTTATCGGGGCAAGCCTGATAGCAGAGTAGTTTGGGGTGTGTGTGCCCTTTAGTTGGCAGAGTACTCCGTAGGTTACGTATCCCCATGTACAGCTTCTCATATTGGGCTACTCACAAGTGAATTTCGAACTCTAGGATAAATTTGAGTGGATAAAATACATACTTGGATTTGAAACACTCATTATCTCTGATCAACTTAGAAATTATGCCCTGGAGAAGTTAATGATGTACAGCCCTAACGAGAAAACACGTATTGGCTAGAGGACCTATGTGAAACTATTAAATTAAAACTTCACAAGGACCAACACAAGCTTCGAAGTGCTATTTGTCTTATGATAGATTGAATGCTTAAAGGCGTTAAATATTGGTTGCTCTTAATGTGTTACCAAACATATGTTTTTCTCCAGAACTTCACAAACATTTATGGTGATTTCCCAGAGTTTCTTTAGTAATAATGAGAGGTGTTATTAGCCCAAATCTCCGAACATATTCAAAATATTGTAGAAATGACCACAGCAATGTCAATACAGAACCAGTCATTTCTGCAATATTTTTCAGAAAAAGTACTTAACCGGGACCTAGATGTCTATTTATCTCACCCAGGGCTTTAAGTGGGCCGGGTCTCACCGGGTCTGAGCACCGGCAGTTTTTTTAAGGAGGCCTCGAAACGGGTCTCTATCGGGCTCTGTTTTGTGCCCCAGAAAAGCGGTCCGGTTTTTTTCCGGACTACAGTGACAGCAGGCACATCCATGTGCGCCTGCTCACACTGCTCACGTGTGGAGAAGTTACGGCATGACGTCATGCTAGGTGAGTTGTAGGGGAAGGGAAATCCTTTAAAGAGAGGCATTTCTCTCTGGATTTCCCTTCTCTTTTTGAAACTCAGGAGCAGCAACATTGTCGTGGTGTCACCAGGGCTTTAAGAGGAAGCTTTCTCAATATTCTATATAACAAGCTATAGTTGCTGCTTATTTATCTTATGCAACTAACAACCATTGACAAAGCCAATAGTCCTGACTTGTTGTAGGTATGATGTTACTTGTTGTATCATATATGTGGATGCAATGACAGAAACAGCAAAATACAAGTGGGGCGGCACACTATGCTAAGTACAGATTTTTTGCTTACCTGTTTTTAAGCCACGCCCTTAATGACATTGGCCACGCCCCTTTGAGAGACCCCCCAGTTTTTTCATCCCACTTAAAGCCCTGATCTCACCTAATTTTGGGGCGTCTCCTACACTCATAAAATGTGAATGTCTTGTACCCTCACATATTAAATTGTCCAACTCTCACATTCACTTAACGTTGTCTCCAGTCACCAGATAGCATTTGCACGTCTCTTGCCTCCACACACATTTGGACGTCTCATCTAAGATACTGTTTGCTTTCTATTCAAAGACTCCCTGGATCGAACGGTTTTGCTCTCTCCCTCCAACGCGCACTTTCTAGGGGTTTGAGGCTCTTCAGAAGACTGTGTGTATCAACCTTGCTCTATCACTACCAGCGTCACATGAAATTATGAAGAATATATTTCAAACAGGGCGGGCCCAACCATACTTTCATTTCCAGTAAATAGTTTGTGCCAAAAAAATAATACGTGCATAGGTTATCGACTCTAATCACATTCTTGGCATGGAATCTTTATTTCACTTATTCATTAATTAGTAACTCATCAATTGACTGAAAAAAACTTAGAAGTGGGTTTGCTGCGAATACTCAACAAGACGGAACACGACCACTCTTCCAGCTCACGGAGGAGAGATTCCAATAATTCCCTGGGTTGAATCCCCAGCCAGCATCCTGTCATTCCCTTCGCGCAAGAGAACGGACAGCTGAATGGGGGACCTCAGTGCTTTCATCTTCTCTCTTCTGTGTCTTGGTTTGCAGGAGAGGAGGCTGAAAAGAAGCAAAAAAGGTCAGGGCTCTAATGCAGAACAAGTCCGTAAAATATTTAGGAAATTAATGGGCAGTCACTTCCCTAATACTCAGAATAGTTACTTGGGATAGTAACCAGTGCTTAATTACGTGCCAGGGCTCTCGTCAGGAGGCCACTGCACCTTGTATCACACATTGCCCCTGCCATGCTGCCAATGATAGTAACAAGAAAGCTACTAACCAACACACGCCTACAAGAGTGACAATGCGGACTATTTTAGGCCCCCAAAGCTATAATGTTTTGGGCAACAGGTAATAGTCGCTTTTAATGTTTTTTGAATTAATATTTAACTGTTGTTGTGGTCATCTCTAAATTACCCAGACAGCGCCACCTTGTGGCAGACTGTCACAAGCGCTGGTGTTGGTAATTAGGTGCCGGTGCCGAGCACCAGAAACCAGGGGCTCAAATTAAGTACTGATAGTAACTGGCGGAAGCATAGTTATTACACATCATTTCAGCAAGCTCCAGTAGCAAAAGTCAGCTGGACATTTCCAATAGTGTGTAGTGTACGGTAATACCTCCACTCCCTCCCTATTACTGCTGCTTCTCTCAGTAATTAATTGAAAATGTTCTTCAGCAGATCAAATGTCCGTTACCACCTATGAAGGTGCAAAAAACAGAGCTATTATTATGAATGTCACATGTTTGAACAAAATACCAATATATTACCGTCCCAAAAATATTATTCCACAAGTGCCATTTCTTTCCAGTGACTCCAGCTTTTTCATCACACACTCTTACAAGCTTTCGACCTTTAAAACGTGGATCCAAACCGTTGTTAATTATGATAGACACAACTGATGATAATATACATTGTATCCTGGGGCCAGATTTATCAAGTATTGCGTTGCCCTTGCTTCACGTATGGTGTTGCAATGGCAACGCAATTCCCAAGCTAGATTTTCCAATTTACCCGCATCCTGAACAAGGACGGGGTGGGCAAAGTTTTTTGTCCACCCCATCTGTCCAAGAGGTCATGGGTATTGTTTATTCGACCCAGTGTGCTTAGCAGCACCGAGGAGGTGGGGGATTATATGAATCCATGCCTTGCCCAGTGGTGAGAAGAGAGTGGAGGGGGGATTTAGCCAAGCGCGGGGAACAACTTTTTCTAATCTCTCCAATGTCTGAAAACATCCACAGAGATTGATAAACAATTCTTCCAGCAGGTGTGCTTTTATTCCCACACATTGTCCAATGGAGGGACAGTGGACCTCTTTAAAATAACTGCCTTGGTCAACGGCAGACGGTGTATTTTATGAACCACCCTGGGGTGGGCAGTATATGCACCATCGCTTCACTGCCTTACTCAAGGCTGAGTGGGATTATGAATTCCAAACCCTGCCTTGCCCAAGGATGGGGGTATATGCGTTTCCTCCCCAGACTTGGCCAAGGCAGAGGGTGTGCAGAAGAAATTAAGTGGATGGGACAGCTGCCCAGTTCTCCATTGACTGGGAAATGCTACAAGCTATGAAGGAGTAGGGCAGCTCACTCTGTCTCAGTTCTTTATTCACAGCCAAACAGATCACTTGGACAGCAGTGACTCGCCCCACTCCTCTGTGGCCTGCAGCATTTGGTGGGCCATGGAGGAGTAGGCCAGCTGCCAGCTGTCACTTCGGCCTGTTTCCAGTTGAGGACAGGGTGATGGGTACCTACGCTCTGCACCACTCCACAGTGGCAGTGCATTTGGCTGACCACAGAAGAGCAGGGCAGGTCAACGGCTCAGCGCCTGTTCGCAGTTATGAGCAGGATACAGGTAGCTGGCAGATGCCCCTTCTTTTTATCCACTTTCAGCCTTGGTCAAGATGAGGACAGGGAACTAAAAAAAAACCACCAGCTTGAGCAATGCAGGTGGTATAACAATCCACCGCTGCCCTTAGGTAAAGCAAGGAGGAAGTTTATTAAATTCTTCCTTCCCACAGGAGAAGGGGTATGGCATCGGAGTAGTTCACAGATGCTCCCAGATCCTGCTGGGAATTGCAAGTTACAATCCTTGTAAAATTGTTTAATTATTTATGCGTCAGAATGAAGCATCCCCATGTAATGATCACTATATATGTTCAAACATTTTCAAATTTTATCTGAGGGGTATATGTCTAAGGAAGTGGCGGAGTGAGGCGTTAGCCGTCATGGCTTAATGCCTCACTCCGCCACTTCAGAAACGCAAGGCTGCCACATATTTACAACGATATGGTGCAGCCTTGCTTTTTCGCCTGCGCTGGCGCTACACTTAGCAGTGTAGCGCCAACGCAGGCCCCTCGCACCATAATGCAAGGGTGTCTGCATGCAGGGAAAGATTGTTTATGTACAGGAAGGCCCCCTTCCTGTACATAAACAATCTTTAACTGCCAATTTGTCACTTCTATGTGTGCTGCTTAATGCAGCACACATGGAAGTCACAAAATGGATTTTTTTTTAAAGTTGTTTATGTACGGAAAGGGCGACCTTCCTGTACATAAACAATCCAAGGCATTTTGCTTTGTCCATGTGTGCTGCACAAGGCAGCACACATGGGAAAAGCAAAAACGAGGAGAAATAATGCATTTCTCCTCGTTTCGCCAACTTAAGACCAGGTTTTCCCTGGTCTTAAATTTGGCACTGACTCCTATTTACGCTGCCCTTGTAAATAGGGAGCAGCGTCAAAATCAATGGGTGTTGCGGTGGAACGCCTACTGTAACACCCACTGCCCACCCCTTTCACGCTAAGCATAGCGTGAAAGGGGGCTTTATTTACAAGGCAGCGTTAAGCCACGTTAAGTGGCTTAACGCTGTGTCACGTGTCCCTTGTTCCATGCAGCGGGACAGTTGGCCCTGACGAATGGTGGCATGTTCCTTACAACGGGGAACCTCTCCTTTTTCCACAGCCGGAGGATTCCCCGGGCTGGACTGTGTGTAGAAGCCCTCGGCAGGGGTTGGAGCCTTCCTGGTCCGGACGAGGTTCCTTTAATTGGGAACTCCCGCCGGGGGATCCCGCCCCCGATCCGTACGTCACCACCTCCAGGCCAATAACTGAAGAGGGAACGCCGTCATGGAAAAGAGGAACAACGGACTCCAGAAGACGCCGTCGGGAACAAGATGCTGAGCCCGGGACTTCTGAGAAGGGGAAGGAGATACCGGATGAGAGTACCCCGTTGCTGTTCACACCCGCAAGAGACGAGCGCCCACGGACATCGGGAGAGCCAGGAGGCCAACGGATCCACGCTTCACCCGGCCACGCTCACACAGGTACGAGCGAGACTCTCAGGGTGGACCGGGAGGAGGGAGAAAGTCGGCATTAGCGGGCGAACTCTTCCCTAACCCGTATCTCTCCGACCGCCCCTCACCTCTCACAACACACAGGTCTATAGCAATTCCGTTGCACTGGGTGAACCCTCACTCCCTGTCCCTGGTGGAGGTAATCAGAGAGACCCTCTCACCAACTTTGTGCTTCTCTTCTTCCGAGGGCGATTCGGATTCACGAGGAAGAAGACGGAGCACCAGGAAGACCGGACCCTAAGAAAAGTCTTCCAAGTCTATTACAACCCAGTGCTACACATGCACTTGCACAGATTGCATATACCCCCTTCACGGGTGGGAATAATGGGTGTCAGGTCAGCTGGGGGTTTATTCCTTGTGTTGGGCACTATGATGGTCGCATCTACCACTCAGCTGTTGGCTATTTACAAACTAGGCATGCATCACCAATCCCTTTCAGATACCATAGTCACTTTGGTAGCTACTATCAAATAACGGCGACCTCCCTTTAATTGGGAGGTCAGCTTTCATCAGATTGGGTCTCAAGTTTTCCAAAAAGCTGTCTAGAAAAATGTCTGATGTCATAATTCTACCAGAGGTACTCCTTAGTGTATTTATGTCTGTTCAAGCCCTGCTAATTTTCTTTTTGAACTCTCTAAACCACTTATACTGACATAACATGTAGACATCTGTAACCCCACATAATATTTGGCCGTGTATGTATTCTACATACTGATTTGATATCGCGCAGAAAAACAGATTCCTGAAAACCAACCAGCATCTTAGCCCCACAACCTAACAAATACAATAACATAAGATACAACAGAGACAAAACTGTAAAATAAAACAATAAAATGTTGTAAACAGAGACTGTACCACTAAAAATGAAACAGTTTAAAGCATTAGGGAACATAGCCACGACCCTAACATTACTGAAATAGAAGTCATAAATATTTTACAAAACCTAGAAGAAGCTAGTATGAGCTCACGAGAGCTAATAGGAGCTGACAACAGCAAACAGGAACAATACTTAAAAATATTTTACTAGACGTTTCTGAGCAAGTAACATGGCAACTTACCATGCCTAAAACGATTAATTGCCAGAATACGTAAAACAGTCAGAGAAATACCAGTAGCATATCTTAAATATGAAGATATAGACATACCCCAACACTTACTAATCACTTATATAAAAGACACCTTTCTAATTCATGACAGCCGCAAAATCAAAATGCAAACATCCCCTTAGTGCATGCACTTCTGTCAAACAAAGTGCAACTTACGATGAAATGCTAACACATATAAAACAACTAAAACCCACAAAAAATCTTCATAGATTTTGCACAGGCAATGACTTCAACTATACTTAAAATCTACCCACAGACTGTAGTTCAGGACTGCTACTATCACTTTCATTAGAGCATGTAGAGGCACCAACAAAAAATCCACTTTGAGCATAGAGCAAGCAACTAACCTAGAACATACACACAAATTAAAAAAAGTTAATAGCTTTAGCGTATGCCCATGTGACAGAAGTCAATAAACATTATGACATGATAATGTTAATTGAATCCGCCTATTAGCAACTCTATGAAACCAAGCTAGCTTCACTAATGGATTATTTTGAGTATACATGCGATGGTCGCCTGAACCAACCAGACCACAGATGCCAACCCAAGCATCTCATTCCAAGGTGGAATATCTATGACAGCATCATTTCCTAAGAAGCAAAAACAAATAACCCAGTGGAAGGTGGACACAATTCTGACCAAGGAACACTTGGAAGAAGGCATCCTACATTATACCAGTTCCTAGAATTACTGAAATAATTGTTAAAAAAAGAACAAAGCAACCAGGAACAAAGAATGGAACAATCCCAAACCTAACTGAAACCAAAACTGTCCAAAAGTGTGAAAATGCATGAACTCCTAAGCTTCAAAGTAAAACTCTTTATTAACAACCAAGGCCTGCCATATCTTGGGGCCGATTACGATGCCGGACGGACCCGAGTCCAACCGGCATCGTTCTGGAACTGGAACTAAACGACCTCCAGTCGTCGGTTCCAGTCCAGGAATTAGGATGCGACCGAACCCTGTTAGGTCGCAATCCTATACTTTGATATGAAAGCATGCATTCCGAACGCAGGGGTGCAGTTCATCCATGCACCCCATGGCAGGCACCTCAAGGTGCCTGCCACGGGGTGCAGGGATCAAAGGGTGTGGCCCCCATTCGGTGGCCTTGCACCAATGGGGGCTCTGCTGGGGGCCCCCAAAGCTGTTTCCCAATGCCTTTTTGTGCCGAAAGGCCGGCGCAAAAAGGCAGTGGGAAACTGCCAACGTAATCTCTCGGGCAGAAAGAGCCAGCCAGGGGATCACTGTGGGCCTTCCGAATGGCGGACTGGCTCTCCGAGCCCGTCGTAAGCCATTCGGAAGACTGATTCGATTCCCTTCCGATCGAGCCCATCGAAATGGCTCGGTCGGAAGGGAATCCGAATCGGTGATTACGATGCGGGCAGGAGGGCACCGACCGACGGTCGGAGCCCTTCCTGTCCGCATCGTAATCGGGCCCCTAGACTCAATAGCAAGAACCTTACTTTAAAAAACACAATACCGAGCAACACCATTTATTGTCCCTAAAATGCTAACACTAATTTATTTCTAAATATTATTAAAGCAAATTTAAAATGACACTATGAATAAAATAATAATTGAAATGACAAAAATTCAGATTAATAATTAAAATGTACCATAATACATATGTACAATATTTAAAAATATAAATGTGCAATACAAAAAAGCCAGCATTATTTTAACTAAACCTACACTTTTCTACAACCTATAAAAGTATTCTAACTCCATAAAAATTGTATATGCATACAATAAATAAACAAACATAAAACTAAAAAAAAATAATATTGCCCACCAAATAACATACATAAAATAACCCTTAATAGCTGAAGTCCTGGACAATGAAATGAAGATCCAAAAATGAAATCCAAAAATATCGACAAAAGTGCCCAAAAATGTAAATATAAACCAGAGAAATAATAGAATAGTTTAATAATTCAAGAACCCATTAAAAATCTGAAAAATTAAAAAAATGCATAAATATGCACTTCAGGAAAACTAACGAATTAAAGGAAACACTAACAAATTATGCTTCAAAAATAACAAGCTCTTTTCCGTTGAAAAAAATTAAACGCATCCAGATTAAAAATAAACCTTGGTGCCCAAAACTAAACACTATTACAACTCTAGTGCAAACTAAAACACAGTAAAACATGACAATTGGTATTAAACATATAAAACACACATACAAAATACATTACATTTCATTATAAGGCTTACTGCAATTTCGAAAACAAACACACACTGCAGTTAAAAAAATACACTAAAACAGCATCCAATTATAAAAGCTAGCCTAACTATGTCTAAACTCTTCCCCCATCGCTAGCTCATAGAAAATCAGCTTAAAATAGTTTTACCTGAAACAGACAACATCAATGGGAAACAGCAACCACAAGGTCTAAGAACAGCCCAAATAAAGAACAAAGGTGTCCATTACGATGTCGGACGGTAAAAAATTCCCCCATCTACCATAGCGGTAAAAATTCGCCCGCCTACACCGTCTGAATACCGACCGAGCAATCACGATGCCGCGAGCCGAAAACCGCAGGCGGCGGAAAATAAACAAAAAATAGCGCCCGCCTATGTCCGAGTCTAAGTCCATCCGCCCTCCACGGACGGAAAGACGCACGACAACCCAAAACCGCCCGCCCTGACGACCGAGACACCGGCCGTGAAATTAGGGATTGCACAGACATGAGCGCGGAAAATACACAAAAACACCGCCCGCCAGCGTAAACAACAGTGACGAAAATGTACACGGCGGAAGCTCTGGCGGCCACGGCCCTGCACAGAAATCATCCGCGGACAAAAACAAACACACACAACATGGCCAACAAGTCCACACAGCAACCCACGCACAAATACCCAAACACAGTACACATCCCGGAAACACTCCCGGACAAACAAATCAACTACAAATCACAGAACACCAGCCACAACACACCTGAAAACAACAGACCACCATGACACACCCACATAGGTAAGTACAAAACCAGCCCCTTCACAGACCACAACCCCTTGCAACATTACAAACTGAGGACGAGAGCACACAACACAGCGAGACAGAAAGGACAGCAGCACACCACAGACACAAAACCTATCACACCCATCACCACCACCACCACCAAACACCGGCCACACAAACCCCCTGCACATCACACACCACACACCGCACCAGCACCACAAACACCAAAACACACACCATGGCACCACACAGAATGCCCAAGTTCACTTCCACCGAGCTGACGGTCATGGTCGACGAGATCGTCAAGGTGCACCCACAAATCTATGGCAACCAGGTCCAACAGACACCACCAGCCACCAGAACCCAGTTGTGGATCAGGATCGTAGACCAGGTCAATGCAGTCGGGAACGTGCCACGCAACAGAGGCGAAATCAACAAAAGGTGGAACGACCTGAAAAGCGTGGTCAAGAAGAAGGAGACCAAGAATCGTGAGCTGGCTGCCAGGACTGGCGGGGGTAATCCCGCGCTATTCAAGACCTTCAAGGCGTGGGAGGAGAAGGTGCGAGTCATCATACATCCGGAGATCTTCACCGGATTACCAGGGGGAGTGGAGGCTGGTAAGTACAAACAAACGTATACCAGCACACCGCTATGTACCCACATGCACTTCCACAATGCCATAGCTCCTAGGGACAAACACCCCCATGTCCAGTACACAATACACAAGACAACACTCACACATGCAACAGACACTACCACACACTCAGCCCAAACCTACCAACTAACAAAACCATGGGGGCATGTGTACAGTTAGTCAGCACCGCAACTCCCACCAGGTCCCCTTGTACTCCAGAAGCGCCAGAAGGAGCACTCCCCACACCCATGTGTCAGCCATAGCTGCACTAACCGACAAGTAACAGGTAAGTAGCTGCAACACAAAGGCAGTGGGTCGGAGGGGGGACAGCTGAAGTACAACAGCCACCAGGCCCCCAGCCCCACAGCGCAGCAAGGTGGAGCACTCCCCACACCCATGTGACAGCCATAGCTGCACTAACCGACAAGTAACAGGTAAGTAGCCGCAACACAAAGGCAGTGGGTCGGTGGGGGGACAGCTGAAGTACAACACCCACCAGGCCCCCAGTCCCACAGCGCAGCAACATGGAGCACCCCCCACACCCATGTGACAGCCACTGCAGTGCACACCTGCAGCCGACAGGTAGACATCTCACCCCACATGCAGGGGTGTCTGTGGGTGTCAAGCCATCACCACAACTCACAACACCGCCCCCACTCCCACAGACCAGCAACATGGAGCACCCCTCCCGCCCATAACCATGTGGCATCCATTGCATTGCGCACTCAAAAACAACCTGTAGGTGGGAAACTGTATAGGGCGGGGTGTCTGTAGGCATGAGGACTGTACTACGACTGACACATGGGACATGTCACGTAGCAGAGGAACACGCAGCACTGCTCCCTGTCACAATCATGTGACCAATGTGCACACGGACATGTATTACAGAGTCATACCCCACATTACCCATCACAGATACAGCAACACCTAAGGAGCCACGTCTGCATGCACAAGTCCCACTGGAGTACAGACCCACATGGCAGGCACTGTGCCACCCATCACACACATCAGCAACACCATCTAAGTCTTGTCCATGTAGTCCTTACTGCCTGTCACTCACACATCGTACAACAACGCCCATGTAAGACAAACCTTACTAGAAGTAACAGCGTGGAACCACAATATTGCACACAAAAACAACTGGACCCATGAAACACACAGGTACACAATGCACATTCAACATATCATCCATCGCATCTGTCAGCCCCAGTGTCATGAAAGGTATGTCATCCGAACAGCTGTCCCTCATACAGTAGTCATGCAAAGATACCTGCCCATGACAAATCATGTGCCTGCAGTGACTGAAGCGCACGTCACACTGCGAGTAACAACACACATAATATAGTCAACACCCCAAGAGCACTGCATTGATGCACATGTACGAGGGCAGCACGCACACCAAGGAATTGGCCCATCTGCAATACGTTGTGTGGCACACAACAAGCACGAACTCACAACAATGCTACCAATGTAATGTCCATGAATGATAACAGTCAGCAGATATGCCGGGCATGTTAGACAGACACACACCTTAGTCTATGCACTGTCATGTTGCCAGAACACATGTCACGTTCTGCACCCATCACCCACAGTACGTACCCCAAAAGCATATTCCAAGCCAAAAGCGTCCAGGGGCTGTACCCCCTTGTGCCATCTGCGTTTCTAAGCGTTCCATCTGTACCCCAAAACCATAGTTCAACCCAACATCGTCGATGGTTCTGGAGCCCGCATACACCCGAGCCCCAAAATGTAGGAGCATAGCAACACACACCCATCGGCATTGCTAATCCATGCCATGCCACTTGTCCACATCACACAGTTCCATTGCCTAGCCCACGCATACACACATCGTACATCCACACACGCCTCTGGGAAACCTGTGCACGACAGTGCACGAACTGTGAATGTCAGACAACCAATACATACTTTGCTAGGTGCAACACAATGACCCATCTCATTCTCCCCACAGGTGGCGAACTGCTGGATGCCGGAGAAGGAGACAGCAGCCAGCACAGCCAGTCCGCAAGCCCCCGACCCGGACTCACGGATGTAGAGGAGCTGGACACCTCTTCGGACACGGACCACCCAGCAGGCTCAACTGGAGTGGCAGGGCACACCCACTCCCCAGGGCCCCTCCTACCCACCAACCCATCATCCAGGGATGCTGACCAGTCACAGACCCCTGCTGCCACGGCCGTTGCGGCCACTGCCACGGTCGTTGCGGGCACCACCACCACGCCATCCCTGACCACTCAACCAGCGCAAGGGGTGGCCCGGCCGTCTGGGTCCACCCTGGAAGCCAGAGCGAGGACCGTGGTGAGCAATGTGGCTAGTGGGGAGGTCGGTGGCAGCAGTACTGGTAGGAGGAGCAGGGTCAGGCCAACGCCATCTGTGCCTGGGAGCCAAGCCCTGCCGCAAATCGACAGAGTCCTTGGGGCCTATGAAGAGGCCCAAGGAGAATGGGCCAGGTCGGCTACCGACACGCGGGAGGTCCTTGGGGTGTTGAGGTCCATGGACGCCCAAATGGGCCAATTTGTGACCCGTATGCACCAACTCGTGGACCTCATGGGCCAGCTGGTGGTGGTGGTGAGGGCACAAGCAAGGCCAGCAACACCACCTCCGCCACCACCTGCTGTGTCGCTGGGTCGTGCAGCATCGCGTTCCCCTGCGTCCACAGCGAGTGAGCACTCCTCAGCCACCACCAGCAGCCCACCAACACAACCCCCCCCTCCCAAACGTGGAAGGGGCCGTCCGAAGAGGAAACAGGTGTCCAGAGAGGACTTCGCACGCGACAAACGCCAGTGAGTCAGCCAGCCACCTTGACCACCTACTGCATTGACTTGGAATACGATCCTACCCCACACTGCCATGTGAATGACATGTGTCTGTTGGACTGTGGACATAGAACCTCATGGGTACACCTTGACCATCACGCAGCCATGACCGTCTACTCATTGTCACAGCATGCACCACATTTGTCATCACCTTGCACACAATCACGTCACCGCTGTAAATAAATACACCTTGATCACAATCTGCTTAATGTGTCCTGGGTTTATTCAACGATGTGCAATCGCCACCATGAGCAGAAATGCATCTGCTGTGTGGTATGTCGATGGGACAGGAGAGGCTGTAGGGACCTAGGGGTGAAAAACAGAACAAGAGTACATTCAATGAGTGTGTCACACACTCATCACACAGTACATGTCACCAACTACAAGCAATGTACACACATCTCACAGAGCAACAGGGCACAATGCTACAGCCACTGTCAGTGGCATACCAACCTGGACATGGACCATTGACACACAGCACTCAGTGAACAAAAGGCCCCCGTGACAGAGCACACATACACCTGCACAGCTACAGCTACATCAGCCGTCGTACATGGACACTCACCGTCAAGTGAAGTAGCGGGCGATGAGCTGCTGACGCACATTCACAGCTTCCTCCTCTCCACTGTCCTCTTCACTTGACCCGTCCTGGTCTGCAGGCTGGGGCCCTGGTTGATCTCCGTCATCCACAATTAGGGGATCTGCTTGCGAATAGCCAGATTGTGCAGCATGCAGCAAGCCACTACTATCTGGCACACCTTCTGTGGGGAGTACGCCAGTGCGCCTCCGGTGCGGTCCAGGCATCTGAACCTGGACTTGAGGAGGCCAAAGGTCCGCTCAACCACACGTCTGGTCCTCCCATGTGCCTCATTGTAACGGACATCAGCTGGGCTCAGAGGATGTCGTAATGGGCTGAGCAGCCAGGGCCCATTCGGGTAAGCAGAGTCACCTGGGTGTGAGGGACACAGAGAATCGTTGCTATTCCAACTGGACACAAGACAGCATCGCACAGCCAGCACGCTACACTACTCCACATACTCACCAACAATCCAGCCACGGTCATTTTGCAGATTGGTCATCAGTCGTGGTAGGATGCTGTTGCGCATGATGTGCGCGACATGTGCCGATCCTGGAAACTTCGCACACACGTGTGATATTACCATGTCCGCAAGGCACACCACTTGCACATTCAGGGAGTGTGTGTGCTTCCGGTTGCGGTAGAGGTGCTCAGTGGCCTGTGGTGCAACAAGGCCAACATGGGTGCAATCTATTGCACCAACGACGTGGGGATCCGTCCAAGGGCATAGAAATCACCCTTCACTGCCGCCAATTCACGAGCCCTGGGGAATCTGATGTACCTGTTCCTGTACAGCATCATAGCTGACAGTACATCCCTCAGCACCATGCTGAACATGGGCTGGGACATCCCACCTCCACTGCCCACTGTGTGTTGGAATGACCCAGTGGCGAAGAAATGCAGTGCAGCCATCACCTTAGCCGTGGGGTGAATGCTGTTGGATCCACCCTGCGAGGACGGAGGTGGGGTTCCAACAAGGCACATAGGCGATGCAGGGTGGGTCGGTCCAGACGATATTTACGGATGACCTCCACATCCTCCATGTCTGACAGCAATTGGTAGGGGCGATGTATGTTTGGTCTCCGCCTAGGAAAGATGGAAGTGGACACATGTCAAAGCAACACGCCACATGGCAGTTTCACATACACATGACAAAAATGACTGACCAAGCAATTGAATCACAGAACAGCTGACAAGTAGGGACAGCACAGCCACAATACACTTACACAGGTCCCCTACCAATAGCAATGGGCAGTGACAAACACCATTGCTATGAGCATGCACATGGGGAGTTAGGCCTTAACAACTTGTAAGGCATGCTGATGGTAACAGACTGCATATTCGGTAAGCTGCAACACCACGGCAACATGACTAGCTGCTGTGCATCACACTGCTTCCGAGGCTGGGTGTGTAGGGCACACACCAACAACGCTATGGACACAGGCTGAGCGGCCAAAACAAGTGGGACCTGTGGCACGAGGGGATATGAGACAGTCATTGATGTCCCTACCGCACCCTATGTACAGCACTGTATGGATCACACCTCCAGAAACATTGACAGGTGTACACATTGACAGCTCCATGCAGTGTGATTGCAAATACACATCACAAGTGACACGTAACGTTGCATGTGCCAAGTGGCAGATGTACATAGTGAAAGATGGCATGTGTGTGCATATGCATATCCCATGCTCCCATGCCAATGTGTACATGATGATATGCCAACAGACATGTGGAGGCTGCCCACTGGCCGTCCCTGCCTATGCACACAGCATGTTCTGGCCCCGTCCATTGTGGACCTGCACCCACACACATATCATGGCCACACCTGCAGATGCATGGCGCACATTAAACTGTGTGGTGCACATGGCATCAGCGGACTGTACCCGCCATGGGCCAGGCCCTTACGGCCAACTCCAATGACCCTCGCGGTTGCACCCTGCGTGTTCCACTATTGAGGTAAGCGTCCCGGGCCAGCTGGGAGCAGGCCATCATCTGCAATTGAAGCTGGCAGACATGGTACACAAATTGCAGCAGCTTGGACCCACTGAAACTGCCCCAGGGGGCTATGTGAGTGTGTGAGTGAGACCGGCATTACCACAGCTACCTGGGACTGCAGCCTGGCACCCTCAACAACACCTGCTGCTGCCACCTCTCCACCTACACGTGGATGACGCTGAGGATATGTCCAGGTCCACTCACCAGCGGGGAGCTGGAGATCCTGGATTCCGAGCTCCACGCACACTGCACTTGGCTATTCCTTGCGAAAGTTGTGTGTGAGAGACAACTGCAGTGTGTGTGGGAGTGCATGTGGGGACACACATGTCGTTGATCCGCAGCACTATGAGTCAGAGCCTGTGGTGTTCAAACATGCACTGCTCACCATGCTGACTGCAGGTGGCAGTGGTATCTGAGCTCTCGGGCGCTTTGACATGTCTGTCCCTCCCGAGTGGTGGTACATGGCAACTTCATGTCAGACATCCAGTGACACAGACAATTGGCAATGCAGGTCTCAGTGCACTTGTTGCTCGTGTGAATGTCAGGCTGGGGCCATGCTGCCCTTCTCAGTCCCAGCAGGCCTGGCCTGCACATTGACTGCACAATGCCAGTAGGTGACAACACAGAATAACTAGTGGGTTACATGTGTCACCTGTTCAGCACTCTCCGGTTGAGCGCAAACTCAGCCCTGTACATTGGTCACACCATGCCTCGTGAAAGGGATGTGTGTGTGTGATAGTGCCACTGAATGTGACCACCGTTGCAGGGGTGGGCCATGCGCAGGCCGAGTACGTTGGTTGTTGCGCAGTGTTGGTCACAGTGGGTACACCAACACAGATGTGTTGCCTTGTGATCTTTGCTAGGTCCGCCTGACAATGGACAGTAGATGTGGGCAGACTACACATTGGTCGATGTGCTGTCTATATGCATGTGCCTTCACACCAGGCACAGCTGCCCCTGCACATATGACCCCTGCTGCCCTCAGTGCTGGGTCTGTTGAGCTGATGCACCATCTGTGCGTGGGGCAGACAGCTCTCCTCACTTCCGTCATTGCCCATTACATCACTTTGCCGCAGGTGACATGGATCATGGAGGGCCCACATGTACGCGTGGGTGGACTACACAAGACTGTCCAATGGTTATCACCCCCAGTCAGTGCTTCGAATGGGAAGGATGTGGTGCTGGTACTCATTTTAATGTGTAGAGTGGGCGGGGCTAGGTGCGGGGCTACATGCAAGATATGGGAAGTTCATCGGCTTATCTACTAGTTGCAATACACACGAGACACGTCTTTTCATGACCACATCAGGGTCATTCCTTGAACTGACTGGAAGTCAAACAGTCATATTTTACCCTGTCCTCATGGCCTCCCCTCGCTCACAAAAATATGCGTTTGCACCTGGGAAGCCAGCGCATGCACAAGCAGCTCCAAGCTCGCCCCAGAGAGGCCAAGGAGTGTATGTGTGGGTCCAGTTGAACAAGTGGTCTGTCTCGCGGCATAATAAGTGGCGGGACGCCGTCCACCTGCGTGGTGCCCCGACTCGAGACCCGGGCAACATTGACAATGCATGACAGGCTCCGCAGTCCGGATACACCACCTGCAACACACAGAGGCTGTAGCTGCCCTAGCGGCCCAGGCCACGTCCAACTGGAGCTCATGGACCCACACATTCACTCTTTGGCCTCTCTGGGGCGAGCTTGGAGCTGCTTATGCGCGCGCTGGCTTCTCTGTTGCAATGGCATGTAACGTGTGTGGGGATATAGGCAATGAGTGAGATGGTGCGAGCCACCTTCCGTGATGTCACTCCTGCTCGTGATGTATGCGTCCCCCCACTACTTCCATTAGACTTGTGCCATACTACTAATTGAGGATGTGTTGCCTGCGTGATGTGTCCAGGAGGAGCACGCCATGACATCTCACCCACCATGCTCCACTGCCATCCTGTGCCCTGGATTGCCTGTGCAGGTGGACAATGTTGGGGATACACCTGGTCGACAGGGCGTGTGAGTGCCTTGGCAAGGGCCTGGCGGACGCACAGCAGTATCCAGCATGTCCACGGAGGGTGGGCTGACGTCTACACCTGATGCAGCATTGATCGTGTGCCCGCCTGTTGTGCACACACGAGTTCACATTCATCCCCAGACAGGTGGTCTTTACAAATTCCCAGGAGAGCAGCAATGTACTGTTCCGGGAATCCTCCCAACACAGCGTGTTTCAACATTGCATGTGCGCACCTACCCGTCACACCCACCCACCTGAGCCAAGCGTAACTCCCGCTTCACATGACACATGTGTGTCATCCACAGTTGTGCTACTCTCTCAGGTCCGGACCTGCAACTGTCCCGTAGCACACACACAGCACCGATTCGTACTGGCATCCTGTTAGATTGGTGGGCACACTAACCCATGTCCTTCTGAGACAGTGGTGGCTGTGATGGATATTGTGACTGGGCACATGGCTTACTTTCAATGTGTGCATTTGGGAGGTGGTGGTGTGTGGTGTGTGATTGTGGTAGCGTTGGTGTGTATGTGTGTGTCGTGTCCATGTCGACTGCACACATATGTCACCCCAGGACATGGTGGATGTTTGTTACCGTGCTGAGGTCTTTGAATATGATGTGATGGGTGTGTTGTATGTTGCACAGTATGCGGTGTGTGGTGTGTCCTTGCAGTTCAGGCTGACTCCTGCTTGTTATGGTTCAGACGTTGTGTGTGCAGGGTGTGTGACTGTCAAGATTGTGTCTAGTCCAATTGTGCATGTCAGCTTTTCAGCAGTTCTTGCTCACTGTGCAGTGCTTCCCACCCACTCTGATGTCGTGTGTGTGTTCTGTCAGGCATTGCTGTGGCATGCTTTAGCGTGGCTCCCACTTTTTGTTGCCTAGTGTGTGGTCAGACTGTGTGGGTCATTGTAAACATGTGTAGGACTGTGCTTTGTAGTGAGCAGGCCGTCAGTGTTGATGTGATGATCTTTCGGGCGACTTCAGAGTGTGACAAGTCCTGCTCCACGAGCTGTGGTATTTCCCTGTGGCCACTGTTGCGGCTACTCATTTGCGTTGACATCCAATGACAGTGGACTACATGGTCATCTCACGACTGCCGTGTACTTCACACACTCTCATCCTCTCTCATTCGTACTTGTGAAATGAATCAGCAGAGACACATTTTTGCTTCAAGCCATGTATTGGGACTTATGTCCTCTGAGATGCAGTATAATGGACACTACTGGCAGCGAAATGCATGTGGAGGATATACTCTGCATGATTACACATAGCATAGGGTGTAGGGGTACATGTCATTAGTTGTTGCCTGTGGGATGTGTGCTTCAGAGTTACAACTGCTTAGCCATTGCTGTGCTAATGTACATTTGCTAATTACTGTGGAGCTGCTAACTTTGATACAGACAGTATACATTTCGCCTACCAGACCGCTTGACATCATGGGCACAGTACATCTCAGTTCCATGTTACAGGTTTGCTGCTACGGTTACTCATACACACGTGCGTGGAGGTGACATCAGGGCATGGGCTTACGTGCATGCAACGGCGTCCCACTTGTTGTTGCAATGTGGTGGCTACTGGACTTGACACAGTCACTGGGGTCATGTTGTTGGGGGATGCACTTGTTGTCCATGCAAAAGTCCTGGCACGGAAGTTCAGAGGGAGGTGAGGTGACAGCTCTACATACTACAGCCGGACGATTACTGTCCACTGACCGGTGCATATGTTCATGGGCGCAGGATACATATTATGGCATAGTTGTACGTGCAGTTATGTCCATGTGGTTGCCATACACAAATCCCATGCCTCTGCCTCCCCCTGTTCATGCAGAGTTACTGGATGTGATGAGGTACAGAGTGCATGTCCCGAAAATATCCGATGTCATGGCAGTGTAGTTGATGGTGTGGTGTTAGTTGCAGGATGTGTGGTATAGTTGTTGTACTGGTAACTGCTCAGTCCATGCGGATGCCAAGCATGGGTACGGTGTGGGACATCATTGTTCAATTGGGGGTGTTGCGTCGGGGCCCGACGAATTGACAGGTTGTCAGGAATGCGATACCTTCCAGCAGGGCTTCCATGGCATTGGTGGTAAACATGGATGCCATCCAATGTAGCGGATGGTGGCTGTCAAGGTGTTGGTCGTAAGGGGGGCGTGGCTTGCTGAGCCGCGAAATGGCCGCTGCATAAGCGAGCTCCGCCGGCCGGAATAAACATCCTACAATAATATGCGGTACCGGTGAGCAATCTCGGTATATAACCGACGGCCTGGGAGGCGGAAGACACGAGGCGACCAGCGACCCCACAAACAACAAAATCGGTGCCCGAGCGGCGTAACAGTGAGCTCCGATCGCCGCGACTCGGGAGGACAAAATGGCGGAGACCGTGTAGGTCGGATGGCGAAATCACCTGAGACCGCGGTGCGGAGGCCGACGAAGGCCGCGCTACATCTGTGGTAGCGCCGGGGACATACGCGCAGCTCCGGAGGGACGGAGTGGACCCCACAGGCTGCCGGAGGATCGCGGGGCCACTGAACACTCGCGCCTGAGCTGGACAACCCGCACGACACCGGTAAGTCTACCCCAACGGGCGGTGGACTGGTGCGCCTGGAGGAGGGTCAAGGAATACTCCCCGACGTTCCGGAGGCCTTGCGGGTACGGGTGGAGGCGAGCGCGCCGAGCTGACAGCCTGGGGCCGGTGGATTGTGCCGGTGTGAAGACCCGGGCGGAGGCCCAAACCCTGCGCTCCCTCACGAGATAGGGTGGGTGCTGCTGAGTCCTGGCACAGGGGAAGGGGAGCGGAGAAGGCCTGAAGCTGCTGACAACAGGCTGGGAGTTGCTGCATGCGTACCTGACTGCCTGCTCTCTGTGACCAAGGGGGCTGAGTGCACCTGGACAGTGCCGTGAGGGTCCTCTTCGTGGACTGATGGGCCATCGTCTTTTGAGGCGTGCTGTGTAAGGCGGCCCAGCAGAAGGAGGTGGACAGATTGCTGTGGTCGGCGCGGGCCCTGCTGCATACACCTACTCAGTGCTGTAGACGCACGAGACACTACCTCAAACGCCAAGTGGAGCACAGGGTGGGGTTGCGGTGAGGTGAAAACGAGGAACTCCAGGACAGGCTGGACGGTGTCCTGGGCGTTCTCTCCCCGCCAAGCTTGAACATGGGCAAGCAAGACGCCAAGCAGCCGAAGATATCCTTCGACCAACGGCGCACCACAAGAAACACGGACCCTGACTCAGATGCGGGCGCGGAGCGACAGCAGGAACATCAGCCCGAAGATCAGGGACAAGACATGCGCACCATTATGTTGGAGATGAGATCTAGTCTCCGAAATATTGACGCCAAGCTGGACACAATGAACTCCCAACTGGACGCGGTGAAGACGCAGGTGGGGACACACAAGACCAGACTGGATGTGCTAGAAAACCAGGCCTCGGACTTCCATGAGTTTAAAGTGGATACAAAGGAACAACTCCTCCAAATGGACAGGGTGCTTGGGATCATCAGAGCAAAGAACGAAGATTTGGAAGCTAGGTCCCGCCGCAATAATCTCCGCATCACGGGGATACCGGAGACGACAGCCATCGCCAAGATGGAAACATATGTGGCGGATATGCTCCATGAACTGTTTGATCCCAGTCTATCTTCTGTGTTTGCGGTGGAGAGGGCGCACCGTGCGTTGGGCCCTAGGCCACCGGTGGGAGCACCGCCCAGACCAATCTTGGCCAAAATCCTGAACTACCAAGACCGTGACACAGTCCTGCGATTGGCCCGTGGCAAGGGAACTGTGGTGTATGGAGGTAACACAATCTCATTCTACCCTGACTTCACTCCTGCGGTGCAGGCTGCACGGCGGGAATTTCTACAGGCTAAACGGATACTACTTCAGGCGCAAATCCCGTATGCACTCCTATATCCAGCGAAGCTGAAGGTCAGCCACGATGGGACTACTCACCTATTCGCAGACGCGAAATCGGCGCTGAAGTTCGCCAAGCATGTTGGCGGGAAGGAGGCCAAAAAACACGGAGCGGGGGCAGCCGGGGAACGAACGGGTCACAGTGATACGGACTGAACGCATCCCGGTCCAGGAGCACTCCTGGTACTGGACACATTGCAATCCGGGACTATGGTTGGTAAATGCGCTGGCTGTGCGACAGCGGGGTGAATGTGGATGTTTATGGCAGTATCATTAAAATGCGACAATTTGGTGTTGGGAAGTTAACCCTGCTGGAGTGGGGGGGGCCGAGGAGACTCGGTGGGCCTCCGTTGATCGGCAAAAATCTTTGATTGTTACTACGTAGATAATGCGGGTAGGGGATGAGACTTACGGCCACGCGCTCTAAAAAGCTAGGTACTAGACCTCTCAGGCTGTGCGACTCTGAATAAGACTCACCGAACATAGGTATTTCCGGCCACCCTGAGAAATCAGGGGAGTGTGCCGGCACTACTGCGCCCCCATGGGAGAGCTCCCACAAGTTATTGCAAATGTTTTGTTGTTTTGGATGGGTTCTCTACAACCTGATTGGGGGGTTGGAGTGGGTGGTGGGTGGAGGGGGGGATTGTTTTATTGTTCACCAGACCTATGTCTTACATTATGCATGAGACTCAGCTTGTACCCGATTGCGGGTTCCTGTGCTTAACTCCGTCTACCCCGCCACGATGTTGCAATATGGGTCCTCTATGACTGCTTTAAATTTTCTTACTTGGAACATCCGAGGGTTAAACGATGGCAGGAAAGTTAGGCTAGTACACTCCTATCTAACTAGGCACCACATTGATGTCTGTATGCTACAGGAGACGCATCTCAGTACTCACTCATCTCCTAGACTGAAACACAACAGATGGGGATCGATTTATTCAGCTGTCTATTCCAATTATGCAAGGGGGGTGACGGTTCTGATAAAAAGGGGGCTGGACTGGACAGAGGGCTCGACGCACTTGGATCCTGAAGGCCGCTATGCCATATTACAGGGGCACCTCAGCGGAAACGCAGTGGTATTGGTCGCAGTATACGGTCCAAACTCTGACTCCCCTGAATTTTTCCAAAATGTGTGGGCTAAGGTTAAAGCCACGGATTGCGATACAATAATCTGGGGGGACTTTAACGCAGTTTTAGATGATGAACTGGACAGGAAGGGGACCTCTAGGACATTGCACCCATTGGCTAGCGGTACATTGAAGGCTATATTAGCGGACGGAGACTTGGTGGACATCTGGCGGCACCTTCACCCAGGGCTGAGGGAGGGCACATGTATTACGGAATATCATAAGGCATGGTCCCGACTCGATTACTGGATAGTATCTAGAGATGTGACCACATGGGTTAGAGAGGCGCAGCACTATTCCAGATCTTTGTCAGACCACGCGCCCTGCCTGCTGCGGGTAGACCTGCCTAACTCTGCACAGCGGGTATACACATGGCGGCTCCCACAGGACGCGCTATTGGACGAGGCCTTTAAGGAGGAAATCAGGGGGGACATAGTGGACTATTTTTCATTAAACACAGGCTCGGTCGGCTCGGTGGCCACACTGTGGGAAGCTTTTAAGACTGTGGTGAGAGGGCACTGCATTGCCCGGCAGGCTGGGGTGTTGAAGGCCATCAGAGGATCTTTGGAAAAGATCGAAAACCAAATAAAGGAGCTGGAGGCTCGGTTTTACTCTACTGAGGATCCCACTGTTCTTGCGACCATAAAAGACAAATTGCTTGACTTTGACGAGGAGGCCAGTAGGGAGGTTAAGTTCCTAGGGAAACATGCTCAGGCCAGACGATATGGGGAAGGGGACAGACCTGGATGAACTTTGGCCGCCATGCTTCGCCCCCCACGCAGCACTGCGTTTGTCGCTGCACTCACTCAGGCCGATGGGTCACAAATCAGGGGTCAGAGGTCTATATTAGAGGCGTTCTCGAGTTTTTACTCTGGGTTATATGCAACCACACAACAATCCACCCCTGAGGGTTTATTGCCATTTCTTGACTCCCTGGAATTGCTGTGGCTGAGCAGAGGACACAGGGAGTACCTTGACTCTCCCTTTACAGTAGAGGACATAGCCCGGGTTATAAAAAGTTTACCACTTAATAAGGCCCCTGGATCGGATGGTCTGACCACTGCCTTCTATAAGGCCTATGTGGAGGAGCTGGCGCCCGGCTGTTTGACCTATACGAAGAGACATTAGAGTCAGGAGTGTTACCCCCATCTATGCGGGAGGCGATCATAGTTACCCTCTTAAAACCGGGCAAACCAGAGGATGAACTGGATTCCTACCGCCCGCTTTCTCTTATAAATGTGGATGTCAAGATACTGGCAAAGCTAATTGCCAATAGGCTGCAGCCTTTACTCCCACTGGTCGCACGACCAGACCAGTCGGGGTTTATTCCGGGAAGGTCAACATCGCACAACCTGAGAACCTTGTTTTCAGTGTTACACTATTTACACCCGGACGTACAGGCGGCCGTGGTCTTCCTAGATGCCACAAAAGCATTCGACACCCTGGAATGGCATTACCTCTTCATGATCCTGGGCCGCATGGGCTTTAGTCCGCTATTCATAAACATGGTGAAATTACTATATGCGAAACCTATGGCGCGCGTGAGGGTGAACGGACTACTATCGGAGCCCTTCGCGATCTCGCGTGGAACAAGACAGGGATGCCCACTGTCACCATTGCTCTTCGCGATAGCGATGGAGCCACTGGCGGCTCGGATAAGGCAACACCATACCGCCAAAGGAATAGGCTTTAGTGCGCGGAGTCTCCTGGTGTCACTATATGCGGACGACGTTACACTTTATATCTCTGACCCTGCGCGAAACCTAGATCCGATCTTAAGGGAATTTATTAAGTTTGGGGGCCTCTCAGGAATATCAATAAACTGGGCTAAGTCTGTTATCTTTCCGCTGACAGACACTACTGCCCAGATCACCTCTGAATTCCCACTCAAATGGACAGCGGAGCCAGTAAAATATTTGGGCATTTGGATCAGCAGAGACATGCAGGAGCTGTGGAGGCTGAACTATGGATGTGCCATGACCTGGCTTGAAGGGAAGATTAATGCCTGGACGCGACTCCCGCTCTCATTGGCAGGGAGGATAGCGTTGATAAAAATGGTGGTACTGCCGAAATTCTTGTACTTATTTGTGAATGTGCCTATGGTGCTCACACAGGCCTTTTTCACCACCCTGCGATCATATTTGATCTCATTAGCCTGGGCGGGTGGGCAAGCCAGAGTCTCCTGGGAATTGTTGATGCTTCCTCTGCGACAGGGGGCCTGGGGGCACCGGACATGCAACTATACGCTTGGAGTGCGCAAGCTCAATTCTTACATTACTGGGTGCACCCCACTCCATTTCAGCCACATGTGGCCGTAGAGGAAGACATGGCTAAACCTCTGCCCCTGCGGGTTGCACTCTTCGGAACGTACAAACGCCCGAGGGCAGGCATAGACACAGTGGAAACGTTGCGCTGGGCCTGGCATAAGCTGAGGGGGAGAGCGGGTGTACCCATTCTTTATGCCCCGTCCATTCCCCTAGCCAACAACCCGATGCTATTTCCCGTAGGAGATGGAATAGGAACAGATTTGGCACGGGAGCTAAGTCTGGATATATTCGAGGATCTATACCCGGAGGGATCGTTTAGACCCCCCCCAGTAGCTGGGGATGATCGCCCAGTGGCTTTCGCCGAACTATTTGCATACCATAAACTCAAACTGGCATGCCGGTCCTTACATGATACATTCCCGGACGCTCCACCAACGCTGTCTGCTCTAGAAAATGTACTCGCAACAGCTTCACCGCGCAAGCTTATTACTAGAATTTACAACCACATGCAGACATCGGCCCCAATTCTGAAGCCACGAGCACTGCTGGCATGGAACGAAGAACTTCTGACCCCCATATCGGAAGAACAATGGCTCTATTGCTGTAACCAATTGACGGCCCTATCCCCCAATTACAAGCTTCGTCTTATACACTTTAAGTTCCTACATAGATTCTATAGAACGCCTGCCGGTCTGCATCATATGGGCCTCCGGGAAGATGATGGCTGTTGGCGATGCGGTTCTGCCGCAGCAGGGTTCATGCATATAGCATGGGCCTGCCCACGGTTGGAAACATATTGGACACAAGTGTGCACTATCATACGGCAAATTACGGGGGTGGGTGGAGATCCTGACCCTCTGCTGGGACTGTTGGGATATGTTAAAGACACCCCAGTGGGGTATCGGAAGCTGCACGCCCTGCTCTTGCTCTATGCGAAACGGCGAGTAGCCATACACTGGAGTGGTAGAAGAGTCCCCACTAAGGATGACTGGCTCAGGGATGTTACTTTCGGACACACACAACTGACCACATTCTGGGAATTGATGCCCTCTGCATCGCGCCCGCGAGACATCTGGGAACCATTTGTAGTGTGGGCCCGAGAACATCACGGACAGGCAACATAAGGGATGTAAGATACGACTGGGAGGAAAGTACAGTAAAGAGATCCTGGAGGGATACTGGACAGTAGCTGAGCAGGTGGGGTAGGAGACCTATAGTCCAAGAGAGGGTTGGAGTCATCGGATAGTAGCAGCACTATGGAGGGGGATATAAGGATGGCCCTCTAATCATCTCCATGTCGTGGACGTAACTGATGCCTAGGGAGGGATTGTGCCGGGAAGGGAGGGAGTGTATGGGAACACTTTATGATTTTATTACTGATCTCATGTTTTGTAAATGCTGTACCATATATGTACTATTGGGCGCTATGTCTGGCTAGGTTGTATGTTATTTGTGTTTATTGTGAAATGACAATAAATAAATATACAAAAAAAAGGGGAAAAAAAAAAAAAAAGGTGTTGGTCGTAAGTTGTCCCTTGTAGGAGCATGATGGGACATGTTGGATGACATTCGATGAAACTGTGATCCAGAATCCGTCGTGTGGAGGCACAGTGGTCCCATTGCAGTGTGGGTCCGATTGCAGCCACATACGCCATGCCCCCATAGGCTGAACAGCCCCTGTCATGGACGTCCAGGGGGTTGAACAGTTGTACCAGGTCCGCCATTGGACATGCAGGGTTGGAGAGACATAAATCCACAGGATAGTGGAAAGGACACCTCCGACAGTAGAAGACGGGGATGACGCAGCTGAACAATGCGATGCGGTAAGTTAGTCGGTAACTTACGTTCAGCAAGGCCAGATTTTCACATCCCAATATCTGTATCAGGTAATGTTTGTACAGCTTCATCTGTCCGGCGTAGTTGGGTAGGTGTGGTGCAAGTGCCATTTTGCTGAAGGGCGATGTGATGGCGTGCTCCGGCTGTCTGTGCAGTCTGCAGAGTGCAACCTCCGACGTTGCTGGGAATCCTGTTATGGTCGTAGGGAGGCAGGGCTTGGGTTATAGTGGCTTGTGCGAAGGACACGGGCCCTCATCCCACATGCTTCTATGAATGGTCAAGGTCAGTGGTGTCTGACTCCTTCCCGATAACTTGCATGTGAACCACATGGGGGAGTGGTATCATTTCTTTTTCCCTTCGGAATGTTCTTTCGTGTTATGCGCTATCTGCCCAGTGGACGGTTCCCTCTGCATGCCTGTGTTGGGCTTTTTTGGTATCATGACTGTGTTGTCCTGCTTGGATAGTTGAGCTGTGGTTTCGGTGTGGGTATGGAAGGCCATTCAGTGCTATCTCCTCTCCCGTGTGTGGGCGGCACGCTGCGTTTCCGCTATACGTTGGGCCTTGTGTGTGGTGTTGTAATTGGAGCCACCTGTTGTCGGTCCCCCGGGATCTTTGATGTTACGTATTGCATGTCTTGGTATTGGGTGCAGGGTGGTATCGGTGTTTCTGTGTGGTACTGGCGTACCTTTTGCCGACGGGGGTCCATATTCTGCTGGGTGATGTTGCCGCCGCTGTGTGCTTCGCCATGTTTTGCACACAGGGGTGTGTCCTAATTTGGCGTGACATCACTGACATGTTCGGGTCAGTTGTGTGACGTCAGGTTGGCAACAGTGAATTGACGGTTGGCGACATGACTGTGGCAGGACTGTCACGTGACATGTGCGTTCTGGGTGGGGCTGGTGTGTGTGGTGTTTGGTTGTGACCCTGTGTTGTTTGTGTGCGGCGCATACTTGGCGCTGCCGTTGGCCAATGCGTTGTGCGCATGTGTGGCTGCGTCGTCGCCGCTGCGCTGCGGGGCCGTGACGGAGACGTTAGTTCCTGGTCCCAGGTGGTGTGTCCCGGTTGTTGCAAGTTGTTACAATTTGCCCGGTGTGAAATTTGTGGGTGCAGTGGTGGATGTGTCGCGTCCACGCAGGGGTGTCTGGGGGGGGCCATGTACAGTTTTACCGCACTTGCACTGCGTGAGGTGTTTGCGTGCCCTTGTTGTGTGTCTGCCTACCTGCGTCTCCGCGGTGCGTTGACTCCTAGGTTCTGCATCAGGTAGAGCATGGGGAGGGCCTGCAGTGCTGGATTCATGCTCGGGGGGTCCGCCTCTTTGGTATCCGTACTGTGCGCTCGGGTTTCCGCCTTGCTTTCACGTGCGATGTCTCTTAGCCGGGGGTGCTGTTTTGTTGTGGCATCGTAATTTGTACGCCGGGCGGTACGTGTTTCGTCGGGCGGTGTGTCTCCATTGGGCGGCGCCGCTACGTGAACGGGCGCACTTTGATGGCGGACGGCGTTGCTGGCTTACGGGCGGTGTTTGGCTGTCTTTTCACATCCTAATTGGGCGGGCGTGTGGGCTGCGGCGGGCGGATGGTGACTCTTGTTTTTTTGCATCCGCCAGCACGGCGGTGGTGCTTCCGCCCGCCATCATAATGGGCCCCAAAGACTACCTAATCAAAGAAACTGGAAAAAGGCAGAAAAATAAAAATATAGAGAAGGCTACCATTACATAGAAATCAATGTTAAAAAAATATATTATATTTACTAATGTTTATATATGATAACAATTTCCAAAATAAAAAAAAGTTCTATATTTAAAGCAATGTACAAAAAAGTTTTACATTTAAATTTATATTACAAAAATCTTGATACCAATATATAACTGAAATATGTAATGCTTTTTAACATGTCATAATATTTTAAAAATATACGTAATTGTAAAGAATTATATGTTTATGAAAAATTGCTAAACAATGTGTGTAAAAAATTGTATAATTACAAATAAAAATATATGTTCACTATAACTATTTAATATGTATAATTACAACTATTGTGCAGTAAAAAATATTTTATTTTGTAAAATAAGAAATATTCCCAAAAAAGTATTGTAATTATTGAAAAATAATGCAAATTAAAATGGTATTTATCAAAAGAGATGTTTAGAAACTGCATATAACAATAAAATGAACAAAAGTACTTTATAGAAATCAAGTAAACAATTTATACTATCAATGTCATGTTATTTTATGTTATTACTTGTTATGTTGTGATTTGTATAGCGCACTAATCACCCGAGAGGGTATCCAGGCACTTGGGCAAGGTGTGTAGGTGTGTGGGCCCAAAGTGCTTATCTGTCACGTCCGGCATGGCTCATGGGTGGGGGGGGAGGGGGCAAGTGCTTGGCAGGGAAGAGGGGGTCGCGCGGGGAGGGGGGGGTTTAAATAATATTTTTTTTTTAAACGTACCTACTTTCCCCTGTCCCGCGTCTTCGGTCTGCTCCTGCTTTCCTGCCTCCGCAGGAAATGGAAGCAGGCAGCCTCCCTCCCCTCCCCTCCCCTAAGCCATTACAACGCTGCAATGGCAGCGTTGTGATTGGTTGGGACGCCGACCACACAGGCGTCTATGGGGAGGCCATTTTCTCCATGCAGCCTACATGGAGAAAAGGGAGAGTGCGCATGGCTGGTTTGGTCGGCCCCAGAGGGCCGACCAAAAAGTCAGGGCCCACAACATTGGGCTAGCCACTCCTCCCCTGCCCTCGAGCAGACCCGCCCCCAACCAAACCCTTCTGCTTTCTCGCAGTGCGAGAAGCAGAAACATAAAATGGTATTTATAATACCATTTTATGTTTCTGCTTCTCGCACTGTGAGAAAGCAGTGGGGCGACACTCCTCCGCCCACATGGAGGAGCCGCCCCTGGTGCTTATATCAAGAGCCAGGTTTTCAGCTTCTTGCGGAATTCAATAATTTGAAGAGGAGGCTCTGATGTGTTGAGGGAAGTCGTTCCATGTCTTGGGAGCAATGTAGGAGAATGAGCGCCTTCCAGTTCTGCTCTTGCGGATGTGGGGAGTGTGTGTGAGTGAGAGTGAGGCAGAGACTAGGGGGCTCATTAGGATGTCGATGGGCCCTCACTGACGTCACCTTGGTGTTGGTCCCACAGACATCTAAAGTAGCGGTCAGAACGCCGCATTACAATGCGGTTGGTCCGACCGCATGTGTGAGGGACCAACTGCTGCGGTTCCAACGGGCTCAAGGAGTGCGTCAGCCCTGCTGTCGGAATGTAATCCCTACAGTGAGGGCAGTGCCTGTTCAGGCACCGCCAAAGGGATTTCAATGCCCCTTTCCGATGGCCTTTCCGATGGCCTTTCTATGGCGGTCCGACCGCCATTGAAAGGCTGTCGGAAACTAACTTTGAGGGCTCCTAGCAGGGCCCCCATCCCTCCAGGGCCTCCGCTATGAGGCCACGGGAGCACCACATGTTTAAAAGCATGCCTTTTGGCATTGGGGCTTGTACTGCGGCCCTTTTCTGGGCCGCAGCACAACCCTCAATGCAAAGAGGCATGTTTCCGACCACTTTCAAGGCAGTCAGATCCTAATTAGGGGGTCGGGACTGCCGACTACCTGTCGGCTGGTCCCTTTACCACAATGATGCCAGTCGGACGCTCATCCGACCGGCACCGTAATTAGGGCCTAGGTGCCTAGTGGGTTGGTGAAAGTGTATGCAGCTGTCAAGATATTCTGGTCCTGTGTTGTGTAGTGCTTTGTATGTGTGTATGAGAAGTTTGAATTGGCTGCACATGTGAATGGCGAGCCAGTGAAGCTTCCTGAGGTGCGGTGTGATGTGGCATGGGAGGTTCAGTATGAGTCTTGTGGCTGCATTCTGGATGGTCTGGAGTCTGTGTAGGAGTTGTTTGGAGATTCCGGCGTAAAGAGTGTTGCCATAGTCCAGCCTGCTGTTGGTGAGTGCTTGTGTGACAGTCCGTCTTGTGTTCTGAGGCAACCATTTGAAGATCTTTTGCAGCATGCATAGGATGTGAAAGCAGGAGGTGCACACTGCGTTGACTTGAGCTGTCATGTTGAGCTTGTTATCTAGGATGATCTATGGATTTCTCACGTGGCCTGAAGGTGTTGCTCCTAGCTCTGATGGCCACCAGGTGGAATCCCAGAGGAGGTCTTGTTGCTGAAGACTGGTACTTCCATCTTGTCATAGTTGAGCTCCAGGCAGTTAGTTCCCATCCAGTCTACTACCATGATCATGCAGCTGGTGAAGTTGGCTCTAGTGGTGTTTGTCATGTCCATCAGGGAGAGGATAAGTTGGGTGTCATCGGCGTAGGAGTTGACGATGATGTCTTGTGATCGGATGATGTTGGCGAGCGGTGTCATGTATATGTTGAAAAGTGTGGAGCTGGGGGAGGATCCCTGGGGGACACGGCATTTCAGGTTTTTGGTCTCTGATGTGAAGAGTGGCAGCCTGACCCTTTGGGTTCTACCGGTGAGGTAGGAACAGATCCATTTGAGAGCAGATCTTTGTATGCAAATCTTGTGGAATCCTCTGATGAGGGTGTAGTGAGAGAAAATGTTGAAGCCCGCGGAGAGGTCGAGCAGGATGAGGGCCGCTGTTTCTCCTTGGTCCAGGATGTTTTGAATGTCTTCAGTGGCCGCGATGAGTGCTGTTTCAGTGCTGTGGTTCTTTCTGAATCCTGTGTTTGTGTTGACTAGAAGATGGCGCAGTTCGAGGTAGTTTGTGAGTTACTTGTTAATAGCCTTCTCAATCACTTTAGGTGGATAGGGGAGCAGGGAGATGTGTCGGAAGTTGCCAGTTGATTCGGGTCGGCTGTGGGCTCCTTGAGGAGGGTGTTCATTTCGGCAAGTTTCCATTGATCCGGGAAAGTGGCGGATATGATGGAGGAGTTAATGATGTGGGTTAGGGTGGTGCTGATTGGTGATGTTCCCAAGTGTAGATGTGATGGTGGCATGGGTCCGTTGGGGCCTCTGAGTGAATGGTTCTCATGATTACCACTGTGTCTATTCTGGTGAGGGCTGTCTTGGTTGGTAGTGGGGAGGTTCGCAATGAGTTCTCTGGGGTTGGTTTGGGGAGCGAAGTTGCTGTAGATGTTTGCAATTTTTCTGTGGAAGAAGTTGGATAGGTTGTTGCAGAGTTGTTGGCGAGCAGCAATGCTGTTGACAGTGACTGAGGGTGAGGTGAAATCCTTGACGATCAAGACGATCTCCTTGCAGCTGTTGAAGCTTTCTTCAATGCTGTTCACTAGTGCTTTTTTCTTTGTGTCCCTAATTTGCGGGTGATAGCGTCTGATTGTAGCCTCTTAGGTGGTGGTGTCATGGCTGTCTCTCTATTTCCTTTTTAGCTGGTTACAGTGTTGTTTGGTGTCTTGGAGATCTTCTGTGTACCAGCTGGCCTGCTTGTTTGGTCTGCTATGCTTCTTGGGTTTGATGGGTGCGAAGGAGTCCGCACAGTTCTTGTTCCAGTTGTTGAAGATGTTCATGTCCTTGTTGAGGTTGTCTGTAGGGCTATGCTGATTAGTGCTGAGGGAGCTGAGCCAGGTTGCTTCTGTGATTTTGCATTAGCTGTGGCTCAATACACACTGAACCTGGTAGGGATGCTGACCTAAGATGTTTTTATTTGGAAGTGGATGATGGAGTGGTCGGTCTATGTGAGCTGTGTAGTGGAGTTGTATTTGATGCTATTGCTTGTGGTGAAGATGGGTCCAGTGTGTGTCCTGTGGTGTGTGTTCGTTCTGTGACAAAAAGGGTGAGTCCGATGTTGCCCAAGCTTTTGAGGAGTGCTGTGAGGAAGGGGTTGTTTTGGTCTTCTAGGTGAAAGTTGAGGTCACTGAGGAGAATGTAGGCTCTGGAATCAATGGTGAGCAGAGTGATAAAGTTGATGATGAGGTTGGTTTTGGTGGCTCGGGGTCCGGATGGTCGGTAGGCCGTGCAGGGTGAATTTTTCAGACATTTGCAGCTTGAAGTGCAGGTGTTCCATGAATGGGGTGGCATTCTCTGTGGATGTTGTGCATTTGATGGATTCCATTTAAATGAGAGTGAGCCCTCCTCCTGGCTTGTGAAGGTGGTCCTGTCGAGCAATTTTGCAGCCCAGTGGGATTGCTGTAGCGATGTCGGGAGCCGATGAGGTGTTGATCCAGGACTCTGTGTTGAAGTGGATGTCGGGTGCGCCGCTGCTCAGAAGTTCCATAAGTATAACTTTTAAATATACAAAATAAAGCTACAAACAAACACTAATAACTTATTCATACAACATTTACTATTCCCAATGAAAAGTTAGCTGCATTGTTCTAATTCAGGAAAGTCTAATTTTATTCTCACTACAAACTGAACCACATTGTGGAAAAGTTTGTCTCAAAGGAGTTCAGATTTATTATTCAACAGCAAATTTAACCACATTGGGGAAAATGTTGGACTTTGAAGGGTACAGATTTGCTATTTAGACTCCCAATTTAACTAAATTGAGGAAAGTGCTACATTTTAGATGTTTGAGATTTACCATTCCCACTTCAATCTTAACCACCAGGGTGAAAGATTTGGAGTTTGAGGAATTCACCTTTACTATTCCCACTCTAAAAGTAACCACATAGTGGAAACAATCATACTTCAAGGGGTTCAGATTTACTACTCCGACTCCAAACTTAAACTGGCTGGGAAAAGTGTTGGAGTTTGGGGATCAAATTTATTGTTCCCACTTAAGCTTAACTTCTTTGGGAAAGTGTTGAACTTTAGGGAGTTCAGGTTTTCTATTCCAACCCAAAACATAACCACATAGGGAAAAGTGTAGGACTTTTAGGAGGGGCTGAAGATTTACTATTTTCACTCCAAACAGACCCACATTTGGGGAAATATTGGACTTTAAGAGGATCAAATTTAGTAATCCCATTCCAGATTTAACCTCATTGGGGTAATGTGCTAGACTTCAGGTGGGGGGGGTCCAGATTTACTGTTCCCACACCAAACATAACTACATTGGGGAAAGTATATGACTTTGTTGGGGTCAAATGTACCATTCCCACTCCACACTTAACACATTGTGGAAAGTGTAGAACTTTGGTGCAGGGACAAATTTACTATTCCCACTCCAAACATAACCACGTTGGTGAAAGTGTTGGACTTCGAGCGGTTCAGATTTACTCTTTCCATTCCAAATCAAATCACTTTGGGGAAAGTGTTGGAATTTAGGGAAAGTGTTGGACTTTGAAGAGTACAGATTGTTCCCACTTCAAATGTAACCACATTGAGGAAAGTGCTGCACTTTAGGGGGATCAAATTTACTATTCCCACTTCAGACTTGAGCACATTTGGGAAAGTGTTGGAATTTGCGGTGGGGGTCAGATTTGACATTTTTGCTCCAAATGTAACCATATTGAGGAAGGTGTTGGACTTTGAGGGGTTTGAATTGAATATTTCCACTCCAAACGTAACCACACTGTGGAAAATGTTGAACTTTGTGGGCTTTCCGAATTAAAACTTAACCACACTGACAAAAGTGTTACATTTTAGGCGGGCTGGGCATCAAATTTACTATTCGCACTCCAAACTTAAAGGCATTAGAGAAAATGCTGTACTTTATATTTTCCAAATTAACATATGACAGATTAATAATAAACATTACACATAACAGAAGACTACTGAAATCCATTTTAATTTTCTCATAAAGCATAAATCACTCTACATAAAAAAGTAAATTGAGATTGCAGCCTACAAATTTAAAAAATAACACATATTTACTATAACATTCAAATTATTATGTATAATTAATTTAAAAGCAAAACATTATAAAACAAGAAACTTTTTTTAATATAAACTCAAATAATATATATTTAAAAATCCAAATTTTAAAACATTACACAACATTTAAATAATAATAAATATCGAGTAACCAACTTTTTTTTAAATTAAATTGTAAAAAAAAAATGTATAAGAATATTAGTTAAATAGTAAACAATTTAATGCATAACATAAAACATAAATTTGCAAAACAATTTAAAAAAAAATTATATATTAAAAAAATAATTTAGTATAAAACTTTTTCGAAAAAGTTGAAGAAAAATGAATGCAACAACAATTCTGAACACAGTTAACTTAAAATTAAAAGTTTTAAAATACTCCCCATCCTATTCCAATACAATCCCATCATTCAACTCTTTTAGTTATTATTGAAAAAAGCAAATATTTAAAAAAACACATGCTTATTAAAACAATAAAATGCACAAAAAATACTTAAAATTATATAAAGTACAATACAATTTTTAACAATATTTACAATTATTGTCCAACTTTTGAAAAATGATAATCTTATCTGTGATATTCTGAGCCTCAAAATTTTGAAATCATATTTAAAACACAATAGATGTGTCTCACAATATTATTTCAATTATATTTTATTCGACCAGCATCTAGATATATGTCCAAACTTTCTAAGGCCAAACACAATTCTCTTTTTTATTTATTCATTATTTTTCCATCCAAAGCTCCAACGGCGGATCTGCACCTCACGCTAGTTTCCTAAGTATCTAGTCCTGCGCACTGACTCCCCAGCACCAGCCGTTGTGTGGTGCCTCTGTGTTCCAGATCCTGAAAAGTTGAAGCATGTGGGGGTGCGCCAGATAATGAAGTCCAAAACACCGTAGTAGTATCAAAACCTTTATTTCAAGTTATTCTTTTCTTTACTTCAATAGCACATACAGCTCAGCCAACGTGTTTCGTTCCCACAAGGAGAACTTCATCAGGGCTTCGATAAGATGATGGTCATATTCTTTGCCGGGTCCTGCGTCTTCTCGGCTCCTGCTCTCCTGCCTCCAACAGGAACAGGAAGCAGGCAGCCAGGCTCCCTCCCCTAAGCCAATCACAACGCTTCAAGCATTGTTATGATTGGTCGGGATGCCGCCCAGCCAGGGGCTAATGGGGTGGGCATGTTCTCCGTGCAGGCTGCAATGCAGCCTGCATGGAGAAGGGCAGAGTGCGGATGACTGGTTTGGGCGGCCCGAAAGGGCTGACCAAACAGTCTTTGCGCACTCAGGAGTGGGCAAACCACTCCTCCCCTGCCCTGCTCAAAGAGCAGAGCAGCCCCGCCCACCCGCCGGCCCGCAATGCGCAGAGCAAACATAAAATGGTAATAACTAAAAGTTATTACCATTTTATGTTTTGGCTTTCTCGCACTGCGAGAAAGCAGTGGGGCGACGCTCCTCCGCCCCAGTGGAGGTGCCGCCCCGCAGTTTACGCACAAGTTGGAATTACGAGTTGGTAGGTAGGTAGGTATTTAATCTGCATGTTATTCCCCAGAAAGTTGTAATAGGTGCTATTTATCACACCCCATAAATAACGAATCCAGTGATATCATTATTTATCAGATGCAATAAATACCATCTATACTTGCAATCTGGCACTGAGTGTATCAATTGCAAAAATACCACATTGGCGCCTGCTTTATGTGGGTCGTGCTTAGAGGAGCCTGATTTGCATATGGCTGTTTCCAAACTGGGGTGGCAAGGTGAGAAAAAAATGATGGATTAAGCACAGATCTGGGACTGGGGGTGAATGTTTGATTTGTTCAGCATTCTGTCCATCATCTCTTCTTTTTCCTTTTATCATCCTTAGAGATAGACTGATAGGAAGATTTCTGAATCTCATTAAAATAATTCTGTGGATTTTCCAGTTACCAAGTCACTATGACCATTAATAAATCAATCTTTTCATTCAATAAGTTCTCATTAATAAGGTGGCTGCTCTTCATTTCTGATTTAGCGTTTATCAGGGCAAGCCTGATAGCAGAGTAGTTTGGGGTGTGTGTGCCCTTTAGTTTGGCAGAGTACTCCGTAGGTTACGTATCCCCATGTACAGCTTCTCATATTGGGCTACTCACAAGTGAATTTCGAACTCTAGGATAAATTTGAGTGGATAAAATACATACTTGGATTTGAAATACTCATTATCTCTGATCAACTTAGAAATTATGCCCTGGAGAAGTTAATGATGTACAGCTCTAACGAGAAAACAAGTATTGGCTAGAGGACCTAAGTGAAACTATTGGAGAAAATTAAAACTTCACAAGGACGAACACAAGCTTCGAAGTGCTATTTGTCTTATGATAGATTGAATGCTTAAAGGCGTTAAATATTGGTTGCTCTTAATGTGTTACCAAACATATGTTTTTCTCCAGAACTTCACAACCATTTATGGTGTTTTCCCATAGTTTCTTTAGTAATAATGAGAGGTGTTATTAGCCCAAATCTCCGAACATATTCAAAATATTGTAGAAATGACCACAGCAATGTCAATAAAGAACCAGTCATTTCTGCAATATTTTTCAGAAAAAGTACTTAACCGGGACCTGGATGTCTATTTATCTCACCTAATTTTGGGGCGTCTCCTACACTCATAAAATGTGAATGCTCGTACCCTCACATATTAATCGTCCAACTCTCACATTCACTTAATGTTGTCTCCAGTCACCAGTTAGCATTTGCACGTCTCTTGCCTCCACGCACATTTGGACGTCTCATCTAAGATACTGTTTGCTTTCTATTCAAAGACTCCCTGGATCGAACGGTTTTGCTATCTCAGCACTATCTCTCCCTCCAACGCGCACTTTCTAGGGGTTTGAGGCTCTTCAGAAGACTGTGGGGGATATTCTCAAGAACGTGTGATAATTATCGCAAAATTAGCTTAACGCAACTTTGCACATCGCAGTCCATCGCGGGAAAATAACACTGTGTTAACGTTGTATTCTCAACACGGCAGTACCATGCGATAGTCTCACGCTAACGCGTCAAATGACCGCGATAAAATTACCGTGACGGCAAAAAAACGCGAAACACAAATGCGAAAAAAGTGGCGATGTGGCCAACCCCGATAAAAAAATCAGTGATAACCAGCGACAGGCCTGCAATTCCCACGCGTCATGCGGGAAAATGCACTATAAAAGCACCGAAAAACACAAACAAAATAATTAAAACTGCACAGCACCATGGAGGAAGCCGGAGCAAGTACAGAGGACGACCAGAACCCCACAAGCCCCTAGGAGGACCAGCCTGGGACCTCGGGGTCACGGAAGGGCAAGGAGAAGAAGACGAGGAAGACGAGGTTCAGTCCGCAGGAAAACAGGATCATCATCACGGAGGTGATAGAACACCACCAACAACTGTTCGTCACCTCCAACGTGTCATTGGCAAATAAAAATGCAATATGGCAGTCCATCCTGGACAAGGTGAATGCAGTCGGAGTGAGGAGGAGGACAATTGGAGAGGTCAAGAGGCGCTGGAATGATGCGAAGCGCAAAACCAAGAAGAAACTCACTGACAACCATCAGGCAGCAATGCAGACTGGAGGTGGCAGTCCAGCGGAACACCAGGAGCTGGATGAGATGGAGTAAATGGTGGCCACAGTCATCAGTGGGGAGACGGTGGCAGGAGTTGGGGGTCCGGACACTGCTCGACATGACCTGACACAACAGCACCAGGGTGAGTAATGAACAGGGACTGGGGGACGGGGGAGATGGGCACAATGGCACACATGCACAATTAAGTAGAGCACACTGCACACCCACAATGACTCTGGATCATGTCCCTGATCCCCTTGGCACACTGCAGCACACATACAAACAGCAAGTAGGCCCCCGTCCACTATGGGCACAAAGGGTCCCTCCCACACAGCACCAATCTCACAACCAACCCATGCACACGTGTCAAAACCAGCAAAGCTGTGTGTCTGTGAGCCACACTGACAATGCAAGTGACACTGCATGACGAACAGCATGGCTGCAGTCCAATTATCATGACATGGTGCACGCCACGACACTGAGGTGGCTGAGTGTGGAACGCATCCGTAAAGGAGCAGGTCACACTCTGACACATCCACGTGCACAAACAACCCCTGACGTCAACAACACATCTGCGGATAAACCATGCCCAAGAGTCCAAAATCCGAACCAGAGCCAAAATTAGCCAAGTCTGCAACATCTCAGCACTGTAGAAGCACAGAAGTCAAAGGCACACCGCCTCAAAGGGATAAGGGGCAGCAAAATCACAGCTGCAGGGGCGACTCTCCCACAATGCAGCACACACACATAGCAATAACAGCACATCATCATTGACGACAATGTGGTACAAAGTGCAACACTCTCACTACAGAACAGAGGACACAACTGGTTCCGCTTGTGCGTAGAAACTGGCCAATCACATCTGGCATAGCAGGAAACTGTGAGATGACAATGTACGTGTACAACCTCACATCCGTGATGTAGTTCAAATGTCCACTGTCCCGCATCAAATAGTCAGCTCCTCCCAAACAGTCACAATGTACATTGTCATGCAGTCTGTATGTAAACTCGAACAATGCGTCAACATACATGTCAACACAATGTTAAAATGCATCTCCCCTTCACATTGCAGAGGGACAATCAACACCTCCTGCAGAGCAGACCAGACAACTTATCAGTGATGATGAAGAGGACCTCCACACCTTCGACACAGACGCCCTACAACAGCTCATGGACAGTTACGGCAACCCACCTCCAGGAGCAGGGCAGCCCAGCTGCATCGAGGAGACCCCACCCCCTGCACAGACCACACAGCAGGAAGCACCCACCACCACGGCTGGCTCCCAGCACCTCACCGAAGAACACATCACATTCCAAGGCCATGTGTTAGACTGCCAGAAGGAGGTGGCTGAACAGGTGCGGGTAGGGTTCGACCTCATGGCAGCCAAACTAGATGACATACGTGGGTGTCTAAGTCCCATCATGGACCACTTACACTCCCTAACGGACACCCACAGTTCGCTCCATGATGTCCAACAATCCATGCCCGACATCACTGGAGTCATGACTCTGAGAGGAGAACAACTGTCTAGTCAGAGTGGCCTCAGCGATGTCAGCCGAGAGTTGCCACAGATGCTGAGGATAATGGAGAACATGGAGCGGATGCATGCGGAAAGAATGGCTGCCATGGATGCACACCAGCGAAAAGTTTTTGGGATCTTCCATGCCCTGCAGATCCTCATCATCGCATTGCTGCCACTAAGGCAGTTGCTGATGAATGCTGCTGGTACTTCTACACACACATCTCCGGCCCCTGATGTGTCAGTGGCACACAGTGCTGCAGACCAAACATCAGCACCCACATGTCAGACAGATGACATAGAGGACGAAGATGCGGGTGATTCCACCTTTGTAGTAAGAAGGAGCCAGTAGCATTCTTCTCCGCCATATGCCCTGTTTCAGCTTGGTTCTGCCCTCTGCATCATGCCCTGTAACAACACCTCCCACTGTCCCCCGAAACACTCTGTGACACTCACCTTGGACCTCGACATGCACTGCCATATTTTGTTTGCTTACCAATGACACAGCAATCAGACTGCGGACTGTACTCTTCCTCTTCCGATGTACTTGTCAATCCCTAAATGACTCTGGCTGGCCCTCCACTGGGCTACAATGTAATGTGGGGCTTGCATGGCCATGTACTGCTCCAGCTCCGACACTCCACCGAATGTGAATAAATCATTCAAATTCACACAGATGTGTCATGTCCATAATCGATCAAGTATGAAAGTATGGATGAATGTAAGGACATTGATTGCCCAAAAAGGTACACCCTGGGAAATGAAAGCAATGCGCATGTATGACCGTGACACACATAGGAAGTGAGTTGACTGGGAATGTGTGCACTAGCTGTGGCCTCATTGCTCTGAAATAGCAATCGCGCAATTCCTCAACTTTGCCCCACGCAATGTTAGAAATAGGGCTGGGTATGAAATGTCAAAATCGTTGGCAGGCCTAAAGTAGTGTCCCCCATCACATTTGACAACAGAAAATCTCTTCGCATACCTTCTCACACTAAACTGGGTGGACACAGCCTGTAGTGATGGATCACATTGATCCACATGGCAAGAATATGGACACCATACTCACATTGCTGAAGACACGTAAGAGCACAGGTCTATCAGCAACTATCCCAACCACTATGTCTGGCTCACAGAGGTGGAGCTGGCAATAGGGACTCACCCCTAAGTGAAATGCGTCAGTCAATCCCTCCCTGTGTACGGACAATGCTCATTGAGGCACACGATTTGTCATTCTAATCAACACTCATCACAGTTGAACACTAGTGAAGTTGCGTAGACTTTATTGCCATGTGCGTGTCAGTACGGGCAAGACAAGGGCCACAACATGCAGACCAATGCATCAGACACTAACAGGCAGCATTCGGTCACGGTACAGTTCCACGTGACAGGCGTTGTGCATGCGCCCGGGATGTTCTGCCATTGCGTTGGTGGCTCTCGTAGAACTGGCAGTCTTCTGACCTGTGGCAGTTATGTGGATGATATGCCACAGCTCGGAGCAATGAGTCGTATGTGTGTGCAACATTTGGACATATGGGTTGTTGTGTACGTAAGTGTCAAGGGCATTCCATGCAAGAGTACCTCGAGCAAGGACTTCTGTGTGTGGGGTGTGGATACGTTGGTCTATCAGCGCTCTGCGTAGTGTGGGAGTCGTCATCATCTGCTATGGTATCTCTCTCAGGGGGTGCCTGCCACATGCAAGACCAAGGTCGGAGGTGCAGATGTCCTTCCGCCTTATGTATTGAGACAAAGGAGCTTTCATCCCTAATGTTAGTCTGACTACTGCTTGCATTCTGGGAATGTGATGTGGCTTTGCGCTGCAATTGAGGCTAGGCCTTAGGCTTATCGTGCACCAATAGCGATACACACACAACAGTTGGCATGCATGAGCCAAGAGCCCGAGCGGCCTTGCGCTCCTTGTACAATCCCTTTGTGCGCTGCCGCACTCCGGGTGCATGCAACATTGCAACATTGTCGATTGCCGGCTGTGTGGCGCAGACACTGCAACAGAGACACACGCATCAGTTGGTTTCCTGTCCAGCCCAGAAATGAACCACACCCAGAACCCAGGGATGATTATTCACACCCCTACGCTGGCCTGGCATACGCCGACCCAGCCCATTCGGCTTACGTATAAAGGGGGGGACGATGACGCTACGTGTTCCAGTTCTTCCCCACTGCCGGAGGTGACATGGCTGCGTCCGCCTGGCATATCACGAGACTCAATCATAAAGGGTCCATGACTTTCGTTGCACAGAGTTGGTGGCACTGGATACACTGCGGCCGGCACGGGCCTACCGCCACGGGACGGTGACTTTCGGTGCACTGAGGTAGGGCACCTTAAGTGCTGAGCGGGTGTGCAGCCTGCGATGATGCACCGTCCTGGCGGTCCGGACTGGTAAGGATTTGTGTGAGCCCTGCTGGACCACAGTGTAGGCCTGAGCCAGCGGGCAGCGCGGGGCTACCGCCATGTGGCGTTGCCTCGCGGTTCACTGAGTTAGTGGCACCTATAGGGCTGAGCGGGTGTGCAGCCTGCGATGATGCCGTGTGCACTGATATGATCTCTGCCATTGCGAAATCAAGACCCAGAATCACGTGTGTGACCTGGTGGCCCGCAGGGCGGGGCTGCATGATGTGGAGGCTGCCAAGGTCGCGGGCCCTGGGCTTGGAGCTTGCACCAGCACGTGGTGGACCCTCTTGGAGACACGCTGGTGGCGGAAGGTGAGTAGTGAAGCCAGGGTGCGCAGGGGCGGGCAAGCACCGCTGGGCGGCGGGAGGGGCTGGGGTGCAGCAGCCTGTGTGCGCAGGAGCGGTCAAGCGATGATGGCGTGTGCAATGATATGGACTCTGCCATTCATACATCTGGACTCTGTTTCAGATAAGGGACCTGGTGGACTGCAGTGTTTACCGGCACGTGGTTGGAGACACACCGGTGGCAGCAGGTGAGCAGTGAGGCCTGGGTCCGCAGTGTCGGCACTCTCTCTACCTCTCCCTCTCTTCCTTTCACTGTCTCTCTCTCTCTCTCTCTTCCTCTGTTACTCTCTCTCTCCTTCTCCCTCTCTTCCTTTCACTGTCTGACTCTCTCTTCCTCTGTTTCTCTCTCTCTCTCCTTCTCCCTCTCTTCCTTTCACTGTCTCTCTCTTCCTCTGTTTCTCTCTCTCTCTCTTCTCCCTCTCCCCTTTCTCTCTCTTTCTCTCTCTCCCTCTCTTTCACTCTCTCTCTCTCCCTTTCTTTCTCTCTCTCTCTCTCTGTCCTTTGATGAGCGCATGACACACCTTCTTATCTTGAATTTTGTCTTGCAGGCTGTGTCTTCCAGATTGTCCAGAGAAGACCTGCCATGACTCTTCCGAATAGTTGTTTTGAGTTAAATTTGAATAAAATAATTTGTTTGGAAATTCAAAGATGAATGAATGATTCTCCTTTTTCTGACCACACATGAATGTTACCTGTTGTACTTGTGCGACATCAGGCGAATTGTTTTGTTCATGATTTCGTAAGGTTGATGTAAAATATCTTTGTCAGGGGTAGGGCCCCAGGGGTGGGTCCTGGGGGGGGGGGGTGTTGTGGCCCTCTTGGGGCTCCGAGCTGCATGATCAGTAGCTCCATGGCATCTGTTGTTCTTCAGGTGTGGCTCTGGTCTGGGCTCCCTTTTGTGGTGCAGGTTGTCGTCCGACTTAACACCAGGTAAGAGCAGGTGTTAAATCCCTGCTGCTAACGCGCCTTATTGCCTGTTTTGGGATCTTATCGCCGATCTGGCTGGTCGTAGAGAATATTGCGAAGTGGTGTTTTCGCGGCTTTTTGCACAGGAACGCCTACTCTGCATCTCATTAGTGTTAGTTGCCGGTGTCATCCGTGGCGATGTTTTTTGCGGCTGCTATCGCAAGAAAACTGGCGATATCGGCTGTTAGCACCAGCTTGTGAATGGTGCGATAAATCTATCGCCACTTTGGCTGCGATAAAGTGCCGCTAACTCGGCGATAAGTCCTTGAGAATATGCCCCTGTGTGTATCAACCTTGCTCTATCACTACCAGTGTCACATGAAATTATGAAGAATATATTTCAAACAGGGCGGGCCCAACCATACTTTGATTTCCAGTAAATAGTTTGTGCCAAAAAAATAATACGTGCATAGGTTATCGACTCTAATCACATTCTTGGCTGGGAATCTTTATTTCACTTATTCATTAATTAGTAACTCATCAATTGACTGAAAAAAACGTAGAAGTGGGTTTGCTGCGAATACTCAACAAGACGGAACACGACCACTCTTTCAGCTCACGGAGGAGAGATTCCAATAATTCCCTGGGTTGAATCCCCAGCCAGAATCCCGTCATTCCCTTCGCGCAAGTGAACGGACAGCTGAATGGGGGACCTCAGTGCTTTCATCTTCTCTCTTCTGTGTCTTGGTTTGCAGGAAAGGAGGCTGAAAAGAAGCAAAAAAGGTCAGGGCTCTAATGCAGAACAAGTCCGTAAAATATTTCGGAAATTAATGGGCAGTCACTTCCCTAATACTCAGAATAGTTACTTGGGATAGTAACCAGTGCTTAATTACGTGCCAGGGATCTCGTCAGGAGGCCACTGCACCTTGTATCACACATTGCCCCTGCCATGCTGCCAATGATAGTAACAAGAAAGCTACTAACCAACACACTCCTACAAGAGTGACAATGCAGACTATTTTAGGCCCCCAAAGCTATAAGGATGTTTTGGGCAACAGGTAATAGTCGCTTTTAATGTTTATTGAATTAATAATTAACTGTTGTTGTGGTCATCTCTAAATTACCTAGACAGCGCCACCTTGTGGCAGACTGTCACAAGCGCTGGTGTTGGCAATTAAGTGCCGGTGCCGAGCACCGGAAACCAGGGGCTCAAATTAAGTACTGATAGTAACTGGCGGAAGCATAGTTATTACACATAATTTCAGCAAGCTCCAGTAGCAAAAGTCAGCTGGACATTTCCAATAGTGTGTAGTGTACGGTAATACCTCCATTCCCTCCGTATTACTGCTGCTTCTCTCAGTAATTAATTGAAAATGTTCTTCAGCAGATCAAATGTCCGTTACCACCTATGAAGGTGCAAAAAACAGCTATTATTATCAATGTCACATGTTTGAACAAAATACCAATATATTACCGTCCCAAAAATATTATTCCACAAGTGCCATTTCTTTCCAGTGACTCCAGCTTTTTCATCACACACTCTTACAAGCTTTCGACCTTTAAAACGTGGATCCAAACCGTTGTTAATTATGATAGACACAACTGATGATAATATACATTGTATCCTGGGGCCAGATTTATCAAGTATTGCGTTGCCCTTGCTTCACGTATGGTTTTACAATGGCAACGCAATTCCCAAGCTAGATTTACCAATTTACCCGCATCCTGAACAAGGACGGGGTGGGTAGAGTTTTTTGTCCACCCCATCTTTCCAAGAGGTCGTGGGTAATGTTTATTCGACCCAGTGTGCTTAGCAGCACCGAGGAGGTGGGGGATTTTATGAATCCATGCCTTGCCCAGTGGTGAGAAGAGAGTGGAGGGGGGATTTAGCCAAGCGCGGGGAACACCTTTTTCTAATCTCTCCAATGTCTGAAAACATCCACAGAGATTGATAAACAATTCTTCCAGCAGGTGTGCTTTTATTCCCACACATTGTCCAATGGAGGGACATTGGACCTCTTTAAAACAACTGCCTTGCTCAACGGCAGACGGTGTATTTTATGAACCACCCTGGGGTGGGCAGTATATGCACCATCCCTTCCCTGCCTTACTCAAGGCTGGGTGGCATTATGAATTCCAAACCCTGCCATGCCCAAGGATGGGGGTATATGCGTTTCCTCCCCAGACTTGGCCAAGGCAGAGGGTGTGCAGAAGAAATGAAGTGGATGGAACAGCTGCCCAGTTCTCCATGGACTGGGAAATGCTACAAGCTATGAAGGAGTAGGGCAGCTCACTCTGTCTCAGTTCTTTATTCACAGCCAAACAGATCACTTGGACAGCAGTGACTCGCCCCACTCCTCTGTGGCCTGCAGCATTTGGTGGGCCATGGAGGAGTAGGCCAGCTGCCCCTTCGGCCTGTTTCCAGTTGAGGACAGGGTGATGGGTACCTACGCTCTGCACCACTCCACAGTGGCAGTGCATTTGGCTGACCACAGAAGAGCAGGGCAGGTCAACGGCTCAGCGCCTGTTCGCAGTTATGAGCAGGATGCAGGTAGCTGGCAGATGCCCCTTCTTTTTATCCACTTTCAGCCTTGGTCAAGATGAGGACAGGGAACTAAAAAAAACCACCAGCTTGAGCAATGCAGGTGGTATAACAATCCACCACTGCCCTTAGGTAAAGCAAGGAGGAAGTTTATTAAATTCTTCCTTCCCACAGGAGAAGGGGTATGGCATCGGAGTAGTTCACAGATGCTCCCAGATCCTGCTGGTAATTGCAAGTTACAATCCTTGTAAAATTGTTTAATTATTTATGCGTCAGAATGAAGCATCCCCACGTAATGATCACTATATATGTTCAAACATTTTCAAACTTTATCTTAGGGGCATATGTCTAAGGAAGTGGCGGAGTGAGGCGTTAGCCGTCATGGCTTAACGCCTCACTCCGCCACTTCAGAAACGCAAAGGCTGCCCCATATTTACAACGATATGGTGCAGCCTTGCTTTTTCCCCTGCACTGCAGCTACACTTAGCAGTGTAGTGCCAACGCAGGCCCCCTCGCACCATAATGCAAGGGTGTCTGCGTGCAGGGGAAAGATTGTTTATGTACAGGAAGGCCCCCCTTCCTGTACATAAACAATCTTTAACTGCCATTTTGTCACTTCTATGTGTGCTGCTTAATGCAGCACACATGGAAGTCACAAAATGGCATTTTTTTTAAAGATTGATTATGTACGGAAAGGGCGAGCTTCCTGTACATAAACAATCCAAGGCATTTTGCTTTGTCCATGTGTGCTGCACAAGGCAGCACACATGGGAAAAGCAAAAACGAGGAGAAATAATGCATTTCTCCTCATTTCCCCAACTTAAGACCAGGTTTTCTCTGGTCTTAAAGTTGGCACTGCCTCCTATTTACGTTGCCCTTGTAAATAGGGGGCAGCGTCAAAATCAATGGGTGTTGTGGTGGAACGCCCACCGTAACACCCACTGCCCACCCCTTCTCTTCTTCCGAGGGCGATTCGGATTCACGAGGAAGAAGACGGAGCGCCAGGAAGACCGGACCCTAAGAAAAGGACTTCTAAAGGATAAGAGGCATTATCCTTCCCAAACCCTGGCATTTTTGAGACGCCGTGTCTATAGAGAAATAAAAAAACGCATAGAACCTCTGTTGTGGACCTTGATCCTTTCAGCAACTTACAAGTGGTGGAGAATGCGGGCACATTGTCCATTAGTACCGAAGTAATGGACGCCCTGATTAAACATATAGTGAAAGGACAGGAGAAACTAGAATGGGCCGTGGAGCGCCAGATGTCTTTGGCTCAGGCCGACCGGGACTTATTCAAGAGCACGATGGCAGCACAGTTAGAAGGACTCCATAAGGTTGCGGAAGACCAAGCCCAAGTAATCTCCAGATTACGTGAGACGAAAAGCAACCCACAGGGCCCACCTGGGATATCCCTTCAAAAATATGTGGCTGGGGAGGATCCAGACGCATTCCTCCTCAATTTTGAACGGGCAGCAAAAGCCTGTGGTTGGCCCATAGAGAAATGGCCTTTTTTCTTGGCGCCTCTTCTCACTGGTGAGGCACAAGCCACCTACCAAGTGGCAAATTCTACAGGCAACACCCCTTACGCTGACATCAAGTCCATCATTCTGGATCATTTGGGGATGGACGCTGAGGCCTACCGGGTACGCTTCCGCAAAGAAAGAGGAGCCCCAGGGGAAAACCCCAAGACCCTTTTCTTTCACCTCAAAGCCGCCGCAGACAAATGGCTAAAACCCTTAGAAAACAGCAAAGAGGACATAATGGATCTCATATATTTGGAGCAGTATTTAGAGGCTCTTCCGTACAATACGCAAAGATGGTTGAGACAGCACACGCACCTCACCACAGAACAGGCAGTGGAGATGGCTACAACGTTCTCCCGCGCCCAATCTCGTGGGCCTCTTTGGGAGGCTGAGAAACCTGGCCGTCCTACTCAAGGGAAGCATGACAAGAAGATCCCTAATAGAACTTTGCCCGAACCTCTGAGACCCCGGACTTATAAGACTGATATACCAATTCATCGGGCCCCCAGTGCTTCGATTGTGGCGAATGGGGCCACATTGCCTGTGTCCCCACAAAAAACCTCTGGAAGAACCGATGGATGTCAGCTATGTCCCAAGATAGATGCTATACACCGCTGAGTTGGGGAGTGCATTTTATGTAAGTGTATGAATAAACGGACAACGGGTCATGGCTTTGCTGGACTCCGGGTGACAAATGCAAAAACAACAATTGATGGACAGAATGCAGAACAATGTCGTTCATTCACCCCAGTACAGAGATCTGGGCCTTAATCCATCGTTTTTTGCTCACCATGCCATTCCAGTTTGGACTCAGCCATATGCAAATCAGTCTTGACCCTGCGCCCAATGGGAACAGTCCAGCCCGAACTGCCAGGCCAGGTCCTCCCTGGACTGGAAACAAGCATCCTAGGACCGGTTTCGGGCTTTCAGCCCTCATCAGCCAGGATAGCTTGACTCCAGTGGCATGGAGAGCACGGGACCCACGTCTGGGCATACCCGTCCCACTCGGGGTGACAAATGCAAAAACAACAATTGATGGACAGAATGCAGAACAATGTCGTACATTCACCCCAGTACAGAGATCTGGGCCTTAACCCATCGTTTTTTGCTCACCATGCCATTCCAGTTTGGACTCAGCCATATGCAAATCAGTCTTGACCCTGCGCCCAATGGGAACAGTCCAGACCGAACTGCCAGGCTAGGTCCTCCCTGGACTGGAAACAAGCATCCTAGGACCGGTTTCGGGCTTTCAGCCCTCATCACCAGGATAGCTTGACTCCAGTGGCATGGAGAGCACGGGACCCACGTCTGGGCATACCCGTCCCACTCGGGGTGACAAATGCAAAAACAACAATTGATGGACAGAATGCAGAACAATGTCATACATTCACCCCAGTACAGAGATATGGGCCTTAATCCATCGTTTTTTGCTCACCATGCCATTCCAGTTAGGACTCAGCCATATGCAAATCAGTCTTGACCCTGCGCCCAATGGGAACAGTCCAGCCCGAACTGCCAGGCCAGGTCCTCCCTGGACTGGAAACAAGCATCCTAGGACCGGTTTCGGGCTTTCAGCCCTCATCAGCCAGGATAGCTTGACTCCAGTGGCATGGAGAGCACGGGACCCACGTCTGGGCATACCCGTCCCACTCGGGGTGACAAATGCAAAAACAACAATTGATGGACAGAATGCAGAACAATGTCGTACATTCACCCCAGTACAGAGATCTGGGCCTTAATCCATCGTTTTTTGCTCACCATGCCATTCCAGTTTGGACTCAGCCATATGCAAATCAGTCTTGACCCTGCGCCCAATGGGAACAGTCCAGCCCGAACTGCCAGGCCAGGTCCTCCCTGGACTGGAAACAAGCATCCTAGGACCGGTTTCGGGCAGTCCGTCATCCAGGGGGACCTGGTTGACCCTAGCCAGATCGTGCCTGACGCCCTGGTGCACATACAGTGCGTGCACAGGGATATTAAGCCCTACCCTGTAGCGGAAGTGTCCCTCCACCCCGTCCATGGGTTCCCCTCTAGCGTTCGGGTGGGGGTGTTGGCTGACCTTCCCGAGGACTTAATCATAGGGACTGATAATCCAGGGTTCTTACAGTTGTTCCTGACCACCCTACAGTCCGAGAGCGATGGGAAAAAGCGGGGTGGCCCTGGGAAACCACCACATACAGCCCTTATCACCCCAGAACCTTGGATCTTAGAGAAGAATTTTAGGTATGCCCAAACCAACGACCCCATGCTACAAAATGCCTGGCAAGCGGCACAGGCCTCTGACATCACCACACCTATGACTTACCCCTGTTTTTTTGTTGACAAAGTGCTTTTGTACCGAAAAGCAACTTCCGATGATCCCCCTCAGTTACTAGTTCCCCTAGCTTTTAGGAACAGGTGCTCTTCTTCGCTCACCTCACAGCAGGTCACACAGGGGCAGAAAAAACAACACAGAGTGTATTACGGTATTTTTACTGGCCTGTGGTGTATGGGGCCATAAAGAAACACTGCCAGGAATGCGAGGTCTGCCAAAAAAGAATCCCATACCGACCTCCCTCGGTTCCCCTCCAGCCACTCCCGGTTGTCGGGTAACCCGTTTGATAGAATAGGGATGCATTTAATCGCTCCCTTACCAAAAACAAAAAAAGGATATCAATATGCCCTGGTTATTGTAGATTATTCCACTCGCTATCCTGAGGCCTTTCCCCTGAGAGCACCTAACACCTTGAATATCATGGAGAAACTTATTGAGCTCCTCTCCAGAGTAGGTTTCCCCAGAGAGATTCTGACGGACCAGGGCACCCCTTTTGTTTCTCTCCTTATGAGAGAGGTGTGTCGGACCCTGAACATCGGTCATATTAAAATGTCGGTTTACCACCCACAAACCGACGGACTAGTAGAGAGATACAACGGCACTCTGAAACAGACTTTGAGAAAAATGCTTAGGAATGAAGGAAAGGATTGGGACCAACTTCTTCCCCTCGCCTTATACGTCATACGTAGTCAAATCCAGAGTAGTCTCGGGTGTTCCTCCTTCGAAATGTTATACGGGAGACAGCCGAGATCACTACTGGAAATGACAAAGGAGGCATGGGAAAAGGAAGAGGAGTACACGACCCGGAGTTTTCTCTAATATACCCAAAACCTCAAATGTCGAATAGGCAAAATTCGGGATCTCGCTTATTCCAATTTGGGAAAAACACAAAAAAAGGCAGAAGTACCACTATGACAAAGGGAAGAAATGGCGACGGTTGGCCATTAACGATTGGGTCTTGGTCTTGCTTCCGTCCTCCTCCAGTAAGCTTAAGGCAGAATGGATGGGCCCCTATAAAGTAGTGGGTACGGTAGGAAAAACCACCTACAATGTCCAGGTAAAACCCTCCAAAGTGCAAACATATCACATCATCCTGCTAAAGAAATGGTTGGGTCCGCTTCCTAAGACAGCACATCTCGTATCACCAACCCCGACAGAAGCCACCTGTACCCTTCCCCAGTTGGTGATTAATGACTCCCTATCCCCTCAGCAACAAGACTCTTTGGCTGCGATGTTGCGCCCTTTCTCTTCTCTGTTCTCAGACATTCCAGGGAGTACTTCCTTAGTCGAACACGTCATTGAGACAGTCCCGGGTAAGGTCATTAAACAACGCCCCTACTGCATTTCGGCCGCCAGAAGGCAAGCCGTCAGAGACAAAGTCAGGGCCATGTTAGGGATGGGGGTTATCCGTCCTTCAAGAAGCGAGTGGTCGTCCCCCATTGTCCTGGTCCCCAAACCAGACGGCTCTATCCGGTTCTGCATTGACTTTAGGGCCGTGAACTCCGTCTCCAAATTTGATTCTTATCCCTTACCGAGGATCGACGAGTTACTTGAGAAGTTAGGGGATGCTCAGTATATCACAACGCTAGACCTCACCAAAGGATACTGGCAAGTTCCCCTTCGGAAGAGAGACCAAGAGAAGATTGCCTTTGCCACGCCTGATGGCTTATACGAATTTACCGTCCTCCCGTTTGGTCTTCACGGAGCACCTTCCAAAGGCTAATGAACACCGTGCTCCGTGACTACCAACACTTCTCGTCGGCCTATCTAGACGATATTGTGATATTTAGCGCCACATGGGAGGACCATTTAGAACATTGTCAGGAGATCTTCCAGGCCCTCCTGCGTGCTGGTCTACACGTGAACTCAAAAAAATCCAGGGTGGGGTTCAATAAAGTCTGGTACCTGGGTTATGTATTAGGGAAAGGGGTAATGGAGCCACAGAAAGAGAAAGTGAGGGCTATTATGGATACCCCTTTTCCCTCCACGAAGAGGGAACTCAGAGCCTTTTTGGAATTGTTGGGGTATTACAGAAGGTTCATACCCCAATATTCCAAAATAGCAGGCCCTCTCACGGATCTCCTAAAGAAAGAGGCCAAATCAAAGGATCTGTTAAATCCTTCGGAACTTGTGACAAACGCCTTCCATCACCTGAAGAGGGCAATAACAACTAGTCCCATCTTATCATCTCCCGATTTCACTAAACCCTTCATCCTTCACACTGATGCCTCTGACTGTGGGCTGGGGGCGATCCTATCACAACTCTCCCCTGATGGCATCGAGCACCCAATCCTTTTTATCAGTAGGAAGTTGTTCCCGTGCGACAGGCGGTACCCTACTATTGAAAAGGAGCGTCTCGCCATAAAGTGGGCTGTTGACAAACTCCGTTATTATTTGGAAGTGAGCCGCTTCACCCTATACACCGATCACGCTCCCCTTCAATGGATGAGCCGCAATAAGGGACATAATCCCCACATCCTTAGGTGGTTCCTTTCCCCACAGCCCTATGTTTTTGATGTGAGGCACCGTAAAGGGGCTGAGAACGGGAGTGCTGACTTTCTGTCCCGTATATTTCCTCTCCACGAGCGGGAGAATCCTAGGGGTGGGGTATGTCACGTGTCCCCTGTTCCATGCAGGGGGACAGTTGGCCCTGACGAATGGTGGCATGTTCCTTACAACGGGGAACCTCTCCTCTTTCCACAGCCGGAGGATTCCCTGGACTGGACTGTGTGTAGAAGCCCTCGGCAGGGGTTGCAGCCTTCCTGGTCCGTACAAGGTTCCTTTAATTGGGAACTCCCGCCGGAGAATCCCGCCCCCGATCCGTACGTCACCACCTCCAGGCCAATAACTGAAGAGGGAACGCCGTCATGGAAAAGAGGAACAACGGACTCTGGAAGACGCCGTTGGGAAGAAGACGCTGAGCCCGGGACTTCTGAGAAGGAGAAGGAGATACCTGACGAGAGTACCCCATTGCTGTTCACACCCGCAAGAGACGAGCGCCCACGGACATCAGGAGAGCCAGGAGGCCAACGGATCCACGCTTTGCCCGACCACGCTCCTGGAGGAGCGTGGCTCACACAGGTACGAGCGAGGCTCTCGGGGTGGGCCGGGAGGAGGTAGAAAGTCGGCAGTAACGGGCGAACTGTTCCCTAACCCGTATCAATCCAACCGCCCCTCACCTCTCACAACACACAGGTCTATAGCAATTCCGTTGCACTGGGTGAACCCTCACTCCCTGTCCCTGATGGAGGTAATCAGAGAGACCCTCTCACCAACTTTGTGCTTCTCTTCTTCCGAGGGCGATTCGGATTCACGAGGAAGAAGACGGAGCGCCAGGAAGACCGGACCCTAAGAAAAGGACTACTAAAGGATAAGAGGCATTATCCTTCCCGAACCCTGGCATTTTTGAGACGCCGTGCCTATAGAGAAATAAAAAAAACGCATAGAATCTCTGTTGTGGACCTTGATCCTTTCAGCAACTAAGGCAATGCCCCTATCGCCACCACAACATCTTAAAAAGTGACTTTGTGGGGGCGATAGGGGCTTGTACATATGCCCCTGAGTGTTTCATTTATGGAAGGTGAATAAAATGGGTTCCAATGGGTAGCAGTAAAGACTTAAAATAAACTGCCAATGTTCAGGGGCATATGTACAAGCCCCTATTGCCACCACAACGTCACTTTTTACGACGTTGTGGTGGTGATAGGGGCATTGCCTTATTTACAAGGCAGTGTTAAGCCACTTAACGTGGCTTAACGCTGCCTTGTAAATAAGGCCATCTTTCACGCTATGCTTAGCGTGAAAGGGGTGGGCAGTGGGTGTTGCGGTGGGCGTTCCACCGCAACACCCATTGATTTTGACACTGCCCCCTATTTACAAGGGCAGCGTAAATAGGAGGCAGCGCCAAATTTAAGACCAGGGAAAACCTGGTCTTAAGTTGGCGAAACGAGGAGAAATGCATTATTTCTCCTTGTTTTTTGTTAGACCTGGCACCATTGGCGTGGGTCTCCCTTCCATTTTTTTGCTGTTGCCTCCTATGTTTTTGCTATGTATTGCTGGTCTAGATGCTTTGGGCACTTTGCCACTGCTGTTCAGTGACAAAGTGCAAGTGCTCCCTACTGTAAATTATTGTAATGGACTAGTGACTCCATGATTGGCTTATTTGATTTACTTGTCAGACCCTAGTACAGGGCACCATGAGTGCCCAGGGCCTGTAAATCAAATGCTGCTGGTGGGCTTCCAGCACTGATTGTGCCACCCACAGAAGCAGCTTGTAAAATATGGCTCAGGCCTGCCATTGCAGAGCCTGTGTGCAGTCTGGGACTGCCATGTCGACTTGGCAAGTGCACCCACTTGCCAGTCCCTAAACCTTCCCTTTTCTGCATGTTAGTCACCCCTAAGGTAGGCCCAAGGTACCCCTATGGGCAGGGTGCATTGTATGTGAAAGGTAGGACATGCCCTGGTGTGTGTGGCATGTCCTGATAGTGAATTACAGCCAATTTTGTTTTTCACTATTGCAAGGCTATCTGTTCCCTTAGGCCAGAATGGGCAGTTTGATTATAACATCTTATAAGCATAACTGACCCAAGGAACAAGACAGGAAAATAAAGTTTAGTATGCCTGAACTCAGAATGTTAAAGTGCATCTTTTAGTGTAGATGATTTTAACATTCTGTGTTTGAAAATACCACTTTTAGAAAGTAGGTATTTTCTTGTCTAACCATCCAGTATGCCTCTGCTAGGTTTGTGTATTACATGTCTGGTTTGTGAGTGACAGGGGGCTGGAGAGGGCTTTGGCTCCAGCAGTCTGATGAGTCAGGGCTGGGCTGAATAGGACCTGGGTTGAATAGAGAGTAGGGGGAGGAGATTTCCTTTCACTTGCCTGAGCCTACATAGAATAGAGAGTAGGGGGAGGAGATTTCTTTTCAGCTACCTGGGCCAGGTCTGCTTTCAACAATGCTGTCTCCACCTCCTGCCAGGAAGCTGCACCAGGGAGGACAGAACTGGTTTGGGCAGGGTACAGACACTCTCTGCCTTCAGAGAACAAAGTATTTTGGAGTATAAATATTGGGGCCCAGACCCCAGAACTTTAGATCACTTCTGGGAATCAAGACGAACCTTTGCCAAGGAGAGAAACCAAGGAAGCTGAAGGAGGAGACTGCCCCTGCGCTAGTGACTGTTTGGGGTTGGCCTGCAGTGGTTACTTATTGCCAAGGAAAGGAGAAAAGGAACTTTGTGTGTACTTTAATCATCTTGAGGAAGATCTCCAAGGGCTTGAAGCTGAGCTTGCCTCCTGTTCTGAAGTCTCAGGGACACAAAGACTTCACCACCAGCTCCCCCTGAATTTCCTTGCTGGGAATTCTACCTGCAGAGAGGTGCCTGCTATTGTTTTGGGCCCTCTAGAGACTGCGTGTCGCTGGGAGCTGGAAGCGTGACGCAACAAGGAAGAAGCGTGTCGCTGCCGCAGCTGTTGCCGTCGCATCACCGAAGAAGCGTGCCACCGCTGCAGCTGTTTGCCGTCGCATCACCGAAGAAGCGCATCGCCCGAGAAGCGTGCCGCCGCCGCAGAGGTTGCCATCGCACCACCGGAGAAGCACGTCGCAGGGCCTGTCGCGGCTCAAGAAACCACCGATTTCGCCGCACGGCCGTCGGGCATGCACGCATCGCATCCAAGTTGTCGCATCGCAACAAAGACGCCATTTTGTCGCATCGCACCGGATCGTCGCATCGCATCGAGGCGCCATCTTGTCGCATCGTAACCGGGGCGCAGTAAGAAACAGACGCTTCGCTCCTCTCCGGTAAGGAACAGATGCATCGCCTCCCCTGCACTGCAGTAAGGAACAGGTGCGCCGCCTCCCCCGAAGCAAGGACCTGACACATCACCTTCCCTGCGACCCTTTTTGTTTATATTGCGTTACGCATCCAAGGTACTTTGAGAGTAAAGTGTCGCATTTACCATCTACATTGAACTAAGCTATTTCTACCATTTGAAAGTCATATTTTGAATACTGTATTGTGGATTTTTGTCGTTTGGTCTTGTGTTAAGTCTAGATAAAGATTACTTATTTTTCTAAACTGGTGTGGTGTCCATTTGTAGTGTTTTCACTGTATTACTGTATGTGTTCACAAATGCTTTACACACTGCCTCTGAGATAAGCCTGCCTGCTCGTGCCAAGCTACCAAGGGGGTGAGCAGGGTTTATTTTAAGAGTGTAGCCCCCTTACCCTGACTAGAAGCAAGGGCCCCTACTTGGTCAAAGGTACCTACCTCTGCCAACTAGAGACCCCCATTTCTAACATTGGTGGTCAGCGGTGAGGATTTGGACTTGCATTTGTGACTCATATACAGTGATTGGTGTACACTACTAGTGAGTGCAGACCATAACGCGACCACATACATTTTGGTAGAATTTTTTTCCTTGGGACTTCTATTTTTGCTAAAAACTGCCAATCCGTGTTACCATGAGCAAAGCAGCATCCAACGCATCTATGGATCTACAATTTGAAGAAGAGAGGGTTGATACCTACACTGTGCCACAGCTTAAAACCCTCTGTAAAAGATTTAAAATCTCTGTGAAAGGCATCACCAAGAAGGAGGAGTTCCAAAAGGCGCTGAAGGCCTGGTTGGAAGCTAGAAATACTCCTGAGCATCCTGAAGAGCCTAGGGAGGAGGCAGAGAATACAGATGGGCAGCTAGATGGGCCATTGGGCCTGACCGGGGAGAAAGCTCCTTCCAGGGCAGGCAGCAGTGTTTCTTCAAAGGGCCTGTCCCCAGGAGAGCTGGAGGACAGGGAGAGGGATAGGATGCATAAGATGGAGCTAGCCAAGCTCAAACTGGGTGGTCAGATGGAATTAGAAAGCAAGAAGTTACCCTTGGAAGAAAAGAGAATGCATTTAGAGCATGAGAGAATGTTGAGGGAATTGGAGTTGAAAGCCAAGAGCTTAGAAATTACTCCTTCTGGTGGTAGCACACCATCTGTGCCTGTAGAAGCAAGAGTATTTATCCCCAAAGATGTCATTAAGGAGTTCCACAAGCATGAAGATATTGGTCAATGGTTTAAGGCCTATGAAGTGGCCATGACCTCCCACCGGGTCCCTGAGAAGGATTGGGGAGCGAGGTTGTGGGGGCGGTTTCTCAGTGATGGGCGGGACACCCTGTTAGACTTGCCCTCTGAGGACCAGAATTCCTATGTCCACATGAAGGAAGCCTTAATGACCAGGTATGGGTTGACCCCAGAGCTTTATAGACAAAGGTTTAGAAATTGTAAGAAACTGGAGTCAAGTACTTGGGTGGAATATGTGTCTTTTTTTTGTAGAGCATTGGATGGTTGGGTGAAGAATAACAAAGTGAATGATTTTGAAGCGCTCTATGATTTGATTGCATGGGAGCACTTGTCCAGTAATTGTTTTCCAGAGCTACGCCAGCACCTGATTGATAGGAAGCTGACTAACCCTAGGAAGCTTGCTGAGGAGGCGAACCGCTGGGTTAGTACTCGGGTCCACAAGGGTCATGTGGGAGACTTCACCAAAGGTGGGCAGGGTCCCCAGCAGAAGAGTGGGGGGGACAAGGGTAAACAGAGGGAGTTCCAGAAAGGGCCCCAAAGTAATCCCAAAGGGAACCAAGGGAAGGGTTCCCAGCCTCTCCCTGAGAAGAAGTCAGGGGCCCGACAGATAAGCCTGTTCAAAAGGGGACCAGGAAATGTTATACTTGTGGTCAGGTGGGCCACTGCTTTTGGGATCCTAAGCGTCCCATGAAAGCGAATGCAGCACCCACTGGTGCACCGCCCCGGCAGATGGCTAGTGTAGCCCTGGGGGGGGAGTTGGGTGCCCAAGGTAGGTTGGGTCCTGCAGAGATGTCCCTGGTCTCTTTAGGAGACAGTGAGATGGTCCCTAGGACCCAGCTGCCTGATAACACTAAGAAATACAGGCAAGTGGGTGACCATCAATGGCCATAGGGTGGAGGCTCTGAAAGACACCGGAGCCAGTGTGACAGCTGTCAGTTGTCGACTGGTGTCTGAAGAGCAGGTGATCCCCCATGCATTTTACCCTGTAGTTGCCGCTTACAACTCAGAGAGCCACTGTAAGGTGGCCCAGGTTCCCTTTGAGTGGGGGGGATCTCAGGTACCTTTCAAGTAGCTGTGAGGCCAGCCATGCCTGTTGACTGTCTGCTAGGCAATGATTTGGAAAGCTCCCCTTGGGCTAAGGTGGAGAGAAGGTCTCATTTGGAGATGTTGGGTCTGCCTGAGTGGGCGTGTGTGACCACTCGGTCCATGGCAGCCAGTAAGGGTGTTCAAGAGGACCTGGAGCCTGAAAGAGTGGCCCAGGTGCCTGCCTTAAAGAGAAGAAGCAGGGAGTGTGGGAAACCAGCCCCCGAAGTTCCCACGGTCCAGGAGGAGGCAGACCTTGAGGGAGATGCCCTGGAACCTACAGGGGAACAAGTAGCTGAACTGGGGGACCTGCCTGAGCTGACCCATTGGCAGCAGGAAGGAGGACCCTCCAGGGAAGAGTTCTGCGAGGAGCAGAAGAAGTGCCCTTCTCTTGTGGGTTTGCGGCAACAGGCCACAAACCAGGCAGCAGGTGATCAGTCTGGATCACATTGGATCTACTGGGAGAATGGTCTCCTGTATAGCGAGCCTAGGGTTGCTGAGCCTGGGTCAGCCCATGTGCTGGTGGTACCCCAGCGCTTCAGAGCCTTCCTACTGGGTCTGGCTCATGATGTGCCTTTAGCAGGACATTTGGGGCAAGACAAGACCTTTGAAAGGCTTGTCACCCACTTTTATTGGCCCCAAATGCGCAAGAGTTCAGATACTCATTGCAGGACCTGTCAGACTTGCCAGGCAAGTGGTAAGAGTGGGAGGAAGCAAAAGGCTCCTCTCCAACCGTTCCCTGTGGTCAGCACACTTTTTGAAAGGGTGGGCATTAACATTGTGGGGCCTCTGGATCCCAAGACAGCCATGGGCAACAGGTTCATCCAGGTCTTGGTGGACCATGCCACCCGGTACCCGGAAGCCATCCCTCTCAGGACTGTGATGGTCCCCGTGGTGGGACTTGCATTGATGGGGATTTTCTCCCATGTGGGGTTCCCCAGAGAGGTGGTGTCAGACCGTGGTACAAACTTCATATCTAGGTATATGAAGTCCCTGTAGCAGGAGTGTGGTGTAACCTACAAGTTTACCACTCCTTACCACCCCCAAGGTAATGGGCTGGTTGAGAGATTCAACTGGACCCTAAAGGGCATGATTATGGGTCTTGAGGAACCTATGAGGCGTAAGTGGGACGTCCTCTTGCCATGCCTTCTGTTTGCTTACAGAGAGGTGCCACAGAAGTCCTTAGGGTTCAGTCCCTTTGAACTGCTGTATGGTCACCCTGTAAGAGGACCTCTGAGTTTGGTAAAAGAAGGCTGGGAGAAAGCTCCCAGTAAACCTCCCCAGGATGTATATAGCTACATGCTGGCCTTCAGAAACCAAACTAGGCGTTTCAGGCAACTCGCTCAGGCGAATCTGGAAGCCAGCCAGGAGGAGATGAAACGATGGTATGATCAGAATGCCACTCTGATCGAGTTTCAGCCTGGACAGAAAGTGTGGGTCATGGCCCCCGTGGAGCCTTGTGCGCTCCAGGATAAGTGGACCGGACCATTTGAGGTGGTGGAGCGCAAGAGTAATGTCACCTACGTGGTGGACTTGCGGTCTCCTAGGAACCCTTTGCGGGTCCTCCATGTAAACCACCTGAAGCCCCACTTGGAGAGGTCCGAAGTGGGCATGCTCCTAGCAACAGATGATGGAATGGAGGAGGAGACTGAGCCTCTTCCTGACCTCCTGTCTGCAACAGAGCAAGATGGGTCAGTGGACGGTGTGAACCTCTCTTCCGCCCTGACCCCTGAGCAGCAAGATGACTGTCGCCAACTGTTGGGACAGTTTCCTGATCTGTTCTCCCTGACTCCCGGTGTCACTGAGTGGTGCGTCCATGATGTGGACACTGGGGACAGTCCTCCTGTAAAACACAAAACTTACAGAGTGACTGACAGGGTGAGAGCTTGCATCAAGGAGGAGGTCTCCAAGATGTTTGCGTTAGGGGTGATTGAGAACTCTAACAGCCCTTGGGCCAGCCCAGTGGTCTTGGTCCCAAAGGCTGCCGCGCCTGGTGCCACACCCGAACTCCGGTTCTGTGTGGACTACCGAGGACTCAATTCAGTCACCAGGACTGACGCGCACCCCATCCCCAGAGCTGATGAGCTCATTGATCGGTTAGGGGCTGCCCGGTACCTCAGTACGTTTGACTTAACGTCTGGGTACTGGCAGATCGCCTTAACTGATGGGGCAAAAGAGAGGCCTGCATTCTCCACACCAGATGGGCACTACCAATTCCGGGTTATGCCCTTTGGGATGAAGAATGCCCCTGCCACCTTTCAGAGGTTGGTCAACCAGGTGTTGGCTGGACTGGAAGATTTCAGTGCCGCCTACCTGGATGACATCGCAGTGTTCAGCGCCAGTTGGGAAGAACATCTGCGCCACCTCTGGGAAGTGTTGTTGGCACTGCGGAGGCCAGGCCTCACGATCAAGGCGAGTAAGTGCCAGATCGGGCAGGGTTCCGTGGTGTACTTGGGACACCAAGTTGGGAGCGGCCAGGTGGTGCCCCTACAGCCCAAGATTGATACCATCCTGGCTTGGGAACCCCCCAAGACCCAGACAGAGGTGAGAGCCTTTTTAGGACTCACAGGGTACTACAGGAGGTTTGTCAAGGGGTATGGCAGCATTGTTGCCCCCTTGACAGAGCTGACTTCCAGGAAGCAGCCCAAGAAAGTGAACTGGACTGACACCTGTCAGAAAGCTTTTGATGCCCTGAAGACTGCCATGTGCACGGCGCCCGTGCTTCAGGCGCCCAACTTCTCAAAGGAATTCATTGTGCAGACAGACGCTTCAGAGCATGGTGTGGGGGCTGTACTTTCACAGATGAATGAGGAGGGCCTAGACCAACCTGTAGCCTTCATTAGTAGGAGGTTACTTCCACGGGAACAGAGGTGGAGTGCAATTGAGCGTGAGGCATTTGCTGTGGTCTGGGCACTGAAGAAGTTGAGACCATATTTGTTTGTGACTCACTTCCGGGTTCAGACCGACCACAGGCCCCTCAGATGGCTGATGCAGATGAGGGGTGAGAATCCAAAGCTGTTGAGGTGGTCCATTTCCCTACAGGGGATGGACTTCACGGTGGAACACCGCCCTGGTACAGAACACGCCAACGCTGATGGTCTGTCCAGATTTTTCCGCCTTAGTGAAGAGAACTCCCAAGGGGGTGGGTAGTTCTCCCCACATTTCAGCTGGAGGGGACACGTGTTAGACATGGCACCATTGGCGTGGGTCTCCCTTCCATTTTTTTGCTGTTGCCTCCTATGTTTTTGCTATGTTTTGCTGGTCTAGATGCTTTGGGCACTTTGCCACTGCTGTTCAGTGACAAAGTGCAAGTGCTCCCTATTGTAAATTGTTGTAATGGATTAGTGACTCCATGATTGGCTTATTTGATTTACTTGTCAGACCCTAGTACAGTGCACCATGAGTGCCCAGGGCCTGTAAATCAAATGCTGCTGGTGGGCTTGCAGCACTGATTGTGCCACCCACAGAAGAAGCTTGTAAAATATGGCTCAGGCCTGCCATTGCAGAGCCTGTGTGCAGTCTGGGACTGCCATGTCGACTTGGCAAGTGCACTCACTTGCCAGTCCCTAAACCTTCCTTTTCCTACATGTTAGTCACCCCTAAGGTAGGCCCAAGGTACCCCTATGGGCAGGGTGCATTGTATGTGAAAGGTAGGACATGCCCTGGTGTGTGTGGCATGTCCTGATAGTGAATTACAGCCAATTTCGTTTTTCACTATTGCAAGGCTATCTGTTCCCATAGGCCAGAATGGGCAGTTTGAATATAACATCTTATAAGCATAACTGACCCAAGGAACAAGATCGGAAAATAAAGTTTAGTATGCCTGAACTCAGAATGTTAAAGTGCATCTTTTAGTGTAGGTGATTTTAACATTCTGTGTTTGAAAATACCACTTTTAGAAAGTAGGTATTTTCTTGCCTAACCATCCAGTATGCCTCTGCTAGGTTTGTGTATTACATGTCTGGTTTGTGAGTGATAGGGGGCTGGAGAGGGCTTTGGCTCCAGCAGTCTGATGAGTCAGGGCTGGGCTGAATTGGACCTGGGTTGAATAGAGAGTAGGGGAGGAGATTTCCTTTCACTTGCCTGAGCCTACATAGAATAGAGAGTAGGGGGAGGAGATTTCTTTTCAGCTACCTGGGCCAGGTCTGCTTTCAACAATGCTGTCTCCACCTCCTGCCAGGAAGCTGCACCAGGGAGGACAGAACTGGTTTGGGCTGGGTACAGACACTCTCTGCCTTCAGAGAACAAAGGATTTTGTGAGTATAAATATTGGGGCCCAGACCCCAGAACTTTAGATCACTTCTGGGAATCAAGACGAACCTATGCCAATGAGAGAAACCAAGGAAGCTGAAGGAGGAGACTGCCCCTGCGCTAGTGACTGTTTGGGGTTGGCCTGCAGTGGTTACTTATTGCCAAGGAAAGGAGAAAAGGAACTTTGTGTGTACTTTAATCATCTTGAGGAAGATCTCCAAGGGCTTGAAGCTGAGCTTGCCTCCTGTTCTGAAGTCTCAGGGACACAAAGACTTCACCACCAGCTCCCCCTGAATTTCATTGCTGGGAATTCTACCTGCAGAGAGGTGCCTGCTGTTGTTTTGGGCCCTCTAGAGACTGTGTGTCGCTGGGAGCTGGAAGCGCGACGCAACGAGGAAGAAGCGTGTCGCCGCCGCAGCTGTTGCTGTCGCATTGCCGAAGAAGGGTGCCACCGCCGCAGCTGTTTGCCGTCGCATCACCAAAGAAGCGCGTCGCATCGCCGGAGAGGCGTGCCGCCGCCGCAAAGGTTGCCGTCGCACCACCGGAGAAGCGCGTCGCAGGGCCTGTCGCGGCTCAAGAAACCACCGATTTTGCCGCACGGCCATCGGGCATGCACGCATCGCATCCAAGTTGTCGCATCGCTACAAAGACGCCATTTTGTCGCATCGCACCGGATCGTCGCATCGCATCAAGGCGCCATCTTGTTGCATCGTAACTGGGACGCAGTAAGAAACAGACGCTTCGCTCCTCTCCGGTAAGGAACAGACGCATCGCCTCCCCTGCGCTGCAGTAAGGAACAGGTGCGCCGCCTCCCCCGAAGCAAGGACCTGACGTATCGCCTTCCCTGCGACCCTTTTTGTTTATATTGCGTTACGCATCCAAGGTACTTTGAGAGTAAAGTGTCGCATTTACCATCTACATTGAACTAAGCTATTTCTACCATTTGAAAGTCATATTTTGAATACTGTATTGTGGATTTTTGTTGTTTGGTCTTGTGTTAAGTCTAGATAAAGATTACTTATTTTTCTAGACTGGTGTGGCGTCCATTTGTAGTGTTTTCACTGTATTACTGTATGTGTTCACAAATGCTTCACACACTGCCTCTGAGATAAGCCTGCCTGCTCGTGCCAAGCTACCAAGGGGGTGAGCAGTGGTTATTTTAGGAGTGTAGCCCCCTTACCCTGACTAGAAGCAAGGTCCCCTACTTGGTCAAAGGTACCTACCTCTGCCAACTAGAGACCCCCATTTCTAAAATTTTTGCTTTTCCCATGTGTGCTGCCTTGTGCAGCACACATGGAAAAAGCAAAATGCCTTGGATTGTTTATGTACAGGAAGGTCACCGTTTCTGTAAATAAAAAATCTTTTTTAAAACAAGCCATTTTGTGACTTCTATGTGTGCTGCATTAAGCAGCACACGTAGAATTGACAAAATGCCATTTAAAGATTGTTTATGTGCAGGAAGGGGGACCTTCCTGTACATAAACAATCTTTCCCCTACACGCAGACACCTTTGCATTATGGTGAAAGGGTGCGTGCGTTGGCGCTACACTGCTAAGTGTCGCGCCAGCGCAGGGGGAAAAACAGGGCTGCACCATATCCTTGTAAATATGGTACAGCCCTGCGTTTCTGAAGTGGCAGAGTGAGGCGTTAAGCCATGACAGCTAACGCCTCACTCCGCCACTTCCTTGAACATATGCTCCTCAGTTTTTATTATGTGCTATGTACTTTATTATTGTTTGAGTACTCACACGTGATGGAGCAAGGTAAATAAGAAATTTTTGAACCCCCTAATATTAATACTAATAATTAATACTACTAATTGTTTTGATGACTAATCAACACTTTACGTCTTTTATAGACATCTTTTATAAGTGGTAACCGCAATTTATGTACAAAAGATAACCTACTAACGCTTGTCAACGTGAAATAATAATAACATAATGGGTTGCGTTATAATTAAAATAATGTTGCATGATTTGTGCTATGTAGTAAACTGTATTGTGGCAAAAGTATGCGGACGGTAAGTAAACATAGCTTTATATGTCTCTTTTGCTAGGTAACACCTAATTGGGGTACGTAGAATGACGGGTGGTAAACGAAAAGGCTTATTTTCTTTGTTTTAATTATGATTGTGTTTGTTTTCATAATAGTTCGTTCAGGCCTGCTAGGCCGCGCTGTAAATATGGCCACCGAGGCAGATGAGCTTAATGCGCAAGTGCAAAATGGCTTCCAAGTGGAAGAGAGCTGCAGAAATATGTCACGTGATTGTTTGTAGAGCCCAGCATGAAAAGGATCAAGGTCGGCGTGACCTGTCACCAAGATGGGTGCCAAAAAGGGGCTCGGCGAGAATACATGAGAACCAAAGATGCAGCCGTGAATTAACAATGAACTGTTTTAATAAAGATACAAAAGAAGTTACATATGAGGAACTGTCAATCGGATTGGTAATGTCCTAAAACCGTGTGAAAGGACAAAATTTATAAACATTTTCGGAACTGGTTTGAACAAGGAGGGCAATGAGGAGATGCTTGCCACCCCTCCAATGGACCAATTAGCGTGAATCTCGCCCCCAAAGATTGAAACATTCTGTTTAGTAAGCTAGTAATAGGGTATAAGAGGACCTACTCTTAAGTAGGAGGAGCGCTATTCATACATAATTTTTGAGCACAGAACTTTGACGCTGGAGAATCGCTGCTATTTTCTTTAGGCCATTTTCTTTTAATTTAATTAATCTTTTTGCTTTTAAATCTGACTGGGAAGGAACGAGATCGATGCGGGAAACCTGTATAGGTGGTCCGTCGAGGAGGCCTGTTTAGCGGGACAGTCAGTCAGTTTTGGGAGTTCTATGCTGTGATCTGCTGTGACGAACTTTATTTTTCCATCTAAAAGGGTATGCATAAATTCTCTGAAGTATTATTTCTTATAATGATAATAAATGTATTAATTGATTAATAAAATTGAGACTTTCCTATGCATTTTAAACCATTAGATAAACTTTATTATAATTAAAACTACGAGTCTGTGGTTCTTTAGCTCAATAATAAATGCAAATGTTTAATATGTTAAAGTGATTGAGCTGGTCTTAATCACCATCAACTGATTCCTACTAGTTGGTCCATCGACCAATGAGCGGAATACCTTGATGTTTTAGAAATTGACAGGATAAAAACTAATTATGTATGATGTTTAAACAGTTATCTTGTCAACTTTAAAAAGGTATCCCGTTCTCTTCCAGCAGTCATTTAACTTTTTCTCCTAGGTAGAAGGGGATGAGATCCAGGGAATATTTGAGTGAGTGAATGTATATGCGGTGTTATGGGCCCCACCGTCATATTGGTATAGTTGTGGAAAAGGAGTGTTTCCAACCTGGATGCTATGTCCATAGGAGAAGAAATTATATTAGTCGCGCTGGATCAGATTTCTTGGTAGCAGAGTTATGGTTACTATAGATTAGTTTGGTGATTATTGATTATTGATTTTTGATTATTTCATGTCTAACACTTCATGTCGAGTTGTATTACGTTATATGTAAGTCGAAAATTTGAAGCTTCCGGGAAGTAGGAGGTGGACACATGTGGCAAGAGAAGTCACATGGAATAGTGCATTGTCTGGTTTTTCAAATTGGTGATAACACAGGTTGTGTTATGGTAGGGACATTTTCTGTATAAAACGTGTATGAGTGAAATAGCAACCGGTTTTCTTGTGAAACTCTGGCCTTAATTCTCAGGAGCAGTGTAGTCTCCACATGTGTTTTATCCCCAGAGAAACGGGTTTACCCCTTGTTTGAAAGAAGGGTAAGGTAGAGGGAAGTGCTACACTTATCGAACAAAACTGTATTCTTGTACGATAGAGTAAACTATCACTTTTGTTTAGCGAAAACAGACAATGGAAATGTGTTTTATGTTGTAACTAATAAGATTTAGTCAAGAAAAAGAATTGCCGATAAATTTTGTAAAGGAGGGGTCAGGAGCAGAACTGACGTAGACAAAAGGCCGTGCTGGGATTGGCCAGTGCAATAGAAACACGGAAAACGCCCTAATTGGTGCGTTGGTGTGAGACGCGCTGGGATAGGTCTGAATAGCAGTGACGTAGAGGCTTCGGATTGGTGCGTTGGTGTGAGACCCGCTGGGATAGGTCCGAATAGCACATAGAGATCAGAGCAGAGTTACGAGCTTGCAGAAGGGAAAGAAATCGTGAAATATGGCTTATTATGAATATGGTAGAGAGAAAACGTCATGGATGGCGAAAATTAAGAACTTCTTTAAGAAAGACAAGAAGGTAGTGACTAGAGAGGGACAAGTAATTCCTCCGCCGAAAACACCAGCTTCGCATATGATGCTGAAATATGGTTATCATACTTGCATTTGGTTAGAAAATTGGACAAAATATACTCAGAATGATGGAGTATTGGCTTTTCCAGAGAACGGATCGTTTAGCATAGCGGTACTTCGAAATTTGAGAGAAAAGATGACGAAGCTTGAGCCAAGACCTAGACCGACACAGTTTGAAGCGTTAGGTGAATGGGAAGATGAGATGTATGAACGAGAAAGGTACAGAGGTGCAAAGAATCATGGTTTTGTTCCTGGAAGGTTGTGGGGAGTGAATCATGAGGACAGAATGAAGCGTTGGAGAAATGCAAATATGACAGAAGGTTTGTTTCCAGCTTTTACAGTTGAAGAGGGTACAAGAAAGAAGTGTACAGAGAAAAAGAAACATACAGTTACAGAAAGGTATGGGTATGGAGGTAGCGAGACAGAGGATGAATTGCTGGAAGACATTTTAAACAGAAACCCACCTCCATATCAACAGAATTCTGCGGTGGTGACACCCAATGCACCGCCAATGGAAACTGGGAGGAATAAAAGTCCAGAACGTAGATATGAGATAAATAGGCCAAATGAACAGTTAAAAACTCCACAAAGTGAAAAATGTGACAGCGACAATGCAGCCGAGTTAGCAAAAACTACAAAAGAATTGACTGAGAAAATAAGAGAGTTAACAATGAACATGGAAGCTGTGACTGTGCCAGTGACAATTGGACCAGTAATACCAGTTTTTGAGAACCAGAAAATAGACGAGCATTCCTTAGTTATTCCTATGAATTCAAATTTGCAAAGAAAGAGAGAAGGGATGGAATTAGAAAATGAAAGGGCAAGAAATTTGGTCAGTTCATATAGATCGAGCCCACCTACTAACCTGACAGTAAACGAGAGTGAGATGAGGAGGATTCCTATGGGAACTGAGTCTGCATCAGAAACACCAGAAAGGAATAGAAATTGGATAGAAATAAATAGTACACCGGTAGGTCCAACTCCAGACGAATTAAATGAATGGATGAGAAATTTGCAAAAGAAAGAGACAGAACCAAAACCATTAGATGTAATTAGGCTCAAAATAGATATGGAAAAATTAATTTTAGGGACTATTGGTACAGAAAAATTGAAAACATACCAGGATGACGAGGTTATGTTCTTGTGCAAGAGCATTACTTGGAGAGCTAGAAATCTACATGACAAATTGGAAGAGACAGCGAATGAACTAGGAGTGGAATTTGTGAAAGTCAGGAGTTTACAGAAACCGTATAGGGTAGATTTTTGTGAGAAAGATATAGAAAATCTGAACACATCAGGACGTTTAACACAGATAAAAGAATTGATTGTTTTGCTGAGAAAATGGGGTGATGTGGACAGATGGAGAAGCAGGTGGACTAAAAGGAATGAGAAAACAACTGACAAAGCGTCTTTAGCTTTTGCGGTAACAGACAAGGAGTCGGTTGTAAGGGAGTATCCCATGAGAGAAACTCCAGGAGGTAGTTATGTACATGTCCCTTGGACCAGACAGGATATACTGTCATTTACAAATGACTTTCCGAAATTAAGAGAAAAACCTGTAGAATGGTACAGACAAGTGGAAAGGTTTGTCAAAGTTTCGAAGGTGTTGTGGGTAGATTTGGATGGGTTATTTGACATTGTAGTACCAGCCGATTTATGGACAGAATGTAAAATCACCATTGATTGGCCAACTGTAGAATATCCTAGAGACGCAAAGACAGGAGCGCCAGGACCAGAAGTGATGAGGAAGTACGACCAAGTTATTACTTTCCTGAAAAACAAAATTCCACCCAAAGAAACTGATTGGGTAAAAATTGATAGAACTACGCAGGAGAGTAAGGAGTCTGTACATGCCTACTATGAGAGGCTGCTTTTGGTTTTCAAACAGTATAGTGGTTATGAGACTCTGAATGAGAAGGACATGAGTCACTTTGTATATAGATTTGTTTATGTGCTAAAACCAGAAATAAGCGAAATGATTAAGCAGCATATGATATGCTGGCAGAATAGTACAGTGGATGAAGTGTTGAGGTATGCTAAGTATTGTAGTGATGACATTGAGTGTAGACAGCGTAAATTAAAGGAGAAAGCAATGTGGGCACAAGTGAAAGTTGCAGAAAAACAAGAAGCTCAACTGAATAATCAGGTTAATGAGGCAGGACAAACTAAATCCAAACCGAATATAGGTAAAGGCAAAGGTCAAATGAGTATAGAAGAAGCAAAGAAAAAGTGGCCATGCCACAACTGAGGAAAATTAGAGCATTGGAGAAACGAGTGTAAATTTCCTCCAAAAGTTAATGTAGAAAATCAATCATTGAATCCACAGGTGCAGAGTGAGGTGAGTTACCAACAGCTGCAGCAACCGCAGGTAGTTACTCAGCAGAGTCAGGCGCCACAACCACCACTACCCAAGAGTGTAAATCCACAGAGATACAGTGCAGAGACAGGATTCTACGGAGGAGAGCAGGTAACAATTGGCACGCGCAGCTGCGATATCGCAGTATTGGTTATGACAGGATGGGAATGAGTCGGATGAAAGTTTATGACGGTGCCTAGGAGAGGAGGAAGAGTGCGTACTTGGCAACTCTAGAGGTAGATCAGACAGGTCCATTTGTGGATGGAGAAGTGAATGGTGCAGATGTAACATTCCTTGTGGACACTGGAGCTACCCGTTCTACTGTCAGATCAATGGAAATTCCAAACCTTCCTCTCTCAGGTGAATATATCCAAGTCGTTGGTGTCTCAAATCAGCAAATTAAGGCGCCACTTACCAAATTAGTAGAAGTAAAAATTGGACCATTCAGAGAAATGCACCGATTTGTGGTATGTGATTGCAGTCCTGTAAACTTACTTGGACGCGATCTACTTTGCAAAATGAATTGCACCATCTATTGTACTCCGGATGGGATTGCATTTCAGACACCAGATGAAGATGTATTATATAAAATGACAATGGCAGAATTAGAACCAGGAGTGAATGACTTGTTTCCTGTGTTCGACGTAGAGAAAATCCCGAGTGAATTAAAAGAAACAGTCAAACAGGAGGTATGGGATTTTACAGGCGAAGACATTGGGTTAATGAGAGGAGTAGACCCTGTTAAAATTTCTGTTAAAGAAGGAACAAATTACCCAAATACTCCACAATATAAATTGACGCCAGAAATAATTGAAGGAATAACACCTCTAATAAATAAAATGATTGAACAAGGAATTTTGAAAGAAATAATGAGCAGTCCATGTAATTCGCCTATAATGGGACTGAAAAAGCCAAATGGAACATATAGAATAGTGCAAGATTTACGAAAGGTTAATAAAATTGTTGTTCCTTGTTGTCCAATAGTACCAAACCCTGCTGTAATATTGTATCAGATTCCACATGAGGCAGAATGGTACACTGTCATTGATTTGTGCCATGCATTTTTCTATATCCCGTTACATCCAGATAGCCAGCCATTATTTGCGTTCAGGTTCGGAAAGCGTATTTTGGCATGGTGCCGAATTCCTCAGGGGTACACAGAGAGTCCCTCGATCTTTAATCAGATCCTAAAGAAATCGTTGGAAGATTTAAAAATGCCTGAAAATCTGTGATGGTTCAATACATTGATGACCTATTAGTGGCATCAAAAACCAGAGAAGCATGTGTTACTGACACTATTGCTTTACTGAACCATCTAGCAGGAGGAGGACATAAGGTGTTCCCATCAAAATTACAGTTTTGTCAACAGGAGGTTCAATACCTAGGTCATAAAATTGAAAAGGGAGTGCGAAAGGTAACGACTGAAAGAATAAAAATTATCCGAGGAATGAGAGCTCCAATGACACAAAGAGAGATGAGAATGTTCCTGGGAATGGTTGGATATTGTCGACAGTGGATAAGTGGATTTTTGCTAATTGCAAAACCATTACAGCGATTGACAAAAAAGGATGTTAAAGATCCATTTGAATTAAATGATGTAGAAATGAAGGCATTCAGAGAACTGAAAGCAAGACTGTGTGAAGCACCAGCGCTGGGAATGCCTGACTATGAAAAAGATTTTGAACTGTATTGTAGTGCGAGAGATGGGTGTGCACTTTCAGTTTTAGTGCAAAGACATGGAAATATGAAAAGGCCTATTGCATATTTTTCAGCTGTTTTAGACCCGGTAGCAAAGGTGTTGCCCGGATGTCTGAAAGCAGTAGCTGCTACTTGTGTGAGTCTGGAACAAAGTGAAGGCATTGTGATGGGATACCCACTGAGGGTATATGTTCCTCATTCAGTCGAGATTCTCTTGACAAGAACCAAAACTCAATACATGACACATAGTCGGCTGACTAGGTATGAAAAAGTGATTTTAAGTGCAGACAATGTAACCATTGACAGATGCACAAGTGTGAATCCTTCGACATCATTGCCGGATGAAGAGAGTGTGAAAGACAAAGATGAGATTGATCGTGATTGCTTGAACGTACTTGAATACTGTACGAAACCAAGGCCAGATATCAGAGATGAGCCTTTAAAAGAATCAGATTATGTAATGTTTGTGGATGGCTCATGCTTGAGGACAAATGAAGGAGCTTTGAGTGCAGTGTATGCTGTATGTACAGTGGCTGCAGTAATGGAAGCATCTTGTTTGAGAGGGATACATTCCGCCCAAGTGGCTGAGCTGATTGCTCTAATACAGGCATGCAAATTGGGAAAGAATGTTCGAATCACAGTGATCACGGATAGCCAGTATGGCTTCGGAGTGGTCCATGATTTTGGGCAGATCTGGTCCCAAAGAGGTTTCTTGACGTCTCCAGGAACTCCAATTCGAAATGGTGAGTTTGTGAAGAAATTACTTGAGGCGATACAGCTGCCTAGACAAATTGCGGTAGTGAAGTGCAATGCACACAAAAATGGGGAAGACTACATAACTGTGGGCAACAACTATGCTGACGAAATAGCTCAGTATTGTGCCAAAAATGTAGTCTCACTGAACAGAAGAAGAGAAAGAGAGCATGTTTCATGTCCTTTGCTGTTTACTAACATTGTCGAAACATGGGATGAGGTGAGACAGTTACAGGAAGCAGCAGATGATGAGGAAAAGGATAATTGGATAAAAGCAGGATGCAGGAAAAGGGAGGAAGATGATGTTGGGGTTTATAGAGATGAAAGACCAATTATGCCTGATAGCATGATTTCTGACATGGCACGGATGTACCATGGACAAGCTCCTATTGGAAGAGATGCGATGATCCGACTTTTCAGACAAACCTGGTATAACCCAAAATTCAGAGCCATAGCTGAAAGTCTTTGCCAAAGATGTCTTATTTGTCAACAGATAAATCCAGGAAGGAAAACAGTAGTGAGCTTAGGAACAATAGGACGAGAGGGAGGTCCTTTCACGAGAATGCAACTGGATTTTATAGAAATGCCCCCAAGCAATAGACTGAGGTATGTTCTTGTGGTCGTCTGTTTGTTTTCTCGTTGGGTGGAAGCCTATCCGACCAGAAGGAATGATGGGTACAGTAGCTAAGCTCTTATTGAGAGAATTCATTCCAAGGTATGGATTTCCAGTAACGATTGAAACAGATAGAGGAACACATTTTCAAAATGAATTAATTCAACTGATATGTGAAGCTCTTGGTATTAAGCAGAAATTGCCCTGTGCATACAGACCAGAGGCTTCTGGAGTGGTAGAGCAAGTGAATGGAACAATAAAGAATAGGTTAGGAAAAATGTGTCAAGCCACAGGACTCAAATGGCCAGATGCCCTTCCACTGGTGCTGATGACTATCAGAAGCATACCTGATAGGAAAACAGGTCTGAGTCCCCACGAGATAATCATGGGACGAGCAATGAGACAAGCACATGTACCTGTCAACAAACTGCTGACTATAACTGATGATCTCGTGATGGATTATTGCAAAGGATTGGCTGATGTGGTACATTCTGTGTTTCATCAGGTTGGACCGGATGCGACCACTCTTGAAAGAAAACCAGCTCATGATTTGAATCCAGGAGATTGGGTCCGCATAAACGTCCACAGAAGAAGAAACTGTTTGGTTCCTTGCTGGGACCAACCACGACAAGTGATCCTGGTAACAACAACTGCAGTCAAATGTGCAGGAGTGAAAAACTGGGTACATGCCAGCCACACTATCAGAGTTCCAGATCCTGAAGCTCGACCTGTAAGTCGACATCTGGAGATATCTGATACCAGTTCAGCATCCGAGGCAGAAGAAGAAACAAACAGGGTTCCAGAACTTGAAGATCGACCTGAAAGTCGACATCTGGAAGACCCAGGTAAAAGTCTAACAACTGAAGAAGAATTTGAAATAGCAAAAGTTCCAGAACTTGAAGATCGACCTGTAAGTCGACATCTGGAAATATCAGACACCAGTTCAGCATCTGATACAGATCAATCAGATTGTGATGAAAAGCTAAAGAATAAATGGAAAATTGACATCATAAACGAAGAAACTGAACAAAGAGACAGTGACAGTGAACATCCAAGCACAAGTTATGGTCAAAATCCTACAGAAATTGTCAAAGTAGACAAGGCAGGGATAGATTCAAATAGAGAGATAGAAAAATCGGAAGAACACCGAGGAGCAAATGGGCAGATACACAAACATATGAACAGGGAAATATAGAACCAGCTAGAGAGATCAACGAGAATCCGGAAGAACCTCGAGGAGGGATAGAAACAAGTGATCAAACAGAAAAGACACAGGAAGAAAAAGAGCAAGACAAAGAAGGTGAAATCATAAAGTTCAAAATAAGAGGAAACAAAGTAAGGTCTGAAACAGAATCAGAAGAAAGTGAAGGAGAGAGAAATCAGAGACTAGGACCAAGAAAAAGAACTTGGAGAGCAGAACGAGAAGAAAAAGAAAGTGAACCAAAAAGGCTGAGAAAAGGAGATAATTGGCCCCACGAAGTCAAAAGATTGAGATACAAAATCATAAAGATAAACAAAGATAATGCAGAACAAGTAAATGAGATAACAAGTCAAAAGGAACAAGAAAAACAAAGTGGAAAACAATTGCAGAAAACAAAAAGAGTAAAGAAAGCTAATTTAAAATATAAGTCACCTGAATGGCTATACATCGCACTAACTGATATCAAAGAAGAAGAAATCACTCACGATAACCCCGAAGAAAGCTACAAACAAATGGGTGAAAGTGAAGTGCAACAAGTTTGAAGAGATTAAAAATAAAAAGCCGGACTGGACATTAAAAACCTGAATAAGACAAGAAAGAGTTCTGTGAAGAACTAAAGAGAGTACCAAACGAGACAAAGTGAGAAAGTAGAGTGGCTGAAACGTCATTCAGAGGTGTGGTGACACATTTGCTGTACAAAAATATATATAGGTAGTAGAACAAGATGGTAGACATAGAGAATAGATGTGCGTTTTTACGTAGATGGTGTAGAATGTGTTTCTTTTGTACAGGGTTATTAATGTTTGTATGGCTTATTTTAGCAATCACCATTCCAATTAGATTAGCTGTAGAAGAAACATCCATATTAGAGAACAACACAAAGAAGGATAACATACAGAATACAGCAACACTAATAGATAGTGCAGAGTTACATAAGGATAGATCTATAACAGATTTTTCAAAGAACGTTTTCACAAAATTATTATATGAATATGTAGAAACAATGGATGTAAGAGACTGTTATGTTTGTATGCAATTACCTGCGTCTGTTTCCGAAGGTGTGACCTATCATCACCTTCCTTTGACGTATGGAATAACATGTAGGGGCCGATTCCGATTCGGGCCGGAAAAAATACCGACCGACTCGGTACGGGAATTTAGTCCGACCGACTCGGACCGGCGCCGTACGACCCGGGTAGTACGATGAAATACATGTGAAATCCGACCGACTCGGACGGAATACAAAATGACCGACCGAGCCGGACGGAAACAAGCCATCCGGCCGGGAAATCACACGAAACGAACCGACCGACACGCACTCGGATTGAACCCGAACGAAACGTACCTGCTAACTCCGACCCGCGTAGTACGATGCTGTGCGTGCAAAACACGTCCGACTCGCCCGGAGCACAAGCCGTACGACCGACACGCATACAAAACCCAGCCGAAGCAACCCAATACTCCGCGACCGACTCGTACGCCGCATATGAAACCTAGCTGACACACAGCGGAACGAGTCGGACAAGATCGCACCAGACAACTGCAGCGTCCTACTCGGACACAAGAACGACTCGTACATGCACCAAAGACACCAAGGAAAAATTTGAAAAAAAAGGGCCAAACATGCAACCACTAAGCCAATAAATACAGGGAGGGAAAAAAAATGGAACAAGGACACACCTCCAACTCCACCTACATAAAGGCCACAAATCCCTACCATGATCCTTTGCAAATTCCACTGACCTGTCAGACAGAACACCATCACACAGCAACCACAGACACACTCACAGCTCATACATCACACAAGCCACACACCATTACCACACCTACAAATAGCACCCTCACACACACCCAGCTAAACCTACACTCACACCCCCCCACTTGCACACACACACACACATCAGTCACCACCACCACCCATCACCATGCTCCCAAAGAAGAACCATAAGTTCCTAGATTGTGAATTGGAAGTCCTGGTAGACGAGATACTCAGGGTAGAGCCACAGTTGTTTGGTACATTGGTACAACAGACCCCCATGTCTTAGAAAACCAAGATGTGGGCGAGGATTGTCGACAGGGTGAACGCACAATCACCATGTTTGCGCACAAAGGAAGACATCCAGAACAGGTGGTATGATGTGCGCAGGAGGGTCCGGGACCTACTCAAAAAGGACTACCTCCTCAGCCAGCACACCGGCAGTGGCCCTCCTGCAAAACCAGTATACCTCAGGCCCTGGGAGGAGAAGGTGCGGGCCATCCTACCACCAGTGAGCGTATACGGACTAACAGACATCCCAGAGCCTGGTGAGTACACAACTAATATATACAATATGGTGTGACAACAGACACACATCACAGTCAAGGGGATAGGCAAACCATGCACACTTAGCAAATACACAGCAACCAAAAGATATTCATCCCAAGATGTGAATGCTAGTCAGACAAACACAATACCTGCCATCTCATAGTGATATGTAACTGTGTCATGACATCTACAAACCTAACAACAAATACAGCAAGGCAGTGGCACAAATAGAACCAACAAACACTCCCAGATATTTACCCACCACTAGAACACCACCTCACAGGGAAGCTCACTCAAAGGAAGGAATTCTGTGTATGCTGGTCAAGTCAGTGTAGCCAATAGCATGATGGGAGTGGTAGTCACAGATATTGGTCACACCCACAATTGGCCCATCAACACCACTCTGAACCATGCTCACATCACAGGGAGTGGAAAACAACTGACAAGATGGCTGACACTGGCTACTGCTGTGGGGAGCACAAGGCCCTGCTGGGAACTGTGCACCAACAAACAGCAGAACACCACTGCCTGACATCCTGAAAGCCAACTTGCACTCCCTGCAATGCAAGCACGTTGCATGGTGGGATATCTGGCTGGGTGGGAAGGAGGACTCACAGCACTGACCATAGTTACAAGCAGCTCTCCTCACACACCCCTCAACACTAACTCCACATAACCCACCTGGGAGAATGCAATGCCTCACAGCCTAACTGAAGATCCCACAAAGAACCACCACCCTGGGTTATGCTGTGTGAAGCACAGGGACACTCTTGGGACTTGTAGCCAAACAACTGCCAGGACAACACTCCCAGCCATCCTGTCAGCACAGGCACCCCACCCCACAGGGAAGCAGAGTCAAAAGGAAGGAAGGATGGGCATGCTGGGAAGGGGGTGGAGGCAATAGCATGATGGGAGTTGTAGGCACAGATATTGGTCACCCTCACAATTGGCCCATCAACACCACTCTGAACCATGCTCACATCACAGGGAGTGGATAAGGACTCACAAGATGGCTGACACTGGGTACTGCTGTGGGGAGCACAAGGCCCTGCTGGGAACTGTGCAACAACAAACAGCAGAACACCACTGCCTGACATCCTGAAAGCCAACTTGCACTCCCTGCAATGCAAGCACGTTGCATGGTGGGATATCTGGCTGGGTGGGAAGGAGGACTCACAGCACTGACCATAGTTACAAGCAGCTCTCCTCACACACCCCCTCAACACTAACTCCACATAACCCACCTGGGAGAATGCAATGCCTCACAGCCTAACTGAAGTTCCCACAAAGAACCACCAACCTGGGTTATGCTGTGTGAAGCACAGGGACACTCTTGGGACTTGTAGCCAAACAACTGCCAGGACAACACTCCCAGCCATCCTGTCAGCACAGGCACCCCACCCCACAGGGAAGCAGAGTCAAAAGGAAGGAAGGATGGGCATGCTGGGAAGGGGGGTGGAGGCAATAGCATGATGGGAGTTGTAGGCACAGATATTGGTCACTCTCACAATTGGCCCATCAACACCACTCTGAACCATGCTCACATCACAGGGAGTGGATAAGGACTCACAAGATGGCTGACACTGGGTACTGCTGTGGGGAGCACAAGGCCCTGCTGGGAACTGTGCAACAACAAACAGCAGAACACCACTGCCTGACATCCTGAAAGCCAACTTGCACTCCCTGCAATGCAAGCACGTTGCATGGTGGGATATCTGGCTGGGTGGGAAGGAGGACTCACAGCACTGACCATAGTTACAAGCAGCTCTCCTCACACACCCCTCAACACTAACTCCACATAACCCACCTGGGAGAATGCAATGCCTCACAGCCTAACTGAAGATCCCACAAAGAACCACCACCCTGGGTTATGCTGTGTAAAGCACAGGGACACTCTTGGGACTTGTAGCCAAACAACTGCCAGGACAACACTCCCAGCCATCCTGTCAGCACAGGCACCCCACCCCACAGGGAAGCAGAGTCAAAAGGAAGGAAGGATGGGCATGCTGGGTAGGGGGGTGGAGGCAATAGAATGATGGGAGTTGTAGGCACAGATATTGGTCACCCTCACAATTGGCCCATCAACACCACTCTGAACCATGCTCACATCACAGGGAGTGGATAAGGACTCACAAGATGGCTGACACTGGGTACTGCTGGGGGAGCACAAGGCCCTGCTGGGAACTGTGCAACAACCAACAGCAGGACACCACTGCCTGACATCCTGAAAGACAACTTGCACTCCCTGCAATGGAAGCACGTTCCATGGTGGGATAACTGGGCTGGGGGAGAAGGAGGCCTGGATGGTAACCAAATACCACCAATGCTGGTCATGCACACACCTCAACATTCACATTGACATGCCACAGGTTGGCAGGACAATGTGCTACACCAATATCACTCTCTGACTGTCACTATTTAGGAGAATGCAATGTCCTGGCCCACATCCAGAGGTACAGTCACAACTGTCAGGTGTTTGAACAATTGATGCCAGTAGAAACATAACATACAATCTGTGTCTCTCCCCAAAACAGGTGATGATGGGGACACAGCAGCAGACCAGGAGGACTCCTGTCCCAGGCTCCGGGGAACACTGAGCTCACTGGTGTGGATCAGCCTCTGCACTCCTCGGATGGCGAAGAACAAGCTGGACCCTCCGGTGTGAGTCATCATGCAGCACCAGCAGGACCAACATCTGCACCCCCTGCACCCACCCCTCCAACAACTGCCAACACACAGGCCACCCCTGCCAACACGGACACACCAAGGACCACAGATGACAACAGCGCAGGGACCCAGGCCCAAACTGGAGCTGGTGACAACGAGCCCAGGAACAACACCCAAGTGGGCCCACGGTCACCTGTGCGTGCCACTGCAGGTCCTGCACGTGTCGCCAGGGGTGGTGGGAGGGGTGGTAGACATAGGTCACTCCTTGCAGAGGGGTCTGGACTGCATGATGACCCACAACTGGCACGCATCGCGGATGCGTACCAGACTAGCACCGGAGAGGTCAGCCAGGTAGTGGGGATCCTCAAGGACATACAACAGCAGCAGGCTGCCCATCATGCCCGCTTGGACTCCCACATGTCCCGTGTCGAGACACACATGTCACGTGTCGAGACACACATGTGTGGCATGGAGTCCAAGTGGGACACATTGGAACAACTGACAGCGGTGCATAGGGACATACTGACATGCCTCCGCCAGATCAGCACCAACATGGCCTCACCTCCCTGTGTGCCCACAACATCTGCTGCTGAAACAACTGCAAATGCCACAGGGAGGGAGGAGGACTCTGGCAGAGAGTCCCCTGCACCGCCGCAGCCTGCACCTGAGGGTCCCCCAAGAAGAGGGGCCGTCCGAGGAGGCCAAACTGAGAGGCCGATGGCCATCTACATCCCCCAGGAAGCCAACACCTGTTCTGGAACTTTTCCTCTGTGTGCAAACTGCACGCCCTGTCGAAGCCAAGCCAACTCTCCCACATGACATGGGGAGCTCTAGTTGACCAAATGTATCAGATGACTGTGGACTTTACTCTGGACATTTCAGCTACCAAGACTTCCAATTCACATGGGAACTTTGGATCCAAATTTCTATGTACAGCACCCACCATCCTGTGCACCATCCTCACACCTGTATGTAAATAAACTCACCAATACACCATATCTGCCTCTGTTGTGATTCCAACGTGGTTTTTGTCATGTAGATGTTGATCTGCTAAATTACACTGTGCATGCTAACTGCTGCAGCAAGTCCAACACTGTCATGTCAGTCATGGCGACGTGACACATATGAGGGAGACACACCACTAGGGCCACAAAACACATACACACCAGGGCCATCAGACTCATCACCTATACTGATGTTGCAACGAAATACAGTGGAATGTACAGACACGCCACCTATTCACAGTCACTGTCAACTAGACTACAGGTGCAGTAAGCAAATGTCAGTCAGATGTGTGACTACAGACAACGCACATCCCAAAGTGAAGCACAGGTTTATTACACATTTCCAACATGTAGTTTCCACTACAAATGCAAGCTAATCCAACCTGGCTGTGGCCACAAAGTCAAAAAGTGCAGAAGATAGAAAGTCCAGGGGTGTGTGGCACATCACCTGTAGGGAAACGACTGCTTCCACCTTGGAAGTTGAATCATGGATTCGGGGGATCCAAGTTGATCAGACAATTCCAGCAGCACCCTGTGAAGGACAGACATGACACACAGTCAAAACCACTGAAGAACAGCACAGAACGGCAATACTCATGTCTAATACATGTCACGAGATAACTACACAAAACCAAGTTAGCATGTCAACACTGTTGGGCAGTACAGACCACCTGCAAGGACACATCGCTGCACGCATGCAGTCAAGTAGCACATGGCCACACTCAAACAGCACCAGAGCACCACACACACATATCATGCAAACTCAAATCATTGACATTACAACCCTCTGGAGACTCACATTCAGCTGAAGAAGTTGGTGATGAGCTGTGTGCGGACATCACCATCATCATCATCATCATCTTCACTGGCATCGTGACCCAGGCCAGGATCTTCCTCAGGTGGCGGACGTTGGTCATCGTCATCCAGGATGAGAGGCAACTCCTTCCGCACTGCCAGCTTGTGTAGCATGCAGCAGACGATGACAATCTTGCACACCTTTGCTGGGGCATATGGGAGGGCCCCTCCTGTCTTGTCCAGGCAGCGGAAGCGGCTCTTCAGGAGACCAAAGGTCCGCTCAATCACCCTCCTCGTCCGACCATGTGCCTCATTGTAGCGCATCTGGGCTGGTGTCACAGGGTTCCTGAGGGGTGTCAGCAACCACGGCATGTTGGGGTATCCGGAGTCACCTACATACAGACAATTGCACATTAGTAGAGTTGGAAAAGAGGGTGGAACACTACATTGCAGAACACACACAATGGTACAAAGTCAGTACACACCAACAAGCCAGGCACTCTGGTTCGGCATCTGTGACATCATCCTCGGGATGCGACTACTCCTCATCATGTAGGCATCGTGTGCAGAACCGGGGAAACGGGCACACACATGTGAGATGGTCATATCTGCAAGACATACCACCAGAGCATTGATCGAATGGTAATGTTTACGGTTGCGGTATGCCTGCTCATGTGCCTGTGGTGGTATCAAAGACACATGTGTCCCATCAATGGAGCCAATTACATGTGGCATCCTCCCCAGGGCATAGAAGTCACTCTTGATGTCAGTGAGTCGTTGACATGTTGGGAAATAGATGTACTGGTTGAGGTATCTCAACATTGCCCCCAAAACATCGCGTAGCACACGGCTGAATATAGTCTGTGACATCCCACCAGTAGTTGCCACAGTGTGTTGAAAGGTACCGGTGGCAAAGAAGTGTAGGGCTGCCATCACCTTCACCTTGGGGGTCAGCGCTGTAGGATACGGCCGGCCAGGATGCAAATGTGGGGCCAACCGCACTGCCAAATCCTCAATCAGCTGCCTGGTGAAGCGGTACCGTCGGATGCTGTCACGTTCCACCATCGTTGCCAGGTCTGGGAATGGTCGATGGACAGCAGGAGCCCTGCAGTGCATAGGTGAAGAAAGCAAGATTGTCAGTCACCCCACCTATGTGCCGTTCACCATACTCAATTTCACATGATACATCATCAACATACACAAGTACTTGATGTGTGTGTCGTCCCATTTGGACATATATGGCACCTTCATGGACATCATCTAACATCTCTGTTCAACAAGTGTTGACAACAGGTTCCAGGGTGTGCTATGGGACACCATTAGGCTGTGTCACAGTACCCATTAACTGCTCTCACGTTCCACACACATACCACAGTGACATGTCTGGACAGATGCTCCACAGGCATCACAGCTCATTGACAGGTAGATTCCCAGGGAGCCTGTCTTGCCACATGGACACTGGCATGACATGGCGTATCATGTACACGTCAGAAAAACAAACATGACACCCACAGCTAGTGGCCCCTGTAGCCTCTGCAGGACAGACATGGACGTCTGTGACACACACACACACACACCATCAAAGTTCATGCACAAACCACGTGGATGTGGAGACTGTCTCCCATTGTGCACATGGAGTCAGAGACATGTGATACACAACATGCACACAGACTGTGGAGGGACATCACTATTGTTGGAATGGGCCACCCTGTGACGTACATGCCTTCCCACATGTGAGCCTGGGGGTATGTGACATGTCATACACATACACAACCTGGAAATGTGACCATGACACATGCTCAGAAATGAAAAGTTGCACACCACAGTGGTCAGGTGCACAACACACAAAGGACCCTGTCCCCATTAACACGTGCACAGCCTGGGTGTGTCTGCCCCCAAGTGCCACCCCAAAATCCACATGTTCACCCCCATACACAGATAAGGTTATGCTGCCACACATGCCTCATAGACAGTGTGGACTGGGTGTGGTGTTGTAGGTGTGCCCCTGAGTCCCTGGAAAGTAAATGTGGCTGGCATAGGTTCACCAGTGACCAGCATGGTGACATATGCGTGTGACCTGTCCAGGGACGTGTTGTAGAGCAATGGACCGATCGGTGTGCCCGGCCGGCCCATTGCATCGTATGTGAGCGGGTACGCGTTGTAGAGCAATGGACCGATCGGTGTGCCCGGCCGGCCCATTGCATCGTATGTGAGCGGGTACGCGTTGTAAAGCAATGGACCGATCGGTGTGCCCGGCCGGCCCATTGCATTGAATGTGAGCGGGTACGCGTTGTAGAGCAATGGACCGATCGGTGTGCCCGGCCGGCCCATTGCATTGTATGTGAGCGGGTACGCGTTGTATGCCTGGTACGCGTTGTAGAGCAATGGACCGATCGGTGTGCCCGGCCGGCCCATTGCATTGTATGTGAGCGGGTACGCGTTGTATGCCTGGTACGCATTGTACAGCAATGGACCGATCGGTGTGCCCGGCCGGCCCATTGCATTGTATGTGAGCGGGTACGCGTTGTATGCCTGGTACGCGTTGTAGAGCAATGGACCGATCGGTGTGCCCGGCCGGCCCATTGCATTGTATGTGAGCGGGTACGCGTTGCATGCCTGGTACACATTGTACAGCAATGGACCGATCGGTGTGCCCGGCCGGCCCATTGCATTGTATGTGAGCGGGTACGCGTTGTAGAGCAATGGACCGATCGGTGTGCCCGGCCGGCCCATTGCATTGTATGTGAGCGGGTACGCGTTGTATGCCTGGTACGCATTGTACAGCAATGGACCGATCGGTGTGCCCGGCCGGCCCATTGCATTGTACGTGAGCGGGTACGCGTTGTAGAGCAATGGACCGATCGGTGTGCCCGGCCGGCCCATTGCATTGTATGTGAGCGGGTACGCGTTGTATGCCTGGTACGCATTGTACAGCAATGGACCGATCGGTGTGCCCGGCCGGCCCATTGCATTGTATGTGAGCGGTGCACGCGTTGTATGCCTGGTACGCGTTGTACAGCAATGGACAGAACGGTGCGCACACATTGGCTGGGGCCTGGCATGGCAACGGACGCGTTTTCGAAGCTCCAACGAGTCTGATGCAGTGAATTCAGTTGGCCAGCCACAACAATGTTGCAAAATCATGGGTGTCATGAAGTTGAAGATTTGAAGGATGCTGTGGGCGTGTATTAGTGCTGCAATTCCATGGATAGGTCAAATTCAGAAGATGCAAACGACTTGGACCTATCACTTTGCACACATGGGACAGTATCTGCCTCTGCAGCACACATATAATGCTGGCTGTTCCCCTGAGAGCTCACTTGCCTGCACTACATGCTCCAGGATGACATCTGCCACCAACACTGCTGCTGTTTATGCATCCTCTGGCTCCTGCAATGGCACGTACTGTGGAGAGAGCCCCAGCCTTCAGCCTTGAGGAGAACCAGGCCCTGCTGGACAGCCTCCTTCCACAGTACAGCAAGCTGTATGGGACACCAGGGGAGCAGGTGAGTGTGCTGTCCACTGCCTCACTAATTGTGCATGTTGTCTGACTAGCAGGGCTTTCAGTGTGCACACCACTGGCTAGCATGCCCACTGAGTAGTTGTCACACCCCAAAGTGTGTAGTCACATGCACAGAACTGGTACAGTGCAGTAACAGTGCATTCCAACCAGGTTTACTTCCCATGCAATGATACCATGTAGTGACTGCTGGCAAACTGTTCATAGCCATTGTTGCACTGCCTGTGTACATCATATGCCCCTGTGATTGAGACATGTATATCCAACTGTGTGATGCACGTATATGTTGCATGGGTAGTAATGGCCTTTTCACTTTGTCATCCTCACAGGTTGATGCCCACCAGAAGCAGGAAATCTGGCTGACCATCGCCCGGAAAGTAAGATCCGTGGGGGTCTACAGGCGCAGGATCCGCAACTGCCAAAAGAGGTGGCAGGACCTTCGTGGCTGGACCCGGAGGATCGCAAGGGTCCAGCTGAAGCTGTCGCCTCCTCGCAGGAGGGGCGGACACCGGACCCTGACCCCCACATGCTCCGGATCCTGGCGGTGGTCTTCCCTGACCTGGATGGGCAGCTGAAGGACAGACAGCAGCAAGGAGGGGTGAGTCCATGACTGCACTGTGCACTTTTTCTGCCATGCTATGTGCCCTCCTCTGGCCTGGTTAAACTTCCACAGTACATCAGTCATGTGGTCCAGGACCCATGTCCCTCATTTGTTACATGCCCACTTCTCCTCTGATACGCATATGTGTGGCCCTTATAGTCAGGAAATTGTCTAATTTGGGGACTGTGTCATTGCATTTTGTTTTGCTCAAGGTGGGGGACAGCATTTGTTCCCGTGACTATGTTGTGCAATTCATGGGTGGGTCAATTGCTTACACAATGCCTAACTTCTGACATGTGATCTGCGTGTAACTTTGATATGTGGTCCGCTTGCTGCTCTGACTCACCACATGTCCCTGGGGAATGTGGCACACACCCATGCTGCTGGTGGGAACAATATTTGGGCCTCAGGAGTATGTGTATCCAGTGTGTCACACATGCTTAGCCACCTGCCTACTGTCCAGGACTCATCCCTCATACAGGTGGAGCTGGACAGTCATGCCTACTCCAGTGCATACAATACACTCTGTACTCCCACTCCCGTGTATATTCTGGCATGTTGTGGTCAGTGAAATGTACCCTCAGGTGTCTGCCTCTGTCTCATTGTGCTGTGTCTTCGTTGTCAGGACTACTGGTATGTTCATCGTTTGGGGCTCAGCATGCCATCTGAGATGTGACCATGATAGACGATGCTTCTGTGACTAATAGGTGTCTGATCACTTGACTGTGCACACAGGTGTTTGCGACTGACTTTCAAGCAGCTGTATTTTCAGTCACAGCACACTGTGAGGTACTCATGTTCAGAGAGTTGTGTTTCATGTCCCCCATATGTCCAGTTGGTATGACGTGGACAAATAGTAGTACAGATGATGTGGTTTTTGGGGGATGGACATGTGCACTTGTCAGTCACATAACTTGCATTCCCCATGCCCTCGGATTGTGACACAGTGCAGACTGTTGTTGTCTGGCTGCCATGGCCATGTGACTTGAGACAGTAATGTATGACTTTGCACGCATTCCTGTGTCATGGCATTCAACTTCCTGGGACTGATCCTGCAGGGGAGTGACATGTGCAACATGCACCCCATTGTGGCATTGACTAACCGGACATGGGTGCATCATGGTGTCTGGTGCTGGTATGCAGCACATGCATTTCTAATTAGAATCTGGCCATCCCTTTATCCAGACACCTGCACTGACTCAGTGGCAAGAGATGTGATGTGTGCATGTTCACATGCTTCACCGTGTTCCCTGCAATGTCCAACAACTGTGTAGGTGGTGCATGTGTCCACACTGGGGTCTTACCATCAGACAGGCACCAGACAGATGGGTGCAAGGGCAGGAGGGGTGTGAGTCCCATGGTTGACCATCAGACTGACAATTGGCTTCCCCGAATCTGTGTGAGGACTTTAGGCAATGTTCAACTAAGGATGCCAGGGCTTGCTCTGTAATGTGCTGTACTTACTGTGGTGTGTGCGGTCAGTGCAGGTGACTGATGTTTGTCTGTTTCCCTAATTGTTTGCAGATACATCCATGGCCACAGGAGGGGACAGCTCCACGGACCAGGAGGAGCAGCGGAGCCAGACTGGGTCAGCATTGGATGAGTGGTCAGAGGGACCCAGTGGCACGGAGGGCGAGGGGAGCCACACCGAGGAGTCCTCAGCACCATCCACCTCAGCTGGGGACCACAGCAGCTCGGAGGATGACTCCCTTGTGGAGGCGGGTCTCGGCAGCCACCAAAGGCCAGCTAGTCTGTCTGGCCCCGCCACCACCACCACCGCCCTCCCATCGGCACCCATTCCTGAGGTCCGTGGAGGCTCCCGTGCTCGGGAGCGTGTCTCCTTCATGCCAGGCACCGCACCACCTGCCCCTGTGTCCCCTGCTGCCCCGAGTGAGGAGTCTGTGTACCTCCTTCGGCAGCTCCATGTAGGGCAGACAGCAATGCTGAGTGTCCTCCATGCACACACCACTCTGTTGACACAGCTGGTGTCGTTCATGGAGGGCATCTCGGCGGGTATGTCTGCCCTACAGAGGAGCAATAGGTCCATGGACTCCTCCCTGACGGCAGCAGTGTCCCTCCTCCAACAGTCCCTCACCCCTCCCACCTCTGCCCCAGCCACACTTCCTGCCCCCTACCTGTCCAAAGCACATGCACACCTGCACAGTCATCCACACACACAGACACGAGCAGCACAGACACACCCAAGAGTAAGGCAAGACGTGCACACAAGCATCCTCAGGGAACTGATACCACAGACACAGGGGATGGGGAACACACACACACACAGGCATCTACATTCACTCCGCAGTCCTCCAAATCCTCTCCCTCCAAGACCCCTTCCCTTGCCTCGCCTGCTACCCCACCTACACAGCAGGTCTTCCTGTGTGACCTCGGCCTCTTCCCCACCATTCCTGCTGACCCAGCACACCAGGGGAAGAGGAAGTCCACCCACACAGAGAGGAGTGCCCCTTGCCCCCGGACACCCTCCCCCAAGGCGCAGGCAGACACAGGAGCCCATTCGGAAGTCCCCCGGAGCAGGAAGAGCAAGACCCCACCACCACCACCACGCAGCTCCAGCGCCCAGTCTCTCTCCTCCATCCCCCAGGCCACCACTGTACAGGTTCCCCCGCCACACCCTGCCCCAGGTTCCCCCACACACCGATACCGCATCCCCAGACTGCTTAGGCCCTCCCCCCCTGCCACTTGCTCTTCCACCCTCAACCCAGACGCTCTGCCTGTTAATGGCACTGTTGTGGGGACCGGGTCCCCCCTCTGTCCTGCCCACCTCATCTGCCCACCCTTCCACTCCCTTGGAGTCATGCACTGCAGTGGAGTCCACAACCACCACGTCTGACTCGGGCACTGCAGTGGGTACCCAGTCCACTACATCAGTCCAGCCCACTGCAGTGGTTGCGGCACCCACACCAACTGACTTGTGTACCACGGTGGTGCCGGCCCCCCTGAGTCAGACACCTCCACTGCAGTTGCCGGTGACACTCCTGCACCCACCACCCCTTCACTGCCTCACTCTGCCATCCCCTGATCCTGTCCCTGCGGTGCCTGGCCTGCCCCTTGTATGCCCCTCCAAGGGTGATGTCCCCCAACCGTACCAGTGCAGGCAAGCAATGTGTGACCAGTTGTCACTTCTCACCCCGTTGGTACTGTGATTTTGGACTGGCCATTGGCCTTAGTTTCTTTTGGACTTCCGTTTTTACCCTGACATTTGCTGAATAAAGCCTCTTTTTGTTTACTTTTGGGTTTTCTTTTGATGTACATGATGTGGATGAGTAGCATCCTGCATTTGCAGTTGTAATAGTGTTCACATCAGGACGATGAAGTGTTGCAGTGATGGACTCCATGTGGTCCATGGGATATGTGTCCTGTTGTATTCTGGATCTATGGCATCCTTTGCTACAGTCTGAGGGTGTAATGTTCAGCATTTGACACAGGGATGTCCTTTTTGCATTAGTAAATGAACATCTTTGTCTTACACTGATGCACATCTGGTGGGCTTACCACTGTTCAATGTTCCAATTTCCCTGACTGTGTGCCCAGCTCCACTGGACATGCAGTTTTGCACATCAATGTCGAAGGACTCATCTGTGTATACAGTGCAACTTGCTTGACACGTGTTTGGTGTGTGTGCAGATGACTGACGTGACACCCCGTACCCAGGCTGATGTGAGCAGAGCCTTCTGTGTGTTGTGGTTGTTGACTCACTGACGGAGTGTTCTGCTGACATGTTTGGGTCGTGCACAGACAAGGTTTGGCACAGCGGACCTTCCACAGGAGTGGTGTGCCCTCATGGCAGTGTGTAATCTGGTGACATTGCGTGGGCCTGTGTTGTGTAAGCATGTCTGTGCGTGTTCCCTTCCCTTTTCCTACACAGGCTGTGTCCCTAGGGATGTTCCTGTTTGTGATGCTTGCTGAGTTGTTCTGTGTTCATCCAGCATCTTGGACCTGGTTTCTCTGTGATGTGGGTGCATGGCAAACTAATGTGCATGAGGTTGTCATCCCAGGTTGTCTTTGTTGTCAGTGCTGGGGATGCGGGCAAACGCAGATGGGACACATTCAGGATTCCCCTTGGCACTTGTTGTTTACACGAGTAATGTGATTTACAGTTTGTGTTAGCTTACAGTGATTGTGACACGTTGTGTGTGTGACAGCTGCCACTCCTCAGGGTCAGAGCTGCAATGTTGGTAGTTGTGTACGTGTGTTCTTCGTGTGTCACCTTGGCTTCTTCATTGGTGTGTGACTATGGGCAGGATCCCATTGATTGTGGTGGATTTCACATCATGCCCATGTACAGCATACTGTGCTGTGTGTCAGACATTGACAAGTCTTGTTGACTGGCCATGTGTGATGGGTTTCTGCACCTTGGTTTCCCCCACCACTCCTGGTATTGTCATGGGTGCATGTGCAATGTCACCAGTCCATGTGAGCTTCACTGCTGCACATTGGTGGAGATCAGGGTGTGTGGTGTTGAGTGTGTGCAAAAGTGAGTTGTTGTACGGCCAGACCCCTACCTCCATATTGGCCTTGGCTGGCAGGCCGTGCTGATTGATTGGAGCTTGTGTAGGTGTGATGGTAGTTAGTTGCTCAGGACACATGGCTGGGGTCCACAGTGTGAACGACATCTAACATTGTCATCACAGTGGGATTATCATGCAGGCTAGTGTCAGCACAATATGGGGTCCCTGGGGGTAGTGCTGTGGTGGGTCTGTCTCTTGCTGTGTTAGTTGCTGTTCCTACATGCTTGTGTGACATGTGCAATTTGTGCTCCCTCTCATCTAACAATGCCTGATTGCCCACATAGGGGATTTGGATCCATGAGTTACTTTTGTGTGGCACTGTATGTGCATCTGTGTAATTGGTATTGAGGCCTCATCATGTGTTGTGTGGTTGCCTGGGGACACTGGCACCCCCCCTCACCTGTTGTGTTTGATGTGCAGTGTGGGTCTGCCTGTTTGTGCATCTGCACCACTGCATTGGCATATCTTTAGTGTGCTATTGGCTGTATGTTGTTTGGTGGGTTTCACCTGCTGTCCTTGGGACTCCTAGGTCATCAGTCAGCACAATGATCATTGTTTGGGTGTCCCATTGCTGCCATGGTATGTTATTTGTTCACCTCACATCTACAGTATCCACAGGGTATCTACATTAGTGTGCCCATTGGTGCAAATATGTGGGTCTGCATTATGATGGTCACTTCTGTCATTGTGTCATTGATGGATGTTGACAGTGTCAGCCCCATGGGTGATGTTTGTCTGCACATGGCCAAAGGTATGTCTTATTTGCACTGCACTGTTTGCCTCACCCAATCTATGTTGCTATGGGACACAAGCACTACTTTGCCACTGATGTGTTTGTTGTTCTGTGACCAGGAATCATCCATGCAGTTTGGCAGTTGCAGCTTTTTCAATGGCAACACTTACATTTTGGTCACTGTGATGATGGGGGTTTATACCCCATTGCCACTATGTGCAAAATGTGCTTCAGCTATGGACCCCACACTTACCTTTTGGTCACTGTGATGATGGGCGTTTAGACCCCATTGCCACAATGTGCAAAATGTGCTTCAGCTATGGACCCCACACTTACCTTTTGGTCACTGTGATGATGGGGGTTGGACCCCATTGCCACAATGTTCAAAATGTGCTTCAGCTATGGACCCCACACTTACCTTATGGTCACTGTGATGATGGGGGTTTATACCCCATTGGCACAATATGCAAAATGTGCTTCAGCTATGGACCCCACACTTACCTTTTGGTCACTGTGATGATGGGGGTTGGACCCCATTGCCACAATGTTCAAAATGTGCTTCAGCTATGGACCCCACACTTACCTTTTGGTCACTGTGATGAAGGGGGTTGGACCCCATTGCCACAGTGGTCATGATCTGCTTGCATTGTGGGGGCCACACACATTTATGTGTGACACATGTGATAGGGGGTCACATTGTATGTTCAAAGTCATGTTCAGTGTTGTAGGCATTTGACACAGTCTACACACGCTTGTCATGGTGTTGGGGGTGATGTCTTTTTGTTGCATTCCTTATGTTGGTGTGCTTGTTGTGTCATGCATTAGCCATCCTGTGAGTGGGAGTGTTGGTGGTGGTAGGCATCCTGCCCCCCATGGGTAGAGGTGGTAGTAGTGGTAGGCATCTGGCACCCCCTGAGTAGGGGTGGTAGTAGTGACAGGCATCCAGCCCCCATGGGTAGCGGTGGTAGTAGTGGTAGGCATCCAGCCCCCATGGGTAGGGGTGGTAGTAGTGGTAGGCATCTGGCACCCATACGTAGAGGTGGTAGTAGTGGTAGGCATCCAGCCCCCCATGGGTAGAGGTGGTAGTAGTGACAGGCATCCAGCCCCCCATGGGTAGAGGTGGTAGTGGTGGTAGGCATCCTGCCCCCCATGGGTAGAGGTGGTAGTAGTGACAGGCATCCAGCCCCCATGGGTAGAGGTGGTAGTAGTGACAGGCATCCTGCCCCCCATGGGTAGAGGTGGTAGTGGTGGTAGGCATCCTGCCCCCATGGGTAGAGGTGGTAGTAGTGACAGGCATCCAGCCCCCATGGGTAGAGGTGGTAGTAGTGGTAGGCATCCAGCCCCCATGGGTAGAGGTGGTAGTAGTGGTAGGCATCCAGCCCCCCATGGGTAGAGGTGGTAGTAGTGGTAGGCATCCAGCCCCCCATGGGTAGAGGTGGTAGTAGTGACAGGCATCTGGCACCCCCTGAGTAGGGGTGGTAGTAGTGACAGGCATCCAGCCCCCCATGGGTAGCGGTGGTAGTAGTGGTAGGCATCCAGCCCCCCATGGGTAGGGGTGGTAGTAGTGGTAGGCATCTGGCACCCATACGTAGAGGTGGTAGTAGTGGTAGGCATCCAGCCCCCCATGGGTAGAGGTGGTAGTAGTGACAGGCATCCAGCCCCCCATGGGTAGAGGTGGTAGTGGAAATAGGCATCCTGCCCCCCATGGGTAGAGGTGGTAGTAGTGACAGGCATCCAGCCCCCCATGGGTAGAGGTGGTAGTAGTGACAGGCATCCTGCCCCCCATGGGTAGAGGTGGTAGTGGTGGTAGGCATCCTGCCCCCATGGGTAGAGGTGGTAGTAGTGACAGGCATCCAGCCCCCATGGGTAGAGGTGGTAGTAGTGGTAGGCATCCAGCCCCCATGGGTAGAGGTGGTAGTAGTGGTAGGCATCCAGCCCCCCATGGGTAGAGGTGGTAGTAGTGGTAGGCATCCAGCCCCCCATGGGTAGCGGTGGTAGTAGTGGTAGGCATCCAGCCCCCCATGGGTAGGGGTGGTAGTAGTGGTAGGCATCTGGCACCCATACGTAGAGGTGGTAGTAGTGGTAGGCATCCAGCCCCCCATGGGTAGAGGTGGTAGTAGTGACAGGCATCCAGCCCCCCATGGGTAGAGGTGGTAGTGGTGGTAGGCATCCTGCCCCCCATGGGTAGAGGTGGTAGTAGTGACAGGCATCCAGCCCCCCATGGGTAGAGGTGGTAGTAGTGACAGGCATCCTGCCCCCCATGGGTAGAGGTGGTAGTGGTGGTAGGCATCCTGCCCCCCATGGGTAGAGGTGGTAGTAGTGACAGGCATCCAGCCCCCCATGGGTAGAGGTGGTAGTAGTGGTAGGCATCCAGCCCCCATGGGTAGAGGTGGTAGTAGTGGTAGGCATCCAGCCCCCCATGGGTAGAGGTGGTAGTAGTGGTAGGCATCCAGCCCCCCATGGGTAGAGGTGGTAGTAGTGGTAGGCATCTGGCACCCATGGGTAAAGGTGGTAGTAGTGGTAGGCATCCAGCCCCCCATGGGTAGCGGTGGTAGTAGTGGTAGGCATCCAGCCCCCCATGGGTAGCGGTGGTAGTAGTGGTAGGCATCTGGCACCCATGGGTAGAGGTGGTAGTAGTGGTAGGCATCCAGCCCCCCATGGGTAGAGGTGGTAGTAGTGACAGGCAGCCAGCCCCCCATGGGTAGAGGTGGTAGTGGTGGTAGGCATCCTGCCCCCCATGGGTAGAGGTGGTAGTAGTGACAGGCATCCAGCCCCCCATGGGTAGAGGTGGTAGTAGTGACAGCCATCCTGCCCCCCATGGGTAGAGGTGGTAGTTGTGGTAGGCATCCTGCCCCCCATGGGTAGAGGTGGTAGTAGTGACAGGCATCCAGCCCCCATGGGTAGAGGTGGTAGTAGTGGTAGGCATCCAGCCCCCCATGGGTAGAGGTGGTAGTAGTGGTAGGCATCCAGCCCCCATGGGTAGAGGTGGTAGTAGTGACAGGCATCCAGCCCCCCATGGGTAGAGGTGGTAGTAGTGGTAGGCATCCAGCCCCCATGGGTAGAGGTGGTAGTAGTGGTAGGCATCTGGCACCCCTGAGTAGGGGTGGTAGTAGTGACAGGCATCCAGCCCCCCATGGGTAGAGGTGGTAGTAGTGACAGGCATCCAGCCCCCCATGGGTAGAGGTGGTAGTAGTGGTAGGCATCTAGCCCCCCATGGGTAGAGGTGGTAGTGGTGGTAGGCATCCTGCCCCCATGGGTAGAGGTGGTAGTAGTGACAGGCATCCTGCCCCCCATGGGTAGAGGTGGTAGTAGTGACAGGCCTCCTGCCCCCCCATGGGTAGAGGTGGTAGTAGTGGTAGGCATCTGGCACCCCCTGAGTAGGGGTGGTAGTGGTGGTGGGCATCCAGCCCCCCATGGATATAGATGGTAGTAGAAGTAGGCATCCAGCCCCCCATGGGTAGAGGTGGTAGTGGTGGTAGGCATCCTGCCCCCCATGAGTAGAGGTGTTAGTAGTGACAGGCATCCTGTCCCCCATGGGTAGAGGTGGTAGTAGTGACAGGCATCCTGCCCCCCATGGGTAGAGGTGGTAGTAGTGACAGGCATCCAGCCCCCCATGGGTAGAGGTGGTAGTAGTGACAGGCATCCAGCCCCCCATGGGTAGAGGTGGTAGTAGTGGTAGGCATCCAGCCCCCCATGGGTAGAGGTGGTAGTAGTGGTAGGCATCCAGCCCCCCATGGGTAGAGGTGGTAGTAGTGACAGGCATCCAGCCCCCCATGGGTAGAGGTGGTAGTAGTGGTAGGCATTCAGCCCCCCATGGGTAGAGGTGGTAGTAGTGGTAGGCACCTGGCACCCCCTGAGTAGGGGTGGTAGTAGTGACAGGCATCCAGCCCCCCATGGGTAGAGGTGGTAGTAGTGACAGGCATCCAGCCCCCATGGGTAGAGGTGGTAGTAGTGGTAGGCATCCAGCCCCCCATGGGTAGAGGTGGTAGTGGTGGTAGGCATCCTGCCCCCATGGGTAGAGGTGGTAGTAGTGACAGGCATCCAGCCCCCATGGGTAGAGGTGGTAGTAGTGACAGGCATCCAGCCCCCCATGGGTAGAGGTGGTAGTAGTGGTAGGCATCCAGCCCCCATGGGTAGAGGTGGTAGTAGTGGTAGGCATCCAGCCCCCCATGGGTAGAGGTGGTAGTAGTGACAGGCATCCAGCCCCCATGGGTAGAGGTGGTAGTAGTGGTAGGCATCCAGCCCCCATGGGTAGAGGTGGTAGTGGTGGTAGGCATCCTGCCCCCATGGGTAGAGGTGGTAGTAGTGACAGGCATCCTGCCCCCCATGGGTAGAGGTGGTAGTAGTGACAGGCATCCTGCCCCCCATGGGTAGAGGTGGTAGTAGTGACAGGCATCCTGCCCCCCATGGGTAGAGGTGGTAGTAGTGGTAGGCATCTGGCACCCCCTGAGTAGGGGTGGTAGTGGTGGTGGGCGTCCAGCCCCCCATGGGTAGAGGTGGTAGTAGTGGTAGGCATCTGGCACCCATGGGTAGAGGTGGTAGTAGTGACAGGCGTCCAGCCCCCCATGGGTAGAGGTGGTAGTAGTGGTAGGCATCCAGCCCCCCATGGGTAGAGGTGGTAGTAGTGGTAGGCATCTGGCACCCCCTGAGTAGGGGTGGTAGTAGTGACAGGCATCCAGCCCCCCATGGGTAGAGGTGGTAGTAGTGACAGGCATCCAGCCCCCCATGGGTAGAGGTGGTAGTAGTGACAGGCATCCTGCCCCCCATGGGTAGAGGTGGTAGTAGTGACAGGCATCCAGCCCCCCATGGGTAGAGGTGGTAGTAGTGACAGGCATCCAGCCCCCCATGGGTAGAGGTGGTAGTAGTGGTAGGCATACAGCCCCCCATGGGTAGATGTGGTAGTAGTGGTAGGCATACAGCCCCCCATGGGTAGAGGTGGTAGTAGTGACAGGCATCCAGCCCCCCATGGGTAGAGGTGGTAGTAGTGGTAGGCATCCAGCCCCCCATGGGTAGAGGTGGTAGTAGTGGTAGGCATCCAGCCCCCATGGGTAGAGGTGGTAGTAGTGACAGGCATCCAGCCCCCCATGGGTAGAGGTGGTAGTAGTGGTAGGCATCCAGCCCCCATGGGTAGAGGTGGTAGTAGTGGTAGGCATCTGGCACCCCCTGGGTAGGGGTGGTGTTAGTTGTTGGCATCCAGGCCCCTATGTGTATATGTGGCATTGGTGATGGCCATCCCGCCCCTATGGTGCTGCTGTTGCTGGTGTAAGTAATTTCTGCATCCCTCTGTGTGTGTGTGATATGTCGGGTACGTGTAGTTTGTTTTTGTGGTTGGTGTCTGACTTACCTTCTGCGCCGTACGCGTCCGTGCCTGTTCCGGTAATAGATGTAGAGTATTGGTAGGACCTGCGCGATGGGATTCATGGTTGGTTCGTCTCGCTCGTCTTTCTCTTTGCTTCGCCTCGTCCTCGTCGCTGGCGTGTTCGTCTCGTAGCCGTGGATCGTCTTGTGGCGCGAATCGGAGCTTATGTACGCCTCTCCCGGATGCTTTGACGTGCCGTGCGTAGCGACGGGTTCGGCGCGTACGGATAGCGCATCGTACTTGTCCGGCCGGACGGGGCTGCATTTTGGCTTCCGTGCGACTCGATTCTGCGTTTCCGGATCCGCATCGGTCGGAGAACTGGGCCTGTATTGGGTGAGTACGACTGGGTCGGGATTTGGGCAGTTGTGCGCATCGTACTTGCTCGTTCGGACGTATGTGCGAATCGGTCGGGAAACAGGCATTCGCCTGGCTTTTTTCCCGGCCGAATGGTATTAGGTGCGCCTCCGACCGGGATCGGAATCGACCCCGTAGTGTCTTAGCTAGTTTGTTTTATAAAACAGGTAGATTAAAATATTATTATACTGACATAAATAAGATTTTTGCAGAAATTCCTATAATTCCTGAATTGAACAAGGTGAAAGTAGCAAAGATGTTTGGTGAATTTTTCTTAGAAAATAAAGAATTGACATTAGATGATGTAGTTAAACATAACCTTACTTGTGAGTTAAAGAAAGAGGAAAAGGTATTTTTAGAGATGGTAGAAAGCAGAAGAGTAAAGTTTCAAAGAAAAGTAGTAGAGGAAGAGATGAAAACACCACTATTGACATTTGAAAGAGAAGGTAATGATAAGAAAAAGACAAATGCAGCTATGACTTTAGATTGGCCCCAACAGGGAAAGTTGTGCATTAGTAGAAATAGAACTAGGTATGACAACTATTTCGTGGGTTCCAGTGATTGCCGAGACAATTATAAAATTTTAGGAGGATGGGGATTCAAAGGAGGAAAAGATCCAATATTTCCAGGGATCTATTATATTTGTGGAAACAGAGCTTATTTCAGGTTGCAGGACCATTGGTATGGGTCATGCTACTTAAGCCTGGTCTTTCCAAAAATCTTTCATGTAGATAGAGAAGAAAAAGGAACACACGAAATGGGTGCAACATTCACACGTAGAAAAAGGGAAAGTTTTTCAGAAATAGTGGGTGACATTTTTGGAGCAATGATACCAGCAGTGGGAATATCTTTGAATGCATTTAAAATTCGGAAATTGTCCACAGTAGTAGATCGTTTATCAACGAATACTGCTGGAGGGTTCTTGATGGTAAATACCGAGATGGTTGCCATGAGAGCTATGGTGATGCAAAATCGACTTGCCCTTGACATTCTTTTGGCAAAAGAGGGAGGAGTCTGTGGAATGCTGAAAGTCCAACATTGTTGCACTTACATTCCAGATAAAAGTGAAAATATACAAAAGTATATAAAAAATATTACAAATTTGCACAAAGAACTTGTTCCACTGGAGGTTGAAAGTGCTTGGGAGAAGCTTGGTAAGAGTTTTTCCTCAATACCAAAATGGTTCACTGAAATAGGCAGTTCTATTGTAGGGAAAGTTTTGATATCAGCAACAGTAGTAATTTTAATAGTGTTATTTTTGAAATTTGTTATTATATGTATTAAAAGGAGAAAAAGACAAAACAAAATGAAAAGAGAAAATAAGATAAATAAAGAAAGAGAACGAGAATTAGGTGAAATAGAACTGGAAGAACTAAAAGAAAGCATGTATGAGAGAACAAAAAGACAAGATGAAAGGGATACAGATGTGTAAAACTAACAAGAAGCAAATGGACAAGAAACAATGCTATAAGTAAAATTGTGTAACATGGGTTTTTGTGGTGATATTAAAAATCACCAAAGGGGGAGTTGATGGAGCAAGGTAAATAAGAAATTTTTGAACCCCTAATATTAATACTAATAATTAATACTACTAATTGTTTTGATGACTAATCAACACTTTACGTCTTTTATAGACATCTTTTATAAGTGGTAACCGCAATTTATGTACAAAAGATAACCTACTAACGCTTGTCAACGTGAAATAATAATAACATAATGGTTTGCGTAATAATTAAAATAATGTTGCATGATTTGTGCTATGTAGTAAACTGTATTGTGGCAAAAGTATGCGGATGGTAAGTAAACATAGCTTTATATGTCGCTTTTGCTAGGTAACACCTAATTGGGGTACGTAGAATGACGGGTGGGAAACGAAAAGGCTTATTTTCTTTGTTTTAATTATGATTGTGTTTGTTTTCATAATAGTTCGTTCAGGCCTGCTAGGCCGCGCTGTAAAAATGGCCGCCGAGGCAGATGAGCTTAATGCGCAAGTGCAAAATGGCTTCCAAGTGGAAGAGAGCTGCAGAAATATGTCACGTGATTGTTTGTAGAGCCCAGCATGAAAAGGATCAAGGTCGGCGTGACCTGTCACCAAGATGGGTGCCAAAAAGGGACTCAGCGAGAATACATGAGAACCAAAGATGCAGCCGTGAATTAACAATGAACTGTTTTAATAAAGATACAAAAGAAGTTACATATGAGGAACTGTCAATCGGATTGGTAATGTCCTAAAACCGTGTGAAAGGACAAAAATTATAAACATTTTCGGAACTGGTTTGAACAAGGAGGGCAATGAGGAGATGCTTGCCACCCCTCCAATGGACCAATTAGCGTGAATCTCGCCCCCAAAGATTGAAACATTTCTGTTTAGTAAGCTAGTAATAGGGTATAAGAGGACCTACTCTTAAGTAGGAGGAGCGCTATTCATACATAATTTTTGAGCACAGAACTTTGACGCTGGAGAATCGCTGCTATTTTCTTTAGGCCATTTTCTTTTAATTTAATTAATCTTTTTGCTTTTAAATCTGACTGGGAAGGAACGAGATCGATGCGGGAAACCTGTATAGGTGGTCCGTCGAGGAGGCCTGTTTAGCGGGACAGTCAGTCAGTTTTGGGAGTTCTATGCTGTGATCTGCTGTGACGAACTTTATTTTTCCATCTAAAAGGGTATGCATAAATTCTCTGAAGTAATATTTCTTATAATGATAATAAATGTATTAATTGATTAATAAAATTGAGACTTTCCTATGCATTTTAAACCATTAGATAAACTTTATTACAATTAAAACTACGAGTATGTGGTTCTTTAGCTCAATAATAAATGCAAATGTTTAATATGTTAAAGTGATTGAGCTGGTCTTAATCACCATCAACTTATTCCTACTAGTTGGTCCATTGACCAATGAGCGGAATACCTTGATGTTTTAGAATTTGACAGGATAAAAACTAATTATGTATGATGTTTAAACAGTTATCTTGTCAACTTTAAAAAGGTATCCCGTTCTCTTCCAGCAGTCATTTAACTTTTTCTCCTAGGTAGAAGGGGATGAGATCCAGGGAATATTTGCGTGAGTGAATGTATATGCGGTGTTATGGGCCCCACCGTAATATTGGTATAGTTGTGGAAAAGGAGTTTTTCCAACCTGGATGCTATGTCCATAGGAGAAGAAATTATATTAGTTGCGCTGGATCACACGCAAATCGAAAGACAAGCTAGGTATTTCTTTCACAGGCCGTGCACAAATCTGCATATGCTACACAGACAAAGAGCTTGAGAAAGTCAAACAGACTGTAAAGTCTCTGTTTATCGCTTATCATCTTATGAAGTTGCGCTGCTGAGGGTTTCTTTTATTTCTCTTGATGGGCTGATGGGTTGATGGGTGTGTCGGTCAGATTTTACGTTCCAGCTGTGATGCGTTTGACCTCCATCTATTCCCATTCAGTGCACCACTTGAACACAAAGGAAAGTGGATTATTCCTTGAGACGTCATGCCACAAGCCGTGCTAGAAAGTAAAATGAGCCTTCAACACTTCCACATGACGAAACATACTGAATGGGTGCCAGTGTTGGACCACAGGCACCATGTCAGCCGGGATGATTTGCTGGGGCGACGCCAAATTACAGCCTAGTTCAGACTCAGGAACGGATGCCAGAGACAGAATCCAGCCATATCTGACCACGAGAAAGGTAAAAGTGAGGAGCAATTGCCCAGGTGCAATATCTCTGATTTCTTCTTGAACCAACTGAGCATCATCCAGTCTTGAAAAGCTTTCAGGCAGTTTGCCACTAAGGGGGGTGGTTACTCCGTTTACTATGAAGAAAATCTGAGGATCACCTATTGACATGTCATGGCTGATGCCTTTGCCAGAATGTAGGCTGGTGGGACCATGGGGCTTTGGAACAGTATTGGTGAAAAGGCGAAGCCCTATGGGTCCTTGCGGTTGACCGAGTGATGCCAGAAAGGCAGGAGCTTAAACCTGTGCGGTTACTCAGGAACAATGTGAGCCAGGGTAGTATTGTTCCATTGACTCCAGTGGATGTAATCAGGCGACTGAATGATATATTTTCAATTATATCAAAAGCCACAGAGATCTCCAAAAGAATCAGAGTGCACGCTTCTCCTTCACGGGACTCGAATCATGGAAGTTCTTTTCCGATGTTTAACAGAGTTCTTTTTGTTCCCTCTGCACAGATGGGCTCCCTGGTGGAATGTTGTTTAAATTGTTGTCAGTATCCTGGACCTAGGAGAATTTGGTTGCCACCACTATTTCAACCTCTTTCACGATGCATGAAATACCAGTTGAGTCTGGACTCTGGAGTTGGATTGAGTTCCAGGATTGGAGGGTTTTTTAATATTCATACCTGGAGTGATTATAAAATGCTTGTGTTTGTGAGGCACATAACCGTGGCTTTGGGGCTTACTGTCCAGTATACCATGTAGATTACAAACAATTGGAGAAACAGGCAAAGAACCCTTAGGCTTCTCAGAACAAATACCTCGAACGTATGACGTACATGGGGGAAATGGAGGCAAAAAGCAAAGGAACAAACACTGCAAGTCGTTAAACTTCTCTGTACCTTAAAACTCCCTAAACGCAGGAGTGATTGCTGGATCGCCGCCCAAAGTGAACAAGAGGTGAAAATGGGCCTGAGCATTCTTGTGAAGGAACTGAGGGAAGTTGCTGGGACATGGCATAGGGGCCAATCTGTTCCACAAGTTACCCAGTTAGCCTTAGGTAAGGTGCTCTGGTATTGCAGACACGACTCCCTGCTTTTCTTACATTTTGAAGTAGCAGAGAGGCGTCATGTTCCTAGAGACGGAAGGTGGAGTGTGAGCAAATGGAATGAACAGCTGTACCTCAAGACACACTGTCAAAGTCTATCACTAACAGAAGTGACGGAGAATGCACACCCTGTCCATTGCCTTTTAGGTTCCTAGCCTAGGATCTCAGACGCAACACTCCCAAAAAAAAGATTCCACCTAACTATGACTGACGTGATGTGTGAAATCAATTGCATGATCCACCTCAATCAAAACTGAGGTACAACCTATAGAAATTTATAAAATTAAGCAAGATATCTACAATGATGATTCTATGTACTGATGTTTAAATTGCAGAAGGCGGCATTGCCCTGATAGGTCTGCTGGAGATCAACTCTTAAGATTATCTGTGCAGCTAGTGAATGCCCAAGCGAACTTCCTAGACCCGCGCTCACAAAACCTGTGTATGCACTCTTTTTCTGTACATAACTAGACTCATTTTGCACCGTCAAATACTACTTGAGACTTTGTACCTTGGGAAAAAAGGAGCCATTAAAGAAACTCCAATCTTCAGTGCAGAGCTCACCCACCCTGACCAAGCTTCCAAAAACATCACTCTGCTCTATGGAAATGGGAGTCACATAGACAAAGAGATGGGGATGTTTACTCAGGGTACCTACCTTGTGGGAATCCTTGGAATATGTCTCCTGAGGTCAGGGCATGGCTTTAGAATAGGATCTGAGCGCCTGTCTCTGTGTAATGCACCACAGATCCCCTATGTTGGGCGGCCACTGCTCGAACTTGGAGGTGTTGAGGCAGCGCAGTGGTTTATTGCCACGTCTGATGCCAATCTAATCCTTATGTAATCTTCAAACCGTCATATGTGCCAAAGCTCATTCCCTCAGAGGCCGGAACACAAGACCTGCAACTTACAAACACCCTTTGGGCCAAAACGCACTGCAGAGTCAATGCTTGGTCACGCTCTCTGGGTGTGAACAGTCGCGGTGATACAACATTGGAGCTAGAAATGGTCTCTCGCGTTATTTCCACCATGACGAAATATCACTGCCGTGCAATTGAGACTGTGCCAGCAGGTACAGTGCCAGGCAGTGCCCTGCCAACAGCGGCATGTTTGACAAACAGCAGTAAGCCTCAAACCGTAAGCTATACAAATGCAACGCCTCTGATTGGTGTTGGCCAAGTGCCTGTCTTGTGCTCCACACCTGAACTGACACAGGAGGAGGCTTACTGTCCTGGGGAGCTGGCAGGCCGCCGTTGTCACCCCACGCAGAGAGGATCAAGGAGACAAACGTGACCTTTGGCGGTTTTACCCTTTGTGTCAAGAGATACACAGTGGGGGCACAAGTAGCAGCGCTGCTTCTAGCAGGTATGACAGGGACGATTGCTCCTTCAAAGAAGCCCCCCGACCTCTGCAACGCAATTCACAGCTGACAAACCTCTGTTTATGTGCTTTTCATGCATCACCTGGACCTGCGGCCTGCTCTAGCTGCCCAAGCCCCTGGACCAGTTCGAGAACTAGCAACGTCTTCAGTATCTGAATATGCAGCTAGTAATTTGTTGCAAAAATCTGTTTTATGCAGTTTAACGTAAGTCACTTTAAAAATTGCTTTAATTCAGAACGTGTGGTAAAGTGAACAGGTACTGCTGTTTACAAGTAATTAGCCAAGTAATGAACTCTAACAGTGCAAAAAACATAAACACACTGCGGTAAGTATCGCCTTATCTGCGGAGAACTGGTCACTTTCAGGTAAAATTATTTCGGAAGAGTTATAACGCTTGTTCCCTCTTTCATTATTTAAACAGTAGTTGTAATTGTGCTCCGTGGCCTGCCTTTAACACTGTATTATTGCTCTAAAACTAGCATGGTAACATCACAACTCAACTGTGATGACGTATTACAGTTTAGTATTTAAGTTATTTTCCTATTACAGGTAACTAGTGATTCACAACTACACAGTAATGAAGAAATTAGGAAATTAAACTTACACTTTTGTAGTCTGTCCAGTAGTACACGTGGCGGCCACTCGTAGTGCATCACCCTTCCATAGAAAATAAAGCAAATGTGCATTTGTATAAGGTCATACTGAAGTGTTGTAGGAAGTCAATGAAGTGAGGTTTGGACCACCTTCGTTATGTAATGCCTATTTCATTTTGTCTTTATAGTGTCTTGACTTGCCGCACATGCATTGCTGTAGATGTATGAAGTATTGTCCTCACCAGGTTTTGCAGATAAACTGTGAATATGCAGGGAATAAACCAAAATGATGCCACCCTATGGAATGTGTCTGAGAGACCCCTGAGACTCTGTACCTCACACATGTACTTAGGCCTTATTCTGACTGGAAGCCACTGAAGGCTGGGGCCGCACCTCAGTGGCATTATGTGCCATTGTTACGCACCTGTGAAAATGGCTTTGTTCTTCATGCCTGTGCCAAAACTACAGATTAAACATGGACAGTCTTGAACATGTTTAACGAAGATAATGGGCTTGATGTGGAGTCAGGCAGAGCAACACTACCCTGTGGTTGTTTAAGAATTGGTAGGCTTTTAAGAATGGGTAGACTTTTAGGAATGGGTTGCCTTTTAAGAAGGGTGGGCTTTTAAGAATTGGTAGGCTTTAAGAAGGGATGGGCTTTTAAGAATTGGTAGGCTTTTAAGAATTGGTAGGCTTTTAAGATTGGGTAGGCTTTAAGAAGGGATGAGCTTTTAAGAATTGGTAGTGAATGGGTAGGCTTTAAGAAGGGATGGGCTTTTAAGAATTGGTAGTGAATGGGTAGGCTTTAAGAAGGGATGGGCTTTTAAGAATTGGTAGTGAATGGGTAGGCTTTAAGAAGGGGTGGGCTTTTAAGAATTGGTAGGCTTTTAAGCATTAGTAGGCTTTTAAGAATGGGTAGGCTTTTAAGAATTGGTCGGCTTTTAAGAATTGGTTTCATTGAGGCTTTAGGAGATGCAAATCACACAGTCCCGACTTTTAGAGGAAGGGGGAGGGCTGCAACTATTGATTATATGTTTCCAAGTTCCAACTTTTTGTCTTGGTTTCTAAAAGGGGCGATTTTGCCAACAGAGTGGGGAGATCATAACGCCCTATGATCCTCTATGCTCTTACTGATTAAGGGACTCGCTTGCAATAGTAATTTGATATCCATTACACAACATTCTTCCGATGGCTTAAGATTAGTTTGGCGCCTGAAAAAGCCCTTAGAAACCTTATCCACTATCTTTAAAACTCATTTCATTATTCTTCATTTCTTTTTCTTTTACTTATGAAATATTTAATGATTATTTGTACAAAGTATTGTTATTTAATTAACTTTCTCAAATAAACTTATTCTTGAAACTTAAAACTCATTTAGGAGCATTTCTTAACTGTCTAGCAGAGATCGGGCAAGAGTTGGCGGTTATTCACTATCACAGGCTAACAGAGATCATTAGAGAGTCAATGCTCAAGCCAATCCAACCAAACAACAGGGATCCTAGATGGTTCGATGAGATCTGCTCAAAGGCTACCCAAAAGCTGAGGAAGGCGTTAAACACGTGGCCTAGGTTTAGGAGCGAGATCTCCCTGGTTGGGAGAGAGTACAAACTTACGTTTTTAAACAGGAAGAGGGAACTCCACAAACGGGACTGGGAGCTACTAGCATTCGAGAAGTGGGATTTAGTGAAATCAATTAAAATCTAGAAATTCTCCTATCAATTCCCCTCTTCAGAATACCATTTTAGGTTCAGATTGGGTTACTCATTTCCTCCCCATTTACTCTACTGCAGAAGATTCTAGTGCGCTATCTGAATTACTTAACAGATTACAGACTTCCCCACCTCTGATATTAACGTTACACGAAGTAGACTTGCCCATCCATCATAGCAAGGGAGGGAAAGCACCAGGCACAGATTGGGTACCTATGGATTTGGTGAAATCTATGCCAGAAATTTGGGGGCCCCTTATCACTAACATATTCAACTCCTGTTTAAAAACAAATATTCCCCCTTCCTGGCCCACCGCAACAATCGTGCCGATATTTAAAAAGGGCGATCTCTTGTCCTCTAAATGTTACCACCCTATATCACTTATTTACAGCATGATCACAATTATTGGTAGAGTCATCTATAACTGTCTAGTAAATTGGGCGATGGACAAGAGCATTCTTTCCCCTTTCCAATTTGGTTTCCGCTCGAAATTAGGCACTAACGATCAATGTTTGAACCTGGCGATAATAATTTCTAAGTATACCAACGCCAGGCGATCCCCCATTTATCTTGCTTTTATGGACCTGTCCACTGCCTTTGATTCAGTGGACAGAACCAAGTTATGGACAATGTTGCTGGATCAAGGAGTGGACCACCCACTTATTAATTTTTTATTCTCACTACACTTAGACTTATCGGCTAGAGTGCGCTTAAATTCTTATGGCGAGATTTCCACTGTCTTCCCCCTGAGGAGTTGAGTGTGGCAGGGATGCATATTGGACCCTCTGTTATTCATTTTGTATGTAAATGGACTAACGGTCCATTTAACCTCACGGCCCTCAGACACTCCTAGAATAGCAGGCTCTTCAATCCCCACGCTACTCTACGCTGATGATGCGGTGCTGTTTGCCCTCACTCTGAATGCATTGAGGCATCAGGTGGAGGCCTTTGCCTCTTTTATGTCAAATTTGAATCTGAAAACCAACTACACAAAATTACACATCATGTCCTATGGACCAGGAAAAATAAGGCTGAATAAAATCAGCTTTAATGGGTAAGACCTAACTGCTGTGGACAACTTCTGCTACTTAGGTCTAACTTTTAGCTCCTCAGGGTCTTGGAACCCCCACCTGGTGCAGGCCAGACTTAAACTTTGCAGAACTGCAGGGACTGTTTGTAACCTGTCAAGAACAGAGTCTAGAGGGACTGTACTTCCTCCCTTGGAGGTATACAATTTTCAGTGCATTAGTGCAGCCACATATGGGACTGGTGTCTTAACAATTGCGCTGGCCTACAGTCCGAGGAAAATCACTTTTTTCGGCAGCTACTGTGTTTACCACCTACCGCTTCCAGTTTTATTTTACACTCAGAATTAAACCAGCTTTATATATCGGAAGAATGGGTAAGCTTTTGAGAATGGGTAGGCTTTTACCCATTGGTAGGCTTTTAAGAATAGCTAGGCTATTACGAATTGGTAGGCTTTCAATAATGGGTAGGCTTTTCCACACCAGGCTTTAATGGGTGGGGAGAACCATACCCAATGTTTCCGGCTTGTAATTCCAGCTGGAAAAATCATAAGCGGCTGTGGCTACAGCAGCAACCCAGTCTGAAAACCAGTTTATTTCCTAACAGTGGGGGCATACAGTGTCCCCCCCTGCTAGAAGAAAACTTCCCCTTTGCTACCCTACTCTCAACATCCACCTCCCTTACATCGCAACTCACCCATGGGCCCTCCCATATATTTAGCACCTGCTCAGGGAAGGTGGAAAATGTACGCAGTAATGCCCCACAGAACTGTGTATTTTCTGTGGGTTTACAACTTGAAAAATCGGCCCAACATGTTAATACCGCATTTCATGGGGTTTCACTCATAATTGTATGGTACTGGTGTGGAATTAGAGCATGGTACTGATGTGGAATTAGAGCACGGTAGCAATAAAATTGCATTACATTTTGCTGATACCCTAGTCCTGTGCATCTTGCATTCAGGACCTATATGTGGAGTTCAAGTTCCGTGAAATTTGATTATTTTAATGTGGTTATAGGGGAACCCTATATTCAAATATTGCTTAAAATCGGACTGTCAGATTAGGATATCTGTTCTTGATCTACAACACTAACCTGTACTAGTGTAACCAGTATTGCCAGCGTAACAGTAACCAGCACCATCCCATTATGAGTAAAACCCCATGGAACAGGGTGTTCACAAGTGAGACCCATTTTTCTGATCATATAAAACCACACACTCTTTTCAGGTTTGCTTTCCTTGAAGCTTGACTGACTCCTCTGTTTCAAAGAAGCCCTCTCTGGGCGTTCTCAACCGCTGCCAGGGGAAATCGCTGCCTCAGTTCTCAGGTTAGTATCTCCTAGTGCCTGGATTGCCTAGCAAGGCGTGGCTTGGCCCACAGAGGTATTTATACCATTCAGTCCAAAATGGCCGCGAGAGTTCAAAGTCTTGCGTAACCATAGAAGGTCAGGTTCTAGCATGTTCCACATTCTACCATGTTACCGTTCAATCCTCCAGCGTGTTTTCTAAATGGCCCCAATAAACCTAAAGCTTGTGATCACTGCAGTTCAGTGCAATGGTGCTCAAGAGCGTATTACTTCATGTGACCACTGAATTATAGCACAATAGCGTTCAAGAGCATATTAGAGCATGAGAGCATTTTATAATCCTTTCAAGACTCATCTCGAATGTGTTTTTTAAAGAGAGAACAGGTCTTGACCAGGAATGATGCTGATATTTGCATCTCCACCTCCTCATGCACCAAGTCCACCAAACCTGTGCTTGGCTGTCAGAGTAATCTGGGTTGTTTGAGATGAAACTGTGACTGTGACACTGACTTAAAGACAGACCCTTTAAACTATGCAATCCTTGATGTATGTGCACCGATCTTCACGTGTGTTTACAAATGTACGACCCAGGTACCTATTCGGAATTTGGTTAACTTTAGTAAAATATTTCAAATGTTATAGCCAAAAAATGTATTTTAATTTCCTATGGCTGACTAAAGTGGCACCACTGTGCAGCTCACATGTTATTGTGTATGTTTATATAGAGGATAAATAGTTGGTAGCTGCGTATTAGTGTCCTGCACTGCCATTGAGGGCTTCATGTGGATCACTAGTGATATTAAAGTGTTCTTCTAAAATGTAATCAACCACGTGGCTACGTGATCTGTGTATGTCACCAAAATTACACCAGAACATTAATTGTTATGTATTTATTACCCTACATATTTTTTGTAAACAGGAACATGTGTCTGAAGCCATGTGATGTATACTATCCTGATTTCTTGTTTCCTCTTTGCCTGAAATTTATAACTCAAAGGGATAATACAATTTTAGTAAATTATTGCGACTAAGGGGGTCATTATGATGTCGGGCGGATAGCCACAGCCCGACCGGCGGTGGCGATCCGCCCGACATCTTTCCCTGCCCGCCCTCCATTTACCCCCGCCATATTACAATGGCGGGGGGACAGCGGCAGACGGAAAGACCGTCCCCCGCATTTCCGCCGGCAGGCAATCGTTACGATTGCCTGCCGTGTGGATCTGGGGCATAATATGGCGGAGGTGCCGAGCAGGCACCGCCATCCATATTATGATGTGCCAATTCAAAGGCCTTTCCACGGCGACGATGCCGCCATGGAAAGGCTGGCGGTGATTGCTTTGGGGGCCCGTTACGGGCCCCCGGGGGGTGGGGGGCTGTGGGGCTGCACTTGGGGGGTACCTATGGTACCCCCCTACATTGCCATACACAATGTGGCAGGCACCGCGCGGTGCCTGTCACGTTTTGCATGGCAATGCAAAGCATGCACTTTTAACATTGCGGACGGAGCTGCACCCAGCAGCACCGTCCGCAATGTTAAAGTCCAGAATGCGCCCGCCTGTGTGGCGGGCGCATCCAAATTGGCCTCGTGGGACCGCCGCACCTCTGGCGGTCGGTCCCATTTTCCGTTACGGTGGCGGGCGGACAAAGACCGCCCGCCATCGTAATGGGGCCCTATGTAATTCATGTTCCTGTGGCATAAGGACCCATAAACGACTTCTGAATGGATCTTATGCTTGGTTCACTGATAGAATATCGATGACAAAAACATCAATGTTAAAAATGTCAAAAAAAAATATAGAATACAAAAATATCGACTCCCATACCTACACAGGTAAGTACAAAAATATCAAATCAAAAATATCGATGTAAAAAATATAGATGTAAAAAATATTGATTTAAATATATATAAAAAATAAAATAATATGTATTAAACATATTAAATATTAATATTAATTTTAAGGAAATAAATTTAATGTAATATGCATTTTGACAAAATATAACAAATAAACGTAATTAAAAAAAGATAAACACACAAACATAATAATTTATACATATATATATATATTTACTTTTAAATAATTAATAAACTATTATCTTTAATTTATTTTAAAACTTTAAAATTATATAAAAATAAAATATATATATCTATCAATAATTTAAAATATAAAAAAATTCAATAATAAATTAAAACATTAAACTATTAAAAAATATTTAAACTTAAATTTCCCAATACAATCAGTGCAACAATAGGGAAAGTGTTGGATAGCGGAGGGGTAAAAATTACTATTCCCACTCCACTGAGAGCAACAGTAAGGAAAGTTTTGGATAGCAGAGGGGAAAACGATTACTATTCCCACTCCAAAGAATGCAACAGTAGGGAAAGTGTTAGGTAGCGGAGGAGTAAAAATTACTATTCCCACTCCAAAGAGTCATAATGGGCCTGTGCACACGTCTATGGTATATGCAGAGCAATTTCTCTATTGATTCTACTTCCTCTGTAGCAATATTACAAAAAGTTACACAAAAGAAACATGTGAAGAAGAGCACTCTGAAATGTTGTTTGTTCTTCTTTTTTACTTTTGATCGATTGCCCGGCCAACACGTGTTTCATCTGGGATGTAACCCAACACTTCTTCAGGGCTTATAGGCAAATGAACGGTCGTGTAAAATCTCTCCGCCGGTTATACTTCCGTCCCGGCTGGACCAAAGAATAAGGGATTACTGCAAATGCAGGTGGTTCCAAAGTACGGGCCAAGTGATGGACCTGGGTATTGGTGGCACTCCTCTTAGATGCTCGTAAGCATGGGCAGAAAGGTCGGCGTTCAGGCGAGTGGTGCCTTGGAGCCGAGGAGTGCTGACTACGCGTGTTGACGACCGCTACAAGTGACCGGAAGTGACTTCCGGTCACTCGTAGCGGTCGTCAACACGCGCAGCGCACACGCTGCCACGAACCTTCAGCAGTCAGCACTCCTCGACTCCAAGGCGCCACTCTCCTGAACGCCGACCTTTTTGCCCATGCTTACGAGCATTTGCCTATAAGCCGTGAAGAAGTCTTGGGTTACATCCCAGACGAAACACGTGCCCATTGTGATTTTCTGTTGACCTTGTGTCTCTCTTTGGGGGTTCAGGGTTACCCCCCTCCTGTCGCACCGTCTCAGATTTATATTCAGCATTTACAAACGCATACATGAGCAGGCGCCATCGCATACCGCATACGCACAAACCCTTGCCTCCAAAGAGTGCAACAGTAGGGAAAGTGTTCGATAGCGGAGGGGTATAAATTACTATTCCCACTCCAAACAGTGCAACAGTAGGGAAAGTGTTGGATAGCAGAGGGGTAAAAATGACTATCCCCACTCCAGTGAGAGCAACAGTAGGGAAATTGTTGGATAGCGGAGGGGAAAAAATGACTATTCCCACTCCAAGGAGTGCAACAGTAGGGAAAGTGTTGGATAGCGGAGGGGTAAAAATTACTATTCCCACTTCACTGAATGCAACAGTAGAATAACTGTTGGATAGCAGAGGGGTAAACTTTTTTATTCCCACTCCAGTGAATGCAACAGTAGGGAAAGTGTTGGACAGCGGAGAGGTAAAAATTACTATTCCCACTCCAGTGAGTGCAACAGTAGAGAAAGTGTTGGATAGCGGAGGGGTAAAAATGACTATTCCAACTCCAGTGAGTGCAACAGTAGGCAAAGTGTTGCATAGTGGAGGGGTAAAAATTTACTACTCCCAATCCAGTGAGTGCAACAGTAGGGAAAGTGTTGGATAGCGGAGGGGTAAAAATCACTACTCCCACTCCAGTGAACGCAACAGTAGGGAAAGTGTTGGATAGCTTGTGGAGAAGTGTGGCTCAATGGTTAGAGCGGCAGACCCTGATGCAGAGATCTGGCCCGGGACCAGGGTTCAATTCCCGCCTCGGCGGGTCTTGGGCTCAATTTCCTCGGACCTGATAATTCTCGCCTCGGTGCCTATTCTAATCATGGGTCCCACTCTGCAACTCTGGGCAAAAGCTTGCTTAATCTCCACAACGGCCCCAACAGCGCTGGGATGCCTGGCTTCACCCTGGGGGTGCCCAGGAGTGGACATTTCACAGGGAAAAGCCAGGAAGGGTTCCACAGCGGTATGCGTACAGCGCCTGGACACCCCTTTGGGGGTATGGGTGCGCTTTACAAGTACAAATTTCAATTTCATAGCGAAGAGACAAAAATTACTATTCACAATCAAACAGTTAAAACAAAAATAAAAAACATTAAAAATTATAAAAATAAATAAACAATATTTAGAAATGAAAAATCTAATATATTAAATATATAAAAAGAAAAAATATTATAATATTAATTACATATAAAAATAACTACAAATAATATATAATATAAAATAATAAATACATTTATAAAATAAAATTCTTTTAAACTAGAAGATATTTACAAACAAATAAATTAATTAATATATAAATGTATTTATTGTATTTCCTACCCTATAACACCACACCAATAACAAAACACTTCAACATTTTTATTACATTTCCCCCCAAAATTAACATAATTAATAATCAATTAAAAAATATTATTAATAAAGAAAACTAATAAACATTAATTAACTACACACACTTTAACACTATGATATCCACAACACACACCTAAATTAAACTCTAAAATAATAAAACACAATTAAAACGTATTTATAAATTTAAAACTATTACTATTAACAAATAATAATAAAGTAATTAAAATGCATTTAATACCCACCCTTTTCCCCTTTAAAAGTAAAAATAACAGACCAAAAATTAAACATTTACCCAAAATACATATCAAATAATTAACATTAACAACTATATATTAATTAATTAAATACAAATTACTTCCCACCCTTTACTCCTATAAACACCAAAAACACACCTAAAATTAATTACACAATTGCTATAATTAATTACCAATTAATTAATTAAAATTAATTACCAAACAATTATTAATTCATCAATTACAAATAAATTACCTCCCACTCTTATGACCTATAAACACCACAACACACACCTAAAATTAATTACACAATTGCCATAATGAATTACCAATTAATTAATTAAAATTAATTAACAGCCGATTATTAATTCATCAATTAAAAATAAATTACCTCCCACCCTTAACACCATTAAACACCACAACACACACCTAAAGTTAATTACACAATTACCATGATTAATTACCAATTAATTAATTTAAATTAATTAGCAACCAATTATTAATTAATTAATAATAAATTAGTTTACACGTTTAACACTATAACATCTCAATTAAACAAATATTAATTAAAAAAAGTAATCAATAAATTTAATATAATTAAATTACTTCCCAACCTATTCCCCTATAAACCCACAACCCGCTACGGAACTAAAAATGCAAAATGTAATAACTACTAAAAATTTAACACATATATCTAAAATACAAACAATTCTTATACAAAAAAACATACAACACATACATATAAAATATATACTAAAATACATAACATTAATAAACAAATGATATTTTTAACAACTATATTTTTGCAAATGATATTAAACACTTATCATCGAAAACCTTACATAATGTTTTTGAGAAGTTGCAGTTACCATCAGGGCCAGGGGCACAATAAAGCCCCTGTAAGTAGCTGCCATGCGTCACCACCACAAGAGGCCACAAATGGGTGCCAGTTTGCATCAAATGGATCCCATACGATCTGTTGCTAGCAGAGAAAGAGCATCCAAACAGAAACAGTCAATTTGCTTGGGGCATGGAAAATCCTTGCACGCTAGCTTTTATACTACCATAGCACCAACAAATTTACTGCTCAGTCCCTTCAGGCATGCCTCCAGCGCAATGGCTGCGGTAATCTATGGATATGGTTGTGTTCACCATTATGCATGTCCTATTGCCAAGCAGAGTAGGCAGTAGGAAGAAAGCATAGCCTGACATCCTACTGTTTGCCCAGTAACATTTATTGGTGCTGCAAGGGTGTGATGAAAAAGTTATGTAAAACCAAAGAGCTATGTGAAGGATAAAAGATTTTCAAAGGGAAAAAAGGCCCAAATGTACTTGTTTTTATGCAGCACAGTCTCCAAATTTGCAGCGCTGTGTTGTGCAAGGGGAAATCCTAGCACAGGGGGATATCTACTAAGAATGGTCTTCTGCTGCTTGTCATCCCCTGCACTAGCTCTCACACAAGGATGTCTTGTGTGACACACAGTCTCGCACCATGATGCATAGGCGAGTGGCTGCTGTTTTGATCAGCATTTTCACTGGAAGCACACCCTACCTGTACAAATTCACACATTGGATGTGTCTTGTGCACTGTAGAGCACACATGCAATGCAATCGCTTTTTTTTTTTCAAGAAACAAATACATTTCCCTTCTTTGTGCTTGCTCCAGATTGGCAGTAGAGTTTGATGTAAAATCCAGTCTGGCTATCTTAGTCGGACTTTGTGTCAAAACCTGTGGGTGTTTGCGCAGATCCACCCCAGTGATGTACATTTGATGGCCCCTTTATACAAGGAAAAACAAAGCAGCAATAAGATGTATTTGCACTGAGAAAAGGGCGCCTTCTCAGTGCAAAACACATTTTGTGCTGGAACGTAAATAGGGGCAGATTTACAACAAACTGACGCATCTGTAGAGATGCGTCAGTTTGCCTTCGCCTCCTTGCGAAACCCTTGAGCCACCATGGATGTGCCGTATTTACAATACGGCGCACCATGGTGCAAGGATTGACAGATGTGTCAGAAATTCTGACACATCTGTTGGCGCAAAAGTCACGCATTGCTGGAGTCGTGTTGCAAGCACAACGCAACTCCAGCAATGCATGTGGAGGCCTATACTTATTGTGCTGCGTCACTCCATATGCCTGCTCCAAGCAGGTGTAAGATTTTGACGCAGTGGCGTCCTAGAAGTGGCGCAGTGAAATCTTGTGGATTTCACTGCGTCACTTCTACGAGGCTTTCCTGCGCGGGAACGCCCACCCTGCATACATTATACCTGAAGCAGGTATAATGTGGCCCAGGGCTTTACAAGGTGACGCATCTCCCTAGATGCATCACGCTGTTAATGGGCCGCAATGCAGCACAGTGTTTACGCCGCTGCCTCACAAAAAGTGACGCAACGGCGGCGCAAAAGTGACGCAAGGGGCTTGTAAATCTGCCCCATAGTGTTTTCTGCCACTTTGCATCACTTAGCGTTGCTTTGAACCAGCACAAAGTCTTAGTAAATCTGGGCCACAATATGCATTCCTATCTAAGATATCTTTAGTGACCAAATTCCATCCTGGGTACATCTTGACACGGTTTAACTGAGAACACGCAGTTTGTTTTACTCGATTTGATTGGACATGACCTACAGAAAGGGTAAGTATGGCTGTCAGGGGTTATGCCGCCGAGTCATGCGCCCTGACGCAGCTTCCCAGGTCCTACTGTGACTCAGAACGCACACACCCGCGAACTCGGCGGGACCTCATCCTCTCTCTCGTGTCTCACCCTCCTATCCCCGAGGCTACAGGGATGTTTAGGGTGGGGAACTAGAGCCGTGTGGGCCTACGTCACGCCTGCTTCCAGGCCTAGCCTCGGGATGATGAGCAGTCATTCCCGTAATGGGGCTTCTAAGGCAACGACAGCGCCCGAGGCCTGCACTTGCCTGTCATTTTTGAAGGATACTTACAGCAGGTAGCTAGCTAGCTCTGAAGATTCAAAAATATTTAAAAAGCACCAAGACGCAGAACGCTTCAACTTCATAAACACTGCATACAGCACATCTTGTCTAGAGGGAGCCCTGACTCAAAGTGCTTATAGACACCCTCAGCACTGGTTGAGACACAAAGAAATAACAAGGAGAAGCGAAAGAAAATGTATTTAGCTGAAATAAGTCACAGCCGTTCAATATAACAACCAGTTTGTAACTAGTATGGGCAAAGGCAATAGGTATCACCTTTAGGTGGAAGCGACTAGCTTTGACAATGAGTTTTGGTGATGCCGAGCAGCATCGGTAAAATCACAATGCTTTTTGCCGATATTAATTGCCATTTAAAAAAAAAGCTGAATGATGCGGCCACTGCTGGAGGTCTCATCATTCTGTAGGCGTGCGCATACGTCATTACGAATGCACACGCATACAGATTGGCAGAGGCTCCATTTTCTGTTATTTATTATTGATCGGTTTAAGATACTGAGCGCCATTTACATCAGCCAATGAAAAAAAAGAAATTTGAAGAGCTCAAAAGCACTTTTGTGGAGGGTCGGTAGCAATTTGCCCCTGTCCCTTCCAAAGTGGTGTATATATTTTTAAAAAGAACCGCAGGGTTTAGGGGCTCACAGAGGAGCAAGTGGGTGGGTGGGCAGCAATGGGGAGTAGACGGTTGGCTTTTAAATTAAAAATTAAAGGGACATGCAGGACACAAGGGAAACAGCAACACGGTAGCAGGGGGAGAAACACACAGACAGAGCAACACGGGGCACCCGATTGGGGGGGGGGGGGGCTTGGTGGCAGGAGAAAACTACACGAGGAAGACAGCAAAACCGGGGCAGGTTGGAATTCAGTGAGGGGAAAAGAGGCGCAAGGGAGAGAGCCAAAAACACATGCACTGTCACGGAGTGCTCAAACAAAAAAGAAAAATATGGACGCAGTGGGAGAATACAAGCCAGCCAAACAAAAAACGATAAAGAAACTTTGCTTCAGGGATAGTAAAAACACAAGATGAGCAAGTAAATCCATCGAATAAGAAGCAAGCATATGACAATTCAGGTTTGGTCCCTTCCAATTTGTGAATTGAAGTGTTTGCGACCTCAGTCTAGGTCACTACATCTGACCCTGATCTGATCTTAACTGAGAAGAATTACTTGGCAACGGTATAAGGAGGAAAGGAACAAATGAGTGTTTAGGTCCAAAGTGAGTGACGTGCAACACGAGTGTTTATATGTTCTCCACAAGACTGTGCTTGATCTTCTAGAGGGCTGTGTTTGTTTATAGTTTTACCCGTCTGTACCAAGTAGTTGTGTAAATTTACTTTCCAGAGTATGGTACTCAGCCTGTTGGGTGTATGTGTTGTCATCACAAAGGAGGGGAACCTTAATTGATGTTTTTCCGGATCCCCCCCCCCCCACAAGGATGGAGATTATGTAGATTTTTTTTTGATATTACAATATTAGGGCTTCCAGTTTTATCGTATTTTTTTTTACAATTCCATCTGTATTTAGCCATATTTCTTTTTTGCTCATTTATCTGTATTCACCCATATTTATTTCGTGCTTAGTGTAAAAAATGAAGCTGCAATGAGCATATTTCCACATTTGGTTAACCAACAAATGTTTACTCATGTTTGAATGACCAACAGGTTTTTGCCATTTGCAGTACAATAGTCATTTGAAACCATTTGCATCCTAGAACAGCTTAAACATTGTACTGCTGCAGCTATTTAAACTTCATTAGAACATCTATTTACGTTTTTCCTCCAAAAGAAAACCTATTTTCCTAGAGTCCTACAAAAACATTGACCACATTCCGGGAGGACATTGGTGCAGAGTATGGCGGGCTGAACTCGCGGAATTTGACTCTGCGAAATTCCACAGAGTTACAAAAAAACTCTGTGAGATTCCATGGAGTTCCGTCAACGGGCGGAAATAGGCACCTCATGAAGTAATGTAACACCAGGAGAGTGTTTCATGCTCACAAATCAGCACTAACGGCTTCAAGTGGCGCATCAGAGGGCGCAGCTACTTGAGTTGATTTTGCTGCCACTCAAGTAGATTTTCTACTCGAGCAGCAGCCTTCTGACCGCGAATGGTGGCGATCACCCACGTTGGAAAAATCTCACCAGATGTCCTCTTAGCAACCAAAAATTGCTCTAGGTGATGTCAAATCTTGCTCGCCAACTTACTGTTTTGGAGCATGCACAAGAAAAAATTACACCAAGCTGTGATTGGCAGAATTTGGCCAGAACTCAGCAAAATTCTGTCAATTCCACCAGCGGAAAAGAATATTTCGCCCACCCCTAGTACAAAGGAAAGCAAAGAGTAGTAGGAGTAATATAAAAAGACAAACGTTGGCGCTGGCTTCTTGTTTTCACATTCTTATACATTTTGTTTTGTGATTTTTCTCAAGCTTTGGTGGAGCCAATTATGCCTACACATAGACTCATCAAAAAGGGTGTTTCCTGGGGTACTTATTTTTGATATTTGCAGTGACTAATGCTACAAGGATCTGCTACCCAGTCTACTTGGATAGAACCCGAGAAGCAAAAACCAACATCTGCATCCCAGGAGGGTCAAGAACACGTCCTTGCCTGCTTCTGAGTTTATGATGCCCCCTAAACTTGCACCTATTTACAGACACATTACAGTCGAGCAGCAACCACTCGAGATGGTTACAGAGAATGTGGCCTCAGGAAGGTCTCAGAACACCCAGCTAATTTTTTGTGACACTGAATCACCCATCCCTGAGCCTGAAAAGAACTACATTGTTTTATTGTTTTCTTCAAGGCCCCAGGGTTAGGGGCAGCTCCTCCGCAACGGCGGTGGAGCATCACCCCACTGGTTCAGAGTCAGCAGGTGAAAAATAAAACAATGTTCAATCATTTCATTTGCTGGCTCTGAGCCAGCGTATGCAGGGAGGGGCAGGGCCGGGGCATGGGCATGGGAGGGTGCGGAGGAGTGCTATGTGTGCTTCTAAGTGCACATGTGTGTTTGGCCAGCCATCTCAGGCTGGCCAAACACACATGCGCACTTAGATTTCTCCAACCCAGCTGCATTGAACGGCCGGGCTGGAGAAACCCCACAGACTCCTTAACCTGAGCGGAGCATCTTTTCAGCCCACTCAGGCCAATCCCCATGCTGCTTTCATAGCATGAGAGCAGTGAGGGAATTGCACAGGGAATCTGTCCCAGTGTCTGCTGAGAGCAGGAAGAGCACAGGAGGCGAGACGTGGCGCAGAAGGCAGCCGCAGCTGCAGGTAAGTTCTTATTTTAAAAAATAACTATTATTAAACTCCCCGCGCTACCCTCCAGCGCTCCCCCTCCCGCACTCCCCCTTCCACGCTCCCTCCACCCGCCCCACCACCCTTTGTTTGTGGCGGCATTTTCTAGGTCTGTCACTCTGAACTATTGGAGCCATTATCCTACAACTGACAGATCCCATATAACTGCTGTTAATTGGCCTCTGATATGTTATGTCATACCATGCCATGTTATGTTATGTGTGTTGATTTGTATAGTGCACTAATCACCTAAGAAGGTATCCAGGCGCTTGGCAAAGTGTGTAGGTGTGTGGTCCCAAGGTGCTTATATCTTGTTTTCACATTCTTATACATTGTCACAAATGGCAATGGAAGTATCATCAGGATCTCCTTTGGATCCACTGCCACATAAAATTTGGAAGGGGCTGGCCTCTGAATTGTTTCCAGCTTTACGGCAAATCTGCAACCAATCTTTGCTGAATGGCTCTGTGCCGGCCTGCTGGAAACAGGCGTCGGTTACACCTTTGCTGAAAAAAGCAACACTTGACCCGGCCTGTTTAAAAAACTACAGACCCATTTCTCTCCTGCCTTATCCAGTTAAGATTCTGGAACGAGTGGTTAGTAAAGCTCTCTCCCAGTTTTTAGAATCAAATAACATTCTTGATAAAGTACAATTTGGGTTTCGCCCAGGCCATGGGACGGAGACTGCCCTGGTGACCGTCATGGACGATCTACGGTTGCGTGCAGACAGGGGACAGTCGGCCATACTGGTCCTCCTCGACCTGTCTGCCGCATTCGATACGGTGAACCATGGATTCTCTTGTCCAGGCTTGAAGAGGTGGGAGTGACGGGCACTGCCCTTAAGTGGTTTCACTCCTACCTATCCAATAGACAACAAGCAGTAGCCCTCCCCCTTTTCGGTCTAAGTTTTCTAATATGCTGTATGGAGTCCCGCAGGGATCAGCAATCAGTCCTATCCTTTTTAACATTTATATGAGCCCTTTACCTGCCATTATTAGATCACATAATGTTAACTTAGTGAATTATGCAGATGACACCCAGCTTATCCTGTCTCTTGAGGGTGAGCAATCAGTGTCTTTAACAGCTTTTCATGCGTGTCTGCAGGATATAGCAACATGGCTCAGAGAGAACTCTCTTCAATTTAATTCAGAGAAGACAGAGATTTTATATTGTGCAGTAGGAAGAATCCCCTCTTTACTTCCATCTAATTTCTGGCCTACTTCCTCCAGTACCTTACTGGCTCCCAGTAATACTGTACGCAACCTGGGAGTCATGTTTGACAATAAATTGACATTAGAGAAACATCTCAACAAGACAGTTGGAAGTTGCTTTGGCCTGATTAGAGCACTTCGGAAAATCCTTCCGATGTTTTCTTTGGAGGCCAGAGCGGTGATAGTCCGAGGTGCTATTCTTAGCAGACTGGACTACTGCAATGCTCTGCTCTTAGACTCTCCACAATATCTGATTGAAAGATTGCAGAGAATACAGACCATGGCTGCTAAAATAGTACTACGGCGATCGCGCCGTTCTTCTGCATCCCTGGCACTCTCTGATTTGCACTGGCTGCCGGTTTCGCAGAGAATACAATTTAAGGCATTATGCATAATGTTTAAGGCCCTGCATGGACAGGGACCCAAATTACTGCAGGAAAAATTTACCTGGTATGTCCCCCCTCGAACGCTTCGCTCCTCATCGGCAAATCTGGTGAGGGTGCATAGAGTTAAGAAAGCGAAATCAGGAGGCAGGGCCTTCTGTACGGCAGCCCCTCGCCTTTGGAATACACTTCCATCTGATATTAGACATACAGACAACATTCTGCAGTTCAGAAAAAGGATAAAAACCTGCCTCTACCCCCGGGTATGTTCCTTGGCTCCCTGTTAATTCCCTCTGGGCAGGGGCTACAGTTCTTGCCACAGTCTCTTTCCATATCCAGCTAACATCCTATCACAGCGCCAGGGTACCCGTAGGGTGTCAGCTGCGCTTTACAAGCAACTATAATAATAATAATAATTGTGTTTGTGTGATATTTCGCAAGCGTTCGTGGAGCCAATTCTGCCTTCACATACACTCATCAATAAGGGTGTTTACTGGGATACTTATTTTTGATATTTGCAGAGACTAATACTACAAGGATCTGCGACCCAGCCTTTTTGGATAGAACCCGAAAAGCAAAAACCAACATCTGCATCCAGGATGGTCAAGAACACGTCAGACACTGAGAAGCTTGCCTGCTTGTGAGTTTGTGATGCCCCCTAAACTTGCACCTATTTACAGACACAATGCAGTTAAGCAGCAGCCACCTGAGATGGTTACAGAGAATGTGGCCTCAAATAGGTCTCAGAATACCCAACTAATTTTGTGTGACACTAAACCACGGATCACTGAGCCTGAAAGGAACTACATTGTTTTCACTAAGGCCCCAGGGATGGGTTGCATTTGCTAGGTCTGTTACTCTGAACTATTGGAGCCATTATCCTACAACTAACAGATCCCATATTACTGCTGTTAATTGACCTCTGATATTTTATGTCATGTCATGTTATGTTATGCTATGTTATGAGGATCTCTAAGAACACAATATCACCCAAGAGGGTATCCTGGCACTGAGCAGCCTCGTCTTGGGCCAGCTTGTGGGCTATTCGAAGAGCCAGCTCTTTATCTTCTTGCAGAACTCAAGAAGTGAAAAGGAGTCTCTGTTGTGTAACGGCAAGTCATGCCGCACTTTAGGACTAATGTAGAAGAAGATCCGACCATAGGATCTGTGTCTGCATATGCAAGGGATGTGTGCAAGAGGGAGTCATGCCGACCGGAGGTATCCAGAAGGTTTGTGGAAGTGGATGTGCCTATTGAGGTAGAATGGGTCAGTGTTGTGTAGTGCTTGAAGGTGTGCATAAGGAGTTTGAACTGTGCTTATTTGTAAACAGAGAGCCAGTTGAGCTCCTTGAGGTGCGGTGTGATGTTTGTGCAGTGTGGCAGTTTGAGAGTTTTTCTGGCTGCTGAGTTCTGGTTGGTTTGCAGTCATCTGGTGAGTCATTTGATGATCGTGGCAAGGAGTGTGTTCCTGTTATCCAGCTTGCTAATGACAAGGGTGTCTGTGATGATTTTGCTAGTGCTGGGCGGGAGCCATTTGCGTATTTTCGCCAGCATCTTCAGGGTTTAGAAGCAAGAGGCCACAATGACGCTGACTTGGGTGGTCATGAAGAGTGTGCTGTTGAAGACAATCCTGAGGTGCCTGACCTTGTGAGTCCTAGTTCACCTGGAAACGAGGTGGAGTCCCACAGTGAAGTATTGTTCCCGAAGATCACAACTTCTGTCTTGGCCATGTTTATTTTTAGACAGTTGGTCTCCATCCAGTTGGCAACTTCAGTGTTGTAGATGTTGAACTTGTACCGGGTGCTTATAGTCTATTCTGAGAGAAAGAGTATAGTCTCAGTGTCGTCGACGTAGAAACGGTTGTTGAAGTCAAGGATGCAGATGATGTTAGCTAGTGGGCTCATGTAAGCGTTGGAAAGGGTTGGGAAGAGACACTATCCTTGCAGTACACCACATATGAAGTTACAAGCATTCGTAGAGGGCACCAGGATGACTGACTGGGTTCTGCCAGTCAGGATGGAGCAGATCCAGGGGAGTGTAGGTCCTTAGATTCCAGTCTCATGCAGGATGAGGATGGGGTGGGGTACAGTATCAAAAGCTGCGGAGCAATCCAGCAGGATGAGGGCAGAAATGTCTCCTCTGTCCAGGATCATGGGGATATGTCTGTCACGGCGTTGAGGGGAGGGGTGTTTTGGTGCTGTGGTTAAGTCTGAACTTGTACTTCATTATGATCGTCAATTTTTTGCTTTTATCAATTTCACATGATTGGTTTATTTTGTAGATGCAAAAAAACAACTCCCCAATGCATAGTAATTCATTTGTAGAAGGATTGTTTATTCCAGCAGATTTATATGGCCCATATGTGTAAGTTGTGCGATTTCCTATTAGGAAATCACAATTAGCGATTTCCTAAATAGCGATTTCCTAATAGCGAATGCGATTCCATAGGAATCGCCATTAGGAAATCGCACATACATACATTCCGTTTTGCTATTCCCACATAGCGATTTCTACAGATTCGCTATTTGGGAATCGCAAAATACAAATTTCGTACATATGGACCTGTGTTATTACTTGGGATCAGTTTAAGGTTTCTACTAGTCCCAGAAACTGTGCCTGGTCGCTGCCACATCGTGGAATTGGAAGCGCTTTATACAGGATAGTTCCATTCTTAGCGATGCTGCCCATTTCCCATCCTTGTCAACTAGCATCACCCTTTTCCAGTGGACTGGAATTCCAGGTCATTTTTGTTGCGTTAGTCATTGGGTTTTGTAATGCGCCCCTTGATAGTAGCTCAGACCCATAGAACCCTGGAAGCAAACACTTTCCGGCCCTTTACTTATCATACATTGAAAAAGCCCATACACTATAAGCTGATCTCCTGGAGTCCTCATTGACACTAATCAAACTATTCATTCAACACTCAACTAATCACAAATGAAAAAAAACTCAACATCATCTCCCCTGTCTTGAAATAACTGAATAGGCTTTCTACCCCTTCCAGAATCCACCTCAAAGTCTGTTGAGTGGTCTGTAAACCACTGCAGTTAAAATTTGTCTATCTTGCTTTTAAATTCAACCTGTTCGGTGGTTCTCACAGCATTTGCAGTATATGCCTAGTCTTGGTAAAAAAGCAAAAGGCTATCAAACTAGCTTCCTTTGTTTAGTGGCAAAGACTCTGGAAGTTCCTTCCTTTGCACCTCAGACTTACTTCTTTCTTTGGTGCTACTCAGGATTTGTACCAAAACACACCTTTTTACAAACTTCCTACCATCTAAGACTGTATCCCTTCTCTTCTCGTCATCTCACTGTGATGCTTTTTCTGATCTCTTCGTATCTGTTTACACTCATTTGTTCTCAATTTATATTGTAAAGGTTCTTGCATTTCTTTCTATATTCACATGTCACTCTGAACAGCGCTCCTCTTCCCTTAGGGACTAGGCAGGGCCGACTTTAGCGCTGGTGGCGCCTGGTGTGACAATGTTTGTTGGCACCCCCCCAATGACCACGTCTGCCACGGATTCCCTCATTACCACCCATTAACAGTGCCCCTCAAGTCTCCATAACTACTCTCTCTCAGATGCATTTAATTAGTTTTATGGAGTCACTCATACCAGTGTAGGGTTTCAGAGCACTTTACATCACACACATATTACACAGAGACAATCAATCATACGTGTGTAAATCGGTGTAGAGGAAATGTTACATAAGACAGAGGACTACAAGGTGTAGGAGTCATGTCATTCATACTTGTAGGAAGTATAGTTTATGAGTGCGTGGGCTGGAGAAGGACAAACTTGGAATTTAAAACGTAACACCATGGTTGGGGGTTCTCTTTAATAATAAGAACTGATTTCTACCCAAATGAACACATTTTGCAACATTACGATAATAAAAGAATGGCTGAAAATTCCTAACGCTTTAACCTATACCTTGCAGTTTTCATGGAGCTCTTTGATGACAGTTAATTGCTCACTGTTCTACATTAGGACTTTAACTTATAAACTGCAAAGAACAATATGATCTATCTGACAAAAGCAGTAACCTACTAACCCATTTACAATATATGCTCTTTGTGATCTGCATGGTACACATTCTTTGCAGCAGGCATATTAACCTTCTGGTCTACCTTACGATGAGTTAAAACTTCCACTAGACAAAACTCCCATCTCTCTCTCTCTCCAGAAAGAACATTAAACATGGGAGTTATAGCAACATTTTTATTGTTGAAGGAAAATTTCTGGAGGCAATGAACGCAGCAGCAGGTGCTTTTGTAACCATTATATACGACACCCCCACCCAAAGTCAGCGCCCGGTGCAGTGACACCGGTTGCACCGCCCTAGAGCCGGCCCTGGGACTAACTTTATAAATACCACTAAAAAACAAAAAATAAAACTGAACTTGACAAGATTATACGAATCAAAAATCTGATGCGTTTTCAGGACTTTTCTGTAATGGCTAACATTGATTCTGGGCCTCAATTTTAACTCGGGAAAAGCTCAATAAACAGATTTGGGATTGTATTTCATCCCAGAGAGTATTAGGACCCACTGGGTTTCTTTACTGTGACTTTGTTTTAGCTATTCTGCATTTATTATATGTAAAGGACACCTATTTTTATAAAGATATATAGCTCCGACTGTACATGAGTTTACTGGATGCTGTAATTGTATCATACAGTACCTGAGTTACTACAACTTACAAAATAAACTATGGCTTCTCGATTGTGCTGTGTTGGGATGGAAAAGTCCCCCACCAGGTGACAGGCACACACCTCTGCCATGAGTGCCAAACTGCGAGGATATCGGAATCGTTTGTCGCAAATTTTGGTAATGGGCATGCACTGATCATGTGTGTCCTCCATGACATAGGCCTGGCTCACGGATTGCGGTCTTGTTAGACGGGAGGGTCTCCCAAAGCACTATCCTTGTAGTGGTAAAGGGCTGCCCACACCAAGATTTAAGTAGCATGAGTGCACTGGTGGCAGACTACTGTGTTTTTGTAACAATGAGCAGTATAGTAAAGAGGCCTCTTTAACGGCGTCACTGGAGTGTGGCCTACTGGCCCACTCATGAAAAGTTCTGCTGCTATATTCTTAACTCGCCCTTGACCTACATCATGTTAGCATGTAACGCTGGGCAGCACACATAAGTTGGCATATGCATGCTGTGGTGAATGTGTGCCTATGAGTGATACAATAGATAGAGGCCTGTGGGTTCCATTTTGGAAACCCATGTCTTGGAAAGGTATGTGGAGGTGAAGGAGTTTCCAAGACTGATTTGTGGATTGCTATATTCCTGAGAGCAGAGTGGGACATACACTGGAGGAAGGGAGAACCAGGCTGTTCTGTGCACTTCAAAGGAGCTCTTTGATTCTGAAATAGTCATTGGTGGATGAACCCTGGGCATATCTCAGGAAGAGGATGGAGCTGATAAGGAAACACTGCAGAGACAGGGAATCATAAAGACAGGGTTTGGGATTTTGGAACCTTTTGTTAGGCATATAACAGTGGGGCTGACCTCCAATTGTGATCCTCAAATCACTTCCATGTCATGTATTGTGGGGCTATCAAACTTGGGGGGATATATACAAGGACGTGGAGGAGAGAGGTATTAGCCTTCCTGGCTTAACGCCTCTCTCCTCCACTTCTGAAACGAAGGCTGCGCCATATTTACAAGAATGTGGTGCAGCCTTGTGTTTCTCCCTGCAATAGCGCTAATTTTAGCAAGTTAGCGCCAACGCAGGCACCCTTGCACCAGAGTGCAAGGGTGTCTGCGGGCAGGGGAGGATTGTTTGTGTGCAGCACACATGAAAGTGACAAAATGGCATTATTTCAAAAGTTTGTTTATGTGCAGGAAGGGACACCTTCCTACACATAAACAAACAATGGCATTTTGCTTTTTCAATGTGTGTGCTGCACAAGGCAGCACACACAGAAAAAGCAAAAACGAGGAGAAATAATGCATTTCTCCTCGTTTCGCCATCTTAAGACCAGTTTTTACCTGGTCTTAATTTTTGCGCTGCCTCCTATGTACGCCACCCTTGTACATAGGGGGCAGTGTCAAAATGAATGGGTGTTGCGGTGGAGCGCCCACCGCAACACCCACTGCCCACCCCTTTCAGGCTAACCATAGCGTGAAAGGGGGCCTTATGTACAAGGCAGCGTTAAGCCACGTTAAGTGGCTTAACGCTGCCTTGTACATAAGGCGCAGCCCCTATTGCCACCACAACGTCAACATAGGTGACGTTGTGGTGGCGATAGGGGCTTGTACATATGCCCCCTGGAGTCACTTATGCTGTGACAGACTGCTTCCTGGATAAAGGACAGAGGAGTGGGTTATTCAAAGGAGGCTACAACCACCACATACATTTCATAGATAGAGACACTTAATTAACCTCTGTGTCTGTCTGGAAATGGATATTTAAAATAGGATCTTGAGTCGCTCTAATTTTCAACCATTATGCAGACAGACTGTGGCTGTACATCGACGTGGAGAAGATCAGTAAGTCTTCTGCCTCTTGTGACCAGGATTGTGGGGCTAAGGTCTGCCAGTCTCCCTGCTGGGTGAGTGAACATCACCCAGGAGAATCAAGACCATTTATCCTTTAGTCTGGAGCACCAACATCTGCTTGCCTGCCCAGACCAGAGGATCCTCTGAGGAGGAGGAGAGTGCCTGTAGGGAGCGAGGTCCAGAGGGGATTCTGTTGAGCGGACTCCAGAAGCTAAGTGTGAGGTTTATGGTACAGAACCTTTCCCGTATGCCGGAGGGGGCTGTCATGAAGGTCAATACTGTTGCACCAATTAGACCATTGCCGTGTTCCACCTAAAGTCAGCGACCCAATATGCCAGAGGTGGCCACGTGAAGATTAGTTTTGCCACACCAATCCAGCAATTGCCAGTGTTCCATCTAAATTTGTCAATCCTTTATGTTGGAGGGGGCTGCCGTAAAGATCGTTACTGCTGCACCGATCAGCCCCTTGCCTGTGTGCCAGCTAAAGTCTGCTCCACCATATCTAAGGATGAACCAAACGACTAATAACTCCCCTTAGAGTAGAAAACCATGTCCGTGTAGACCATGGCGAGCTGTGCAATTTTTTTTATGTATACTAGACATTAAAAATATATTTTTTATTAAATCATTTACTCATATAATATGAAGACATATATTTAGAAAAACAAAAAGATCAAGAACATTTCATTAAGAGAAATATAATAAAATAAATGGCTCTTTCATTCACAGATTCTGTGGTATTAAATACATATATTATTTCCTATTTCAAAAGCCATATGTCATCAGAAATTAGCATTTCAATGGATTAAAGTGCTTGAAACCACCTTGTTCAGGACATAAACACTTTTTTTTCTCAATCTTCCAATACGAACTGCATAAGAAATTCCAATAACATACTTTAAAAGGCCAATACATTTGCCCAAATACCAACATAAAAACAACCAACTATACAGCATTATATACACAAACACAAATAACAAACATACAATACAAAATGTATAATTGACATTTTTTACACAGAGAGCAAATGGAAAAACTGGAACCATATACCCTCATTGCCCTGAATAAACTCCAATACATATATAAAAAATAATAACCAATATTAAAAGCACAGACGAACATGGGCCATTGTATCAAATACTTAAAAGACAACCTCCCCGTTACCCATCGGTCCTATGTGCTTGATCCCATAATGGAAAAGCCGTTATAAAAATAATACCCTTCCCCATTTGAAGACATATCTCTTCATATCTTTCATCGATCACATATCAAGTATAGAGGGACAACGTCAAGTGGTAACACTTTTCAATAGGGCTTGACACCTACAAGAATAATTTTTGCTTTCCTAAATAATGTCACATTATAACTGATAAATGAGCCCTACACACACACATGCATACACACCCACGCACGCACGCACACACTCTTCTAAAGTTATAGTTATACCTTACAGTTACAATTTGTGCCCCGGTCAAAGCATACTATAAATGGTGCACCTCAGTACATAGTGTTGTCAACTCTCTAGCCAAACTACACTAACTGTAACACGCGCCTTTCCCATACACTGCTTAAACCCTTTTATATTACATTACCTATAGTATGTTAAATTATAGCATTCATTACAAGACTCATGGCATTTCAAATGATCTAATTTATTAGAGCAGTGTGTATGGTATAGTGGCGGGGCATTCAGTGGAGTAGAGTGTTCTACAGTGGAGTGATGTAGACTAGAGTGGAGTGGTGTATCATACAGTACAGTGGAGTGGCATACAGTGGAGTGGAGTGTCGCAGAGTGGAGTGTTGTCAAGGGGTGGGACATAGGGTGTCATAGAGTGGAGTGGCATAGAGTGTCAGACTAGAGTGGTGTAGAGTTGAGTAGTGTAGTAGAGTGGAGTGAAGTAAATTGGAGTAGAGTGCTATGGAGTAGAGTGGAGTAAAGTGGTGTGCAGTGGCAAAGAGGGAGATGTGTAGAGTGTCGTGGAGTGGGGTACAGTGTCGTAGAGAGGCATGGAGTTGAGTAGAGTGTCATACAGTGGCATAGAGTGGAGTAGAAAGTTGTAGAGTGAAGTGGCATAGAGTGGAGCAGAGTGTCGCAGAGTGGAGGGGTATAGAGTGTCGTAGAGTGGATTAAAGTGTTGTACAGTGGAGCAGAGTGGAGTGGCATACAGTGTCGTGGCATAGAGTGGAGTGTCATAGAGTGTCGTGGCATAGAGTGTTGAGGCATAGAGTGTCATGGCATAGAGTGGAGTAGCATAGAGTGGAGTGACGTAAAGGGGCGTTGTGTGTAGTAGAGTGGCATGGCATGTCATGCCGTAGAGTGTTTTAGAGTTGCCAGGCGTAGAGTGGAGAGGCGTAGAGTGGAGTGGCATATCATAGAGAGAGGTGGTGGGTCGTGAAGTGAAGTGGTGTGTCATAGTGTGGAGTAGCGTTGCGTATCATAGAGTGGAGTGTTGTGTCATACAGCAGAGTGGCATGTCGTAAAGCGGAGTGGAGTGGCGTGTCATAGATTGGAGTAGTGTGGAGGGACAATCAGTGGAGTATAATGTTGTAAAGTGAAGTGGTGTAGAATGGAGTGGCATGTCAGAAAGTAGAGCTGAGTGGCATAGAGCGGAGTGGAGTGTCGTAGAGTGATGGGTCATAGAGTTTAGTTTCATCGAGTAGAGTGTCACAGAGTGGTATAGAGTGGCATAGGTGTTGTAGAGTGGAGTGGAATAGAGTGAAGTAGAGCGTTGTAGATGGAGGGGAATAGAGTGTTATAGGGTGGGATAGAGTGTCATTCAGTGAAGTAGATTAGAGCGGCATACAGTGATGTGGTGTAGAGCGGAGTGTTGTAGAGTGTTGTGGCATAGAGAGTTGTAGCGTAGAATGTCTTGGTGTAGAGAGGAGTGGTGTAAAGTGGAGTGGCTTAGAGTGGAGTGGCAGAGAGTGAAGTGGCGTGTCGTAGAGTAGACTGGAGTGGCATAGAGTAGACTGGAGTGGCATAGAGTAGAGTGGCGTGCCGTAGAGTGGAGTGGCATGTCGCGGAGTGGTGTAGAGTGAAGTGGCATATCGTAGAGTGAAGTGACGTGTCGTAGATTGGAGTGGCGTGGAGTGGCGTGTCATAGACTGGAGTGGTGTGGTGTGTTGTAGAGAGGCATAGAGTAGAGGGGCATACAGCGGAGTAGAGTGTTGTAGAGTGGAGTGATGTAGAATGGAGTGGCATGTCGTAGAGTACGGTGGAGTAGAATAGAGTGGAGTGGAGTAATGTGGCATAGAGTGAAGTTGAGTGTTGTAGAGTGAAATGGTATAGAGTGGAGCAGAGTGTCATAGAGTAGAGTGTCATTGAGTGGAGTGCCATTGAGTAGAGTGGAGGAGAGTCTTCTAGAGTGCAGTGTCATAGAGTGGAGTGTCATAGAGGAGTATTGTAGAGTGAAGTGTCATAGCAATCTATAAGTCGAGTGTCGTAGAGTAAAGTGTCATAGAGTGGAGTGGTATAGAGTGTCATAGAGTGGAGTGGCATACAGGGGTGTGAGTGGAGTAGCGTGCAGTGGAGTAGTGGAGTAGGGGAGTAGAGTGGAATACAGTGGAGTACTGTGTCATAGAGTAGAGTGGAGCAAACTGGCATGGAGTTGCATAGAAGAAGTGTTGTAGAGTGGCATAGAGTGTCATAGAGTGAAGTGGCATAGAGTGCAGCAGCGTAGAGTGTCGTAGAGTGTTGTGTGGTACAGTGTCAAGGCATAGAGTGTCGTGGTATAGAGTGGCATAGACTGGAGTGGCATAGAGTGGAGTAACATGTCAAAAAGTAGGCTGGAGTGTAACAGAGTGGAGTGGCGTGTCATAGAGTGGAGTGTCTTTTTTATATATCATTTTATTTTAAATTTCATTAAGTACCACAGTACTCACTAGGTACTTTCGCGAGAGTACCACAGTACTCCGTAAACTTTAAAAAAAATCTAAAACTACTTTTACCTACCTGTACAGAGTGTGTGTGTGTGTGTGTGTGTGTGTGTGTGTGTGTGTGTGTGTGCGTGCGCGTGCGTGTGTGTGTGTCCAGACTGCTGTATGCTCCTGGGTATTCCGTATTTGTAATACCAACTGCATCTGGTAAGACTAAATGCTGGGCCGCAAGGCCCTGGTGGAACTTGCTCTGACAAATAGCACTACAGCGCTGGGACACTTTGACTTCAACGAAGCCATTGTGAGACTAAGACTTGTACTTACTGGTGGGGCCTATCATGGATTTTGCCTCACATAAATGTGGAATAATCAGTAGGCCCGGGAGTGGGACTCAGGGTATAACCCAGACAATGCTAGAGTGCTGGTTTTACGAAGTCTTTGTATTGTTTGTATATGCTGTATTTCACTTTGTGTTTGTATATGAATACTACATTTGCCATAAAAGTTAGTGTCTGGCCCGACATTCATGTATTAGGGTTGCTGGATATATTTTGAGTCTTGTGTCCTTATAAAAATTGCACCTACCTCCCCCTCAAGGAGCCTTGGACTGCTCGACCTGCGCTACCTCTAAGAGTCATTTGCTGAAGGGGTAGTACTTGGCCCAGTTGCTCAGAGCCGATAGTAAACTAGGCCCATGAAATGAGGAGTAAAAGGCAACAACACCCGGTAGCACCTGCCTTGCCCTGTGGCCCACAACAATGGGTTCTGATAGCAAGTAGCGGAGCGCCTAAAAATTAAGAGTCAAGGGTGCAAGTGCTGCATAGGCTATTTCTAATTTACACCAGTAACACAATAAGTCCAGTTTTTACGCACAAAGTCTGCACACATAAATAATGGAGAAATCAGGGTTGGGATTAGGCTTTAGCAACATCTCTGTAGATTAGCTGAAAGATCTATGTGGGAACAGAGGGCTCCCAGGCATGGGGACATGGAAGCCCTGGGAGGGACTAGTTTGAGAGACTGGGTGAAAGGGATGAGGATGGGGAAGACTATGGAGAGGGTACTAGGAAGAGTGTGGTGTGGTGACGGGCTCTTGTGTTCTCTTAGCACAAATCTATCCCAAACACAAGCCCAGGGTGTCCCCTAATGCACTCTCTAGAATTTCCCCAGTGATCACACACCCTTTAATTTCTAGGGTACTACTGTTGTCAATTACAGGAGTAAATTCTTTGGGTGGATTGAGTCTAGCACAGACACTGTACTTGGAGTTGTGTCTCTAGAATACTAAAGCTGAGCAGAAGGAGAAGGCCATGGAGTTTGAAAAGAAGCTAAGACTAGTTGACCTTGAAGAAGGGGGGATAGGCAGAGAGAATGGGCCTGGGAATAGAAGTTAAGCAAACTGGAAAGAGAGGAAAATGGAAAGGAAAAGAGAGCTGGTGAGGGAAAAGATAGCCCTTGAGAGGCAGAAGCTTCGACGGCAACAGCGACAGCTCCATCTGGAAAAAGTGACTCTACCTCCAGTTCCAGGCAAGTAGTGGTCAAAATTCCAAGAGAGTTTGTGCACATGCTTTTTGAAGTGCAGGATATCCTGGAATGGTTTGTGAGCTTTGACGTCATTTGTAAGGTGCAATCCTTCAATGAGGTGTCTAATGCTGCCGCTGTAATGAACCACATGCCGTTGGACTGAGCAGCCGTCAATATACAAGCATACCTGTGGCAAACCAGATGGCTTACAAGTGAATGAAGGAAACTCTGATTCGTAGGTTTGGGCTGAAACCAGCTCAGTACCTTCCAGCCGCAGCGAGCATTAAGGGGCGAAGCAGGCATTGCCCTGCCAGCATTGGGGAGGAGACAAAACGGAGAGAATGAACACCATGGAGCAGGCGCTCACTGCTTAGTGCTCCTCTGTGAAGCAATTGAAAATCTTTTTTTTGTGAGGTCGAGTCCTCCTGCGCATGTGCGAGCTTTGCGAAGAATTCCTTGCCCCTGAAACACAAGCGAACAGATTGACATCAGGCTGGTGGGAGTGGCTGGACAAAGCAGCTGTGTTAGGGTTTAAAATGGGGCGCTATGAAATGGCCCGGGGCATGGTCAGCAGAATATCATTCACATAAAGGGAAAGGGGCAGGGCTGGCCGACAGCAAAACAGTGCAGTGGGTGTCAACAATTTGTTTGGCAGCTCCTGGTTCCAGGATAATCAGCATGTATGCTGTAGTGCATGTTGGCTCTTTATTGCCATCAGGATGGACACCATCGAGCTGCTCTGACCTAAAGTGGCACCACAGGGACCAGATGTTGGAAAAAGAAAGACTCCTGCAAAATGGTAACAAACAAGCGCACAGCAGGTTATTTGTTTTTCCAAATTACCGAGCGATGAATTGAAGTTGGGGGCTGCCATTAATTATAACACACGAAACGTGCTGAGTCTTCCTGCATGCCATATTTATAGACACAGCCAGTCTGTGAAAGAAACACCTTGAGAATTGCCTTTTAGTTCCCACAAAATTTGTACACATCCCTGAACAAGCAATGAATTGCACCCTTAGCAATCTTGTCTCTCAGCCTGCCTCACAGTAAAACAAAAAACATCTTCATCAGTAGTGCGCGCCTGCAAGCTGGCAGTGTTCCTTAGGATCATTTTTGGCATGTGATCAGATTTAGGCACAAAAGACAACAAGCTGTATCCCTAAAACACGTTGTCTTGTGGTTGCTATGGCAACAGAATTTGCCTCACCACTTTCACAAGTCACAAGCTTCTACTGGTACCTTCAGAGGTATAAGGGCTGCAAGAGAGTGGATGGTGTTCTGTTTGAGACCTGGATTCACAGTGTATTGTGTGACTGAAATGAGTGGGTGAGAGGGATTTAGGTCAAGGATTTTCAGTCCTTTAAAGAGTTGACAGACCGACTCAAGGAGGGGCATTTTACCCCATTCAGGCAATACTTGTCATATCTGACAGAAAGAGATCCGGAGAAGCTTGCAGTGTTGGCTGACAGGTGGTTAGCTAACAGGATTTACACGGGACTAGAATAGTATGTTGCTAAGCCCAAAGGGAAGAAGAACTCTTCGCAAACTGGTTGCAAACAGAGGGTAAGGGCCAGGGTAATTCCCAGGGAACTTGAAGAGGGCCCAGGTGAATTGGGATTGGTAATGGTGTGTTCAGGGAGGAACATCATGAGAAGGGAGGACAAGAAGATTCTTCCAAGCCCAAGGCAGTGATTTGCTATAAGTGCCAATGTGGGGAATCATTACTAGAGGGACTGTCAGGTGAAAGACACTTTACCAGTGGAACCCGTGATAGTGAGTATGCTACATATGGGTGAAGGGACCCGATAGGGCCCGGTTGCGCTCAACCTAGTGGCAATGGACATCTGGGAGAGGGACCAGATGCTTTGAAGCACATTCATTCTAACAGAAAGGGGTTTGTGCATTGTGTTAGTATAAATGAGAGGAAAGTACCTGCCCTAAGAGATACTGGAGGCTCCCACATTATAGTTAAGAGGAGTACCTTAAGACTGAGGAGATTCTCCCTGGTATCAAGGATACAGGTTTGGAAGCCAGCGGGGAGGGAATGGAGTACCCGCTTGCCTGAGTTGAGATTGAGCTCGACTGCAAGGCGGCCATGATCAGTGTTGAGGTGTGGGAAAAACAAGGTGATGGATGTCTCTTGGGCAGTGATCTGATTGCTCCAACTTGGTGTGAGGAGCTGAAAACTTTATGGCTTGGACCAAGTCAGCTGAATAGACTAAAGCACAGGCTGCAGATAGGTAGCAGGATAAGACTGGGGCCATTCCCGATTTGCAGGAACCAGGACAAGGTAGTTTTAAGGAAAGAGCAGACTCCAGAAAGGCACGGGCCTTGGAAGTCATCTCTTCTGCTCCAGAGGGAGAGGAGGATTAGGCAAGAGGACTAGGTGCTGGAGTCTGGGTCACTTCCAGAGCTACAGGGTTTGTTAGCTGCTGGACTATCTACCCGGAATGATTTCCACAAAGCACAAGAAGAGTGGCCTAAGCTTGTGGATTTTCCTAAGGAAGCCCAGGAACAGATCAGCAAAGGATTGGTTGTGAAACGCTATGTTGGCTAGGAGGATAGGCTACTCTATAGCGGCACCATGAATCCTGAGCCAAGATCTAGCAGATCTAACAGATGGCTACTGGCTCTGTTAGTGCCCAGGGATTTCCTATTGTCAGTGCCCACGAAGTGCCCTTGGAAGGATGGCAGGACACTTGGGCATTAGAAAAACTCAGAATAAGTTGCACCCTCTGTTCTACTGGCTGGGGATACGCAGGGATGGAGAGAGGTTCTGTAGAACCCATCCCACTTGCCAGGTGAGTGGTAAGTCAGGAGGGAGGACTAAGGCACCGATAGTGCCTCTGCAGGTTGTAGGTGTTTCATGTGAGCAGGTGGGAATAGACATTGTTTGTCCATTTGACCCTCCCCCTCACAGTCAGACAACAAGAATATCTTGGTTGTGGTTTATCATGCTGCAGAGTAGGCTACCGTTGAGGAGCACTACTGCAAAGGTGGTAGTTCACATGGGGATCTTTTCTAGACTCGGATTTCCAAGGATGATAATCTTTGACAGGGGAATCAATTTAATCTCCTTTTATATGAGAGAGATGTGTGAGCAAGTTGGTGTGACCTATCACTTCTCCATGGCATACCACCCACAAACCAATGGTTTGGTGGAGCTGTTTAACAAAACACTTCAGGGCATGATGGAAAATCTTTCAGCAAACCAGAGGAAGTGGGATCTTTTCTTGACATGTCTCTTGTTTGCCTACTGAGGGATTCTGCAGAAGGGAGTAAAGTTTACTCTCTTTGAAAATCTGTATGGACTACTGGTGCTGAGTTCACTCACTTTAGAGAAAGGTGGGAAGGAACCTCAGAGTCTCCACAGAAGGATCTGGTGAACAATGTGATTGGCCTTAAGATGTTGATGGCACAATACATGAGTCAGAGAAGTGCTGACGAAGGAATGGTACAACCAGAAAGCTACTCTGACTGGGGATCAGGAGGGTCAGGGGTGTTGGTGCTGAAGGTTTGTGGACCAATAAAGGTAGTTTACAAAATTTATGATGGTTACTTCTTGGTGGACACAGGTGCCATGTGAACTGGCTCACTCCTTATCTCTAGATAGATTACACAGAGAATATCATGGCTATGGCAGATGAGGTTGAGTAAAACAGTGAGCCTCTTCCTCACGTGCTGCATAGTGGCATGAAAGATGGCACTGAGACGGAGGTTGTTCATTTAGACTCCAAGTTAAAGCCTGAGCAGTAGAAGGAATGTAGAGAGGTGTTGGGACAGGTTTACAACTTCTTCTCGCTGACTCCAGGGTTGCCACTTGTCTGGGTGCACTACATAAACACAGGAGACAGTTTGCTAGTGAAGGGCACAATTTACAGAACCCGTTACTGGCTTCAGGGATGCATGAAGGTGGAGGTTGCAAAGATGTGTGGCTTGAGGAGTCATTGAGAGCTCTTGTCATCTATGGTCTAAAGCTGTGGAGTGAGTACCAAGGCAAGCATCTACAGACATGCAGCTCTGTGTGAACTATTAGGCCCTCATTGAGGCCACTAAGACAGATGCTCATCCAATCCTTGTGGATCAGTTAGGTGTTGCAAAGTACATGCTCACTCTTGATCTGACCAGGGGCTACTGACAGATCACTTTAGCACCAGATCCCAAGTAGAAGACTCCATTTTCTATGCCAGAGGGATTATATCATTTTAAGGTGATGATCTTTGGGTTGAAGAATGATCCTGCCACTTCTCAGCGCCTGGTGAACCAAATTCTCACAGGGCCGGAGGAGTTCTGTGTGGCCTACCTGCATCATTTTTAAGTATTTAGTAATTCATGGCAGGATCACCTAAGACCATTAGGACAGGTGTTGACTAGAATACAAGAGGCCAAACTAATTACCAAAGTGACCAAGTGTCAAGTGGGGCAGTCCTCTGTAGTCTACCTTGGGCATGAGGTGGGTAACTGGAAGATTTGCCCTTTGGATGCCAAGATTCACACTGTGATGGAGTGTCACGTCCCTACTATGCAGACCTAAGTGAGGACCTAGGACTCACTGGTTATAACAGGAAATTCATGGCGAACTATGGAAGTATAGTTGCCCAGTTGACTGATTGGAACTCCAAGAAGCAGCCCAGAAAGGTGATCTAGACTGAGGGAGTCAAAAGACATTTGAGGAACTAAAGGAGGCAAAGTCCAATGCGCCTGTAGTGAAAGCTCCTGACTACAGTCGGCCTTTTATTGTACAGATGGATGCCTCTGACAAGGGAGTTGGAGCTGTGTTAGCTCAACTGGATGATTAAGATAGAGAGCACCCTGTAACCTTTATTAGAAGGAGTGCACTACCCAGGTAACAGAACTGGGTGGCTATTGAGAAAGAGTGCTTTGCCATAGTCTAGGCCCTGCATAAGTTCTGCCCGTACGTGTTTGGCAGTATGTTTGCAGTGCAATCGAATCATCAGCCATCGAGGTGTTTGATGGCTAGAAGGGACAGCCTCCCAAGTTGATGAGAAGGCCTATTTCTCTGCAAGGGTTCGATTTTGTAATGGAGCACAGAGCCAAACTGAGTCAGGGGGACTTTCCCACCAATTTTACCTATGTGATGACCCAACCTCTCCATGTCAAGAGTTGGTTCACGGTAGTCTGATCTGAGAAGGGAGTATGTTGAGACAGAAACGTCCTCACCTGGTGGCAGTTGTGCACTCCTGCCCTGAGTACACAGAAGCAATGAAATCTGGATCCTTGGTTGGTTTTGGTCATGGGCAAACAAGGATCATGCTGGTGTACCATGACTTGGGCTTATTGAGACTCTAAACGTTGGCAGGAACCGCCGTTATAATTATGTTACAATTCGTCAAACTTTTAACACGTGCATATGGTGAAATCGCTGAAGGAGCAGGAGGAGTGGATGTGAGCAGGAGCGCAGTCACTGCAGCACCACAGGGGAGATACACTGCTCCACCCAATCATGTGCAGGCCTTCCTGGGACCCTCAACTCCCTCTAACCACCAAGCAGCAAGACCGGGTGCAAGAACCCACCCAGCCATATCCACAACACAGGGCCAGAGACTGTGGATTGGATTGATGACTTCACCACCCAGCAATCCTGTCCACGAGCAGTAACACACCCTGGCCATAGGCAGAGGCCCAGAGCTGAGCGTGCCCTCACTCATCTGAAGCACAATATGGGAAGCAGAGAAACCTCTTCTCAGAATGATCCTCCCTTCCTTGGAATACCCTGCCCACCTGACATCTCAACTCCCACTCCTGACATGCATCACTCCCACTGACCTCCTCAAACCTACTCTGAGCAAGCCGAAAATAACAGCAGAGTTGTCCCTGACACAGTATTCCCAGGTCCGCGTGGTTAATCCTCATTTAGTGAGAAAACTGAGCGATCTTGCCTTCTAGAGTCTCTGCACCAAAATCCAGCAAACCCATAATAAGGTCTTAATCAAGGAGTTTAATGTGATTTATGTAGTATAGATGTAGACGTATTAGGATTCTCGAATATATGGCAGTCAGGAGATACATCTTGCCTGTGAATTTGAATTGCAGACTGGGGTAATTCAGGGAAAGAAACTCTTAATAATGTTGTTTGTATCTGTAGGGTATCTAGGGTTGGCAGACTTGGATCGCTAGCTAAAACCAGACATATTAAGCCACCTTAAGCAACCGAGTTCGATCAACAAATAAGGCTAGTGATTTATTTGCTTCGGTTTTTAAATAGATTATGCTCAAGCACACTACAATTCTTGCATTTGGCAGTACAAATGTTGGAAAACTCTTGTAAGCGTTTAATTACAAGTCGGGAAAGCCACTAATGATATGTATCTATCTTTGGCTATGACTAGCTGCTGCAGTTTGTTGATTAACATCGTTTTAATTGTTGTGGCAAGTGCCCATTAGCAGTGCAGCTGTATGCAATACCATAGAAAGTGGAGGTTTAGGTGTAATTCCCACAGTCATTAAGTGATTAATATATTTACTTGTGAGTCATCTGTAGCCGCAGGAAAATTAGACGGACAATTTTACGACTAATGTATGATAATTTATGTCTTAAAAATATAATTGTCTGTTGATTTTTAACTGATTTTTGTGGAAAATTGTGGATTTTATTTAGGTGTTTTTCTGTTGTACTTGGATGTTTACCTGAAAGAAAAGCATTAATGTTACTATCAACTTTAAAATGCGTAGCTGAAATTATTTGGGTGGGATAATCCTCACCTCCATGTGCTTAATAAAACTTTCCTTTTAGACAGCAAGGAAATTTTACATTCCATAAACATAGGCAAAGATTAAGATTTTTGAAAGTTTACTAATTACCAAGGACGCAAAATCAGAGGCTGGCTTAAAATAAAACTTGTTAAACGTCCAGTCAGAAGACCAGACAACCACCTTTAAAATGTCCTCTAATTAAGAACTTTGGAGGCCATGATATTAATTCCTGAGTTTGCCCAGAATCAGAAAATATCTATTTCTACCGCTTGCCTTGTCACACATATTGCCACATTTGGAGAGTAAAATGCAGAGAAGGGATTTGGGAAGGAAGGAAATAAACAACTGCCTTACGCCCCAAAGCCTTATCACTAGGGGTGTGCAAAATTTGAGAAGATGCATCTAAAGAAAGCACAATGAACAACAGCTACTCATGTTCTATAGTTTGCGGTGTATTTGCGATGAAGTTTACCATGAATGGCACGTTTAGCATTAATTCTTTTGCAAAGTGGCAATTTTGCGTAACAGGTGTAATGTCAAATTCCCCAAATTATGTGAATTATGCCAGTGAAATTTAAATTTAACCCAGGCAGACTTGTAACCCTCTCATACTCCCACAACAATGCACCAAACACAATCTGTGATGGTCAGAAAAAGCTAAGGGGCTGATTACAAGTTCAGCAGTCCATCGGACTGCCAGACTAGCGGTCCACCCTCTGTATTATGATTACGGCAGTGGGACTGCCACAGGCCACCTGGGATCAAGGATCCTGTGGCGGTGGCGCAGCGGTGAGAGGCGCTAATATGCTGGCAGTCCTGCTGCGGCACCACCAAGCATATTAGGAGTTTCCTCACTGTCACAGTTTTCATCGCGGTGAGGCCGCCATGAAAACTGTGGTGGTGAGGAAACCAAGGGGGCCCTACAGGGCCCCCTGTTTCCTCAGGGCCATGGAGTGTGCGCAGTGGGGGACATGTTATGCCCCCTGTGTGCATTCACCCCCTTTTCTGCACGGCACACGTGACGGAACAGCCTTTGGTGCGCCCATTGCGGTGCCTTTTTAATGGGCACCGCCATGGGACCGCCAAAGCAACACTCGCCAGACACAAGGAAACTCGCAATCTGGCGGGCGGTGTCAGTACGGCTTTGGCGGTGTTGGAGCAGGGCGCTGGCATGGCCAAAGTTGTAATTAGGCCCTAAGTATTAAATCATCCATGCATTGTACTTAGTTAGCCAGTAAATCATAAACAATGCCCCATCGTGGGCACAGCAATCCAATTCAAGTGCAATGCAATAATATCCAACGTTTACCAGAAAGGAATTGAGCAAAGCAATGTGGTGAGCTTAGCATAGTGTTGATTTTATGGCAAATGTTCATTGTCTGGCCAGTTGCAAACATTTTTGGCACCGTTTAACATCCTAAAGCTGTGTATACTTACATTGGCAGTGCCCGCACCGTTTAACACCCTAAAGCTGTGTATACTTACACTGGCAAGTGCCCCTTAATAATTTATATAATAGAGGGTGTTCAACAAAAAAGTCTATTTGTCATATGAACATTACCCTCTAAAATGTCACGAGCTAACCATGAGATATTCCTTATCTGAATCTGCAAGTTCAGACAAAAAAACAGCTATGGGCACCTCTGCTCCCATGGCATCGACAGCCCTCACCAAGCACCAACCAAGAGAACTCCAGAAGAACTGGAATACGTTCTAGAGACTTCCAAGTTGAAGTCACCAGATTCAGATCAGCTGCTTGCCTCCTAACCTGAGTCACCACTAGTAGAATCATAATAAATGGGGAAATTGTGTAATTCAAACTTTCCCCCCACACCTCTAGAAATTCATCAACTCTCTTTTTTCAGTTAAAGAATACTTGAGCATGAGCATCCAGCCTGGATTAGAAAACGTCCTGGCTTGAAAGCACCCATCTAAGCACTAAGAATTTTGGGTCCAGCTTCCAATTGCTGGAATTCTGCAGGAACTGGGAATTTCAGTTGGAATCACATTGGCTTTTAAATGACCGAAATTCTGCTGTGATTGATATTTCCATCTCCAGGTAGAAATACCAAACATTCTTGGGCAGCTTTGCCAATGTCCTGGACTTGATGCTGCCCTGTAGGTCACACCAACATTTTTCTTAAAAAAGCATGACTTTGGGCTATGCAATCATCTTCTAAAAAGCCTTCCCCACAGCCAGAACTCTCCTCAATCCCTTCAATATGGAAGATAGATTGATAGGGCAGCAAATTCTGATATAACCACAAGCTAGTTCTACCTTTTCGATGTGAAATCCAGCTTCTACTGATTGATATGGAATCCCAAATCCTTCAGTAGATGAATAGCCATCTGTACATGAGAAAGCAAACTCTCCTGATGCAGGGCCATGGAAATTATATCATTCAAATACATAATTAGGCTGACCCTTTATGACCTTCACCAAGCCACAACCAGTCTGAGAAGTCATAACCCACCAGAGAAAATAGAGAAGCCTTTGGTGGGGCCCTACATGGGTACACAGAGGTATGTGTCTCTCACTTCTACTTTTACCATGTAATCGTTCTCCAGCAAGAATACCTTTAGAAAGTGAATCACCTCCTTCATCAATCACCAATCACTTGGTGATCTCTCTCATGTGTATCATTGGCCACAACCCTTTTACTGTGTGCTTGACTAAAAAAATGTTGCTTAGTAAACCCCTTGGGTGCAAAAAAGGTTAATTGAATCACACCTTTTATTTCTTCCTCTACAAAGACCAGCTTCTTCCATGCAGACTGAATGGCTCACTGTTGTACAGGCTTTATAGGCATTACTGCCTTACCAGGATATACCATGCTGTCACAGAACTCTCCTGTGATTCCCTGTACAATCTGAAGGACCATGTGATGGACCCATGCATTATAAATGCAGATAACTTAACTCAATTTCTCCAAAAACATCTGAACATCACCCTAAAGCTTACTTTGGAAGAATGAGTAAAGCTCATCTTAAAGGGATCGGCAGCCTCTGACAGTTCCTGTGTTGAATCACCCCTGAGGCTCCCTTGCTCTGGAGGGGAATAAGGTGTTGAACAGTGTCAAGGCAAGGAGAGGTTTCATCCACCTTGAGTTCATGGACCTCTCCTCTGCCTTCGATTTGGTCACCAGGAGAAAGCTGTGGGACTGTATGACCAGGATGGGGATTGAACCAGGTTTAATTGGGCTCCTACAAAGAATCCATTGGGGCACCAACACCAGAGTTAGATTTAAAGATGATAGGGAACGTACAGAGACCATCAGGTCACACTTGGGGGTGAGACAAGGGTGCATTTTGGTCCCCCTTCTGTTCCTCATCTACATCAATGACTTGGAATCCCACTTGGCTAGGATAGGAAAGGATTTCCCTAGAATTAAGGGAAGAGCCCTACCTGTGCTGTTGTATGCAAATGATGCGATACCAATGGCAAGGACTGCTAATGGTCTTCTGCTTCTTTTAGATGGATTTTATCATTTTAAGGGTGACTCGATCTTAAAACAAACTTACAAAAATCTTTTACTATGAGCTTAGACCGTAGAAATGTGAAAACTAGGACTTTATTTTTTGGGGGGGACAGAAATTCATAGAGTGAGTGTTTTAATTATATGGGGCTTTCTTTTGATCAAAACTTAACATGGCAGAGCCTACATCAATCCAGGGCTGCTCATACTCAAAAAGCTATGGAGGCAGTGTTTTCACTTGAGAGAAGGCCGGGCCACAAACCGATCAACGAACTGATGGAGATTTATAGGAGTAAATGTGTTTCTGTGGTGACTTATGGGGCAGGAGTCTAGGGCTAAAAAGGCCCCGGGCCAATTCAGCAGGTAGAAAATAAGTTTGCTCCTAGGCTAGTGGCCACTCCCCAATCATGCCCTGCCTTTATGTGCCTATCAGAGCAGCTGGGCTTAACACCTGTAGGGGACAGGATAAAGATGGCACCACTACTCATGGCTGAGGATTTGGGGAAACCCCAATGCCCAAGTGTCTAAAGAAGTGTTGGGGGATTGTCTTTCTCTGGACAATGCCCTCAATATACCCTGAATTCGATTTATAAAAAAGGAATTCCTGTAGTTGGGTCTGCAGGAATACGCCGAAAACCCAGCAATCATTGACTTCAGGGCAACTTCCATGGTAAAAGAGGCATTTCGGTATAGGCAAGACAGAGCCAATCATGCGGCTTTTGCTAATCTGCTTGTAAGCTGCACTTGTAACCCAATCAATAAGACACAGGGCTGTGAGCCATATCTCTCCTGGTTTCCGAATGGGAACCTCAGGTTTTATCTAACAAGACTACGATTCAGTCTATTGCATCTGATAGTTGCTTTTCCTAGGAATATAGTCTAGGAAGAACCTCTGTCCAGATGTCTGTGCAATAATACTGATACTCAAAGCACATTGCACTTTATCATATTTTGTACTCTTTATGCTCATGCCAGGAAGCAAATTTAGTGTTCTATATTTCGCTCCTTTAATACGAACCCCCATAGGAGGCTTTTGAGAGATTGCAAAGGCTGGAGAATGAGAAAACATGCATGGCAGTGGTAAATTTTGTCCGTCTTTCACTGCGGGTTAGAAACAAATACGGCTCAATATATCTACCTCACTTGTATTATATTTGAATGGTTAGGATTAGATCTTATTTTTAACTCTTTTACATTTTTTAGTCTCTAGTGTGTGACCCATCGTCCCTTTTTTATGTTTTATGCATCTTGTCACAGATATGCACTCTATGTTGTGTCTGTTTTTTAAAATAACTGTATTATCCCAGAATGTGACTTGAATCATATAATTCTGCTATATCTATTTATGGAATGTTTTTACCATCTGTACTTTTATGTCCGTAATTGGCTGAATAAAGCTTTTGTGACTGACTGAGTTGAACAGTGGTGCTTGAGCAATTTTAAGAGTGGTGGTGCTGGCAATCGATGCCACCAAACGTATGGCATATTATGGTTAGTATTAGTTAGTATTCTAGAGTCACAAAGCAAGTGAACATAGCGGAATACCTAAGCCTTTGGAACCTAGACAGGGGTGTAACTTCTATTGGTACAGCAGGCGCAGTGGCACTGGTTTCACAGAGGGCTAAGGGGCCCTGTGAAACCAGATTATTGCTGTATTTTATAATTCAAGGAGTAGCCAAGGGTCAATTTCCTTCCTTGCAGTACCGCTAATGACACACTGACAAGACTACAGGGCCTAGATTAATTTTCTACAATGAAATGTTTGGAAAACTGTGGTCTAAGCTTTCAGCTCATGTAACATATTTCCAAATACATTATTTAAAATGGGGTATGTTATAAAAATAGCTTTGAAGAGATGTAATGTGTCCAGTGTATCAAACGTTTCAGTGCCCCGGGAGTGATAGCGTCCTGGATATTAAAAAACATGCATTCGCCCATGAGACACATTTTGTGCCGTATTGAATCCCTAGATAAAAATAGGACAATGTCCACCAGTAGAAACAGTTCAGATGTGAAACAACAACATTACAACACAGGCAATAGCAGTATTACCTATCTCTGCCAATAGAAATAAACACGATAATGGATAGTGTGCCAAGATCAAATTCATCATCAGAAATAATATGTGCTTATGAGAACGTTTGTCCCTAAGTTATACTCATTAAAACACTGGTCAAGGAAAGAACTCTCCCCCATAATATTGTAACACATTATATTATGGCGTACAATCAATCCACCATCAGAGAATACCTTAAAATAGTGTCATAGCATTACAAGCAATATAATATTTATTATTACCTGCAAATGTTCAATGTTATAATGAAGACTGGCATGTTCCTTAGCGTGTTCAAAAATTTCTGTTTAGAATGCGGCCTGATTACATTGTCTTTGTGGGGTCTTGTAAATCACAGGTTGTGCATTATCAGAGGCTGATGCCATATTGTTCTTTGCTGAAATACAACAGCTCTAGATTCTGAATGATGAGAAATCCTGCAAAAATGGCTGATAATGACATACTTTTTTTTTTAGAGTTTTATATAGCGCGAAGAAGACCCGAAGATATCGGGTATCAGAGCGCTTTACATGAGCACCAGTTTCGTTACACAAGAACACATTCATTTTTGTTAGGCATGGGGAGATTAAGTAATTTGCCCAGAATCACAGGATGTTGAGCGTCATTGCCGAGACTGGAACCCGGTTCCCCAGATTCGAGGTCGACCGCTTTAGCCTTAAGGCTACATCCTCTCCCCTACTTTCTTAAATAAATGCAAGCAAGGCATTTAGGATTCAGATTTTCAAACTCCTTTCCCTGGTCATATTGGTTCTGATTTGTAGCACTGTTCTCTAACATGGATAAGGCTCTACACCTAAAGCAACTTTCTCTGGCACATTTACTATCATTCTGCCTCACAGGCTATTAATAGCTTACAATGGTTGCCTGTGAGGAGGTACATTGTCTTCAAGGCTCTGTGCATCGCATACTAAGCTCTTTATGGCTCAGGTCCAGCTTATTTGAGGGAAACATTCAGATGGTATGTGCTAGGTAGGACTCTCCGCTCAAGCTCAGCCAGTAATGTGGTAGTCCCCTCCTGCAAACTCTCCTCCTGAGGAGGTAGGAGATTTGTTGTCTGTACTGCATGGCACTGGAATCTGCTCCTCCTTGAATTGAAAACAGCTCCGTCCCTGCTCCTGTTTCAAAAGTCTCTAAAAACCTGCCTTTTCAGTCAATAGAAACTGTAGCTGTTTACTAACTTCTGCCACTTAGCTAAAAGATGCCTCCTGTCATTTGCTTGCACTTTACAAAAACTCAAATCAAATCAAACATTAAAGATTCTGAATTTGAAGGAATTGTATCTAGTACACGTTAGGCTTGGAACAGAAGTAACTTCCTCAGGTACCTTGAAGATCCTGAGTCATGTCAGGCTAGGAAACGAAGTATCTTTGTCTGGTACATGTAAGAGTCTGGACCTAAAGTAACTTTCTTTGATACATATAAGGCTCGGGCATGTATTACCTTATTATGGAATATTTAAGGCTCTGAACTAAAAGTAACTGTTTCTGACACATAAAAGATTCTGCACTTGAAGTAACTTTCTCTGGTACTTGTAAGGCTCTGAGCTTGAAGTCACTTTCTTGACACATGAAAGGACATGAGTTCGAAGCTACATTGTGTCTAGAGATATGTTTCCTAGGTTTGCTCTTTACTTTCGGATATTTCTGTATAAAATAGTTTAGGAGAGCATTCTAAAATGTATAGGAAGACCCTTGGTCCTGTATTACTCCAAATGTCGCTTTATGCTCCAGTATCATACTGTTTAATTTTTGCTTAGAAGTCTGACAAGTAGACCATCTAAAATATCACCTTGCTCATGCACGAGAGCCAGCAGAGTGAGCATTTTTTAGGTTTTGCCTGCACATCGCTTGCTCTGTGCTTGAAAATTCTATTGTTTTTAATATAAACTTAAAAGCGACTTACATCCCGCCTCCTCTCTTTCCTGGCTTCTCATTGGTTCCTGCACGTGCTACTTACTTTTCCTCCATTTCTTTTGACTGTATCATATTTTCCTGCATTTACCAATGCTTGTTCCTCCTCAGCTTCTCTTATCAGTTTCCCATTTCCGAAATACTGTTAACATCTGTTTTGGCTGAACTATTTTTTAATAAAGTTTTGCCTTTTACTCGTGCAGCATATTTATATAACAATTTGTCACCCGGAGAAATTAAGTGATTTGCCCACAATTACAGGATGTTGTGCCGCCGAGACTCGAACCGGGATCTCCAGCTCTTGAGTCAGCAGCTCTGGCCTCTGCGCCACATCCTCTCATAATACGTGTAAGGGAGCTGTTTCCTTTCCCAGACAGTGATTGATAGAATTCATACATATTCATTACATAGGCGAAACCGATGCATTCTGATGCGATACAGTGTCTCTGTGTGCACTGGGCAGGGCCATCTCCTCTGCTTCTGCTCCGTGAACCCGCATTCCTTATCTTGCGAGCAGCTGCAGGAGTTGCCATAGTAATTTAATTATACCTTTTTTAGTCACAGAAATATTAGCAATTATGACATAGCCCTTAGGTCGAATTTCTAAGAACTCTGTTGCTATGCAGGCAAAGCTGCAGGGCAGGTGTAAAGAAACTCGGGAGTAGGTAGCACATACGAGCTCAAACCTCTCAAAAGTCAGAGCGGCGGGTGCAGGCAGGCTTTCTGTCATGCTGGCTCGCGCTCCCCGCACCACGAGAGCTCGAGGACGCCTCGCGCCTCGAGGTCTCGTGGGCTACAATGGAATGGAATGTCGGGGTTTTGAATGGGGCTGGGGAAGCAGTTGGTGTGAGCGGTTGCTGCGGGCTGTTGTACCGGCCAAGTGCTGGGGTCCACCATTGCTTCGTTACCTGAATAAACCACCATACTTACCTGCATTGACATCCTGTGTGTTTCTTCTATGCACAACAATTTGGCGACAATCTTGGCCGGTGTTCTGTCGGTGGTGGTCATCAATTATACGCAGCAGTGGTGGACGGACGAACCCCGTGTGGTCCGAGTGTCTCTGGGAAGGCACCAACGCAGTTGTCCGTCGACCGTGGTGCTGGCTTTTCTGTGTGCACTGCCGGCGTAGGAATTGTTCTCCAGAAGTAGCAGCTGTTGGATGGTGAGCGGGGCGTACCCTGTGACTAAGTCAGAGCTTCTAGTTGTGGTGTCAGCTTGCAGGAGCGGAGTATCCTCGCAATTAAAGCTTTCACTCAGTTGGCAGTGGCAGCTGGTTAGAGAGTTTCTCTTCAGTGTGTCCTTCATCGTTCCGGTATTTGGCTGTGGGCGGAGTTTTGTCGTCATTCCCAGTGCTGCTCACGCATCCGTATTACACCCTGTGGTTTCCTGCCAGGCGGAGTCCGGAAAGTTTAATATTATTACGAGCTGCACAAGCTATTCAGCTGGAGTTTCATCGCATGGTGTCTTCAACATTAGGCTGTTTTCTCTCCGGTTGAGGTCGCTTCCTGACAAGTTTCGGTGATACGCACACCTGGTAAGATTGTTCCAGAGTGCGTTCACTGGTTTCTTCGGTGACATGCACACCTGGTGTTAATTTTGTTGCTTTCTATGTGCTCTCACTGACTTCTTCGGTGATACGATCACCTGCTGTATTGTGCGTGGAGTGTTGAGACTTATTCTATTATTGTACTTATCTTACTGTTTTCTTCAGTGATACGCTCACCTGTTGCAAATTATTCCTGGCGTGTTAAACTGATTTATGTACTTTACACATGTTAAGTTCTCATTTTGTTAATTGTATTGTGCATATCTTCCCAGTGCTTGTTTGGTGCAGTACGCTCATTTTAAGGGGTTATTTCTCTACCTAATGATCAGGGCCATAGTAGCAGTTTATTATGGAGGCGTCTGGGGATAGTACTGCTCCTTTACCGGCTTTACCCATACCTGCGTTATCAGCACAAGTATCAGTCGTACCACCCCCTTTTTTTCTAATGCAGCCAGGTACTCCACCCATGCTCTGGGATGATTGGGTCTTGATGTTTGATAATTATTTAGAAGCATTGGATGGGGGGGAATTTAAACCTTCAAGGAAAAAAGCTTTATTGTTGAGTGCTGTGGGTAAGGAAGGTCAGAGAGTCTTTAGGTATTTACCGCAAGCTGTTGGTGAAAATGGAGAAATTATTCAAGATGTGTATTTAGAAGCCAGGCGCAGATTAGAGTTGTGTTACGCCAAGGAGGACCATTTAGTTATGCATAGATACAAGTTTTATACCCAACACCAGAAAATGGACAAGAGCATTGACAAGTTTGTGTCTAGACTTCAGGAACTAACGATGAAGTGCAACTTTGGTGCAATGATAGATGAACTTATTAGAGATCAGCTTATTGTCCAATGTGCGAACAAGAAGATTCAGGAGAGGTTGTGAGCAGCTAAAAATCTCAGTTTAACAGATGCCATAGGGATAGCCAAGGTTCTTGAACAGTCCAACCTGTGCATGAAGGAACTAGAGAAGGTTGAACAAAGAGGGGAGGTTTCTGAAATGGGTGCTGTTAATAGGTTTTCCCAACCTAGTGCTCAGTCTAGTGTCTCCCTAGCCAAAGGGGTAGGGTGGTACTCTCTTCTGCCCCGAGTAAGTGTTGCAACCATTGTGGCAGTCTCAGTCATTGGTCTGAGTCCAAGTTTTGTTTTGCTCAGAACAAAGAGTGCTTGAGGTGCGGATGCATTGGACATTTTGCTAAAATGTGTAGGATAGCTAGGAGGAGCAAAGTTGCGTGGGTGGCAGAGGAGGTTCCTCAGGTCGAGACTCCTGACAGAATATTGTGTGTTGATGGCAAAATGCCTGTCGATGTGCAGAATGATCTACGCAGGTCTAATAGACCCAAAGCAGTTTTTAAGGTTAATGGCAAAGAGGTGTCACTTATGGTTGACACATGGTCTAAGTACACCATTGTTCCAAAATCCATTTTTACACGCTTGTAGAGGGACACCAGTCTCAAACTTAGAGACATCGCTCCCACGAGTTATCAAGGTGAACCTATTGACATTGTAGGGTTTATGGAATCCTTTATTGAGTTTGAAGGGAGGTCCATCCATGGTAAAGTTTATGTCGCAGAAAGTGGTCCTGCAATTTTAGGATGGGTACAGCAGTACGATCTTCACATTAAGATCGATCCCAGAGCTCCCACACAAATGGTTGTAGAAGATGAATGTTTGGAAGACATTTTGAATTCTCATAAGAATGTGTTCAATGAAAAATTGGGTCTTCTTAAAGGTTATGTCCATAAGATTGTTCTTAAGAAGGGAGCTATACCTGTACAACACAAATTCGAGAGGGTTCCTGTTATAGTTAGAGATGGGGTAAAAGATTTGTTGCACAATATGTTGAAAGAGGGGATCATTGAACCGGTGGAGGCATCAGACTGGGTTTCCCCTGTGGTGATCACGCGCAAGGCTGATGGTCGTCTTAGGTTCTGTGTGGACTTGAGGTCGCTTAATCAGAACATCATTGCCGACACCTACCTCTTGCCGAACATCATTGAACTGGTGATGTTATTGAAAGGTGGAAAATGTTTCTCCAAACTCGACCTCAAGAGTGCGTATCACCAAATCAAGCTCTACCCGGACTCCATGTCTCTCACTTCTTTCATTACTTTGGAAGGAACATTCCGTTTTACACGTATGCCTTTCGGTCTTTCTTCTGCGGCCAGCGTTTTCCAGCGTATGATGTCGCAAATTTTCAAGGATATGTCTAACGTTCTGTTTTTCCAGGATGACATTTTAATCTTTGGCGCAACTGTCCAAGTACACAATGCTGTGTTGAAGCAGGCTCTGGAAAAGATTGCGGAGGTGGGTATCACCTTGCACAAAGAGAAGTGCTCTTTTCTCTCAGAGAGCGTGGAGTATTTAGGCTATATAGGGGCCGATTCCGATCTCGGCCGGTAGTGCTCCGAATCGGATTCGGATTCACCGGATCCGATTCGGAGCCCTGTTTCCCGACCGAATCGTACGCGGGTCCGGCCGAGCGAGTACGATGCAAGCTCCCACGAAATCGCCGACCGACTCGAACGCGGCTTCAACACGCTCCGACCGACTCGCATGGACACGACTCGCACCGCGCTATGGAGACGTTTCCCGGCCGGGTAAGTACGATGCGCGCCGCGAGCAGTCCGACCGACTCGCGCCGTCCGGCTCAAAAAAGCTGTCGGAGCCGGACTTTGGGGGTCCGCGTCGGACCCCCTGTACGCGTAGGCACGCGAGTCGCACACAGGGGGACCCATGGGTCCCCCTACCTGTGCATGTACGCCGCAATGCGCATGGACGCGTACCCGCTGTAGGGGCGCCCTTGTTCGCCTCGCACCCATTGAGTCAATGGGAGCCCGCGTACGCGTTGTACGACCGGCTCCCATTGACTTCAATGGGAGTCCGACCGACTCAAGTCCGATAGCATGCGAATGCATCGTACTCGTCCGGTCGGACTGCTAGGGTCCGATTCGGTCGGAATTCTCTCCGGGTCCGGCTCGGTCGGAGAGATTTCCGGCCGGAATCGGAATCGGAATCGGCCCCAAAGTGTCCTCTGAAGGTGTCAAACCCACATTGTGCCTTCTCACGGCCATTGAACTAGCACCAAGACCCATTGACAAAGACCAACTAAGGTCTTTCATGGGCCTAATTGAATACTATGCTAAGTTTGTCAAGTGTTTTGCCACCAAAACTGAAAAGCTCAAGGTTCTTTTGCGGAAGGGTCAGAGTTTTGTTTGGATTTCGGAACAACAGGAATGTTTTGAGGCCATCAAGAGAGAGATTTGTGATGCTGGAATCTTGTCTCCTTTCGACATCAAGTTATGATCTATAATCACAGTGGATGCAAGTGCAACGGGTCTGAGTGCAATATTATCTCAGAATCATGCTGGGGTTGAAAAGACTGTGGCTTTTGCTTCAAGGACCCTATCCAACTTTGAGAGGAACTACTCTGTAGTTGAGAGGGAGGCCTTGGCTGCTGCTTGGGGTGTCGAATATTTTCGCACATTTGTATGGGGCACTGAATTTTCATTGCGCTCAGATCATAAACCACTGTTGTCTATCCTTTCCCCTGGTGGTGCGGGTAAAGGATCAGCTCGTTTAGCCAGGTTGGCAGCTAGACTGCAGGAATATTGATACTCTCTTGAATACATTCCTGGGTGGCAAAATAAACAAGCAGACTGTCTATCCAGATTGGCGCTAGACGGTTCTCTGGTTGATGACAGAATAGTTTCTGACACATGTGATGATCCAGTTGCGTCTGTTGAGGATGTAGTGTGTGAGGTGTCAGGTGCATTCTGCTTGGACAAGTGGAACGAGGAAATGACTAAAGATTTTACCCTCATAGAATGGATGCGCCTGGTTAACCTGGGAAATAGGAGAGAGAGTTGTGTTTCCTCGTCCGTACGCCCCTTTTTGAAAGTCTTAGACGAGTTATCTACTTGTGGTGTCAAGGTACTCATAATAGGGGACAGGTTTGTTCCACCTTTTGTGCTAAGAGACAGAATCATTGGCATGGCCCATGAAGGTCATCTCGGACAAGGATTGACTCAACGTAAAGTCAAAAATCAGTTTTGGTGGCCAGGAATGGATGGTCAAATTTCGGATTGGGTTGTCAATTGCCAGATTTGCAAGGAGAGTGAGAAGAGTCTCAAAGTTGGTAAACAAGCGCTCACGAGTCACATCGCCGATCCTGGCAAACTTTGGTATAGTGTCTGCATTGATTTCATTGGTCCCATGTCAGAGGTGGATGAGGACTGCAGGTTTGCGTTGGTTGTGGTGGATGTGTTTTCCAGGTGGCTTTTGGTGTATTTTCTACGAGAAATTACCACTATTTCTACCATAGTTTGTCTCACCAAGATTTTCCAGGAGGAGGGAGCTCCATCCATCCTCATCACAGATAATGGAACACACTTAGTTTCCCTGGACATGGAAACTTTTCTCAAAAAACATGGTATCATCCATCATTGCACCACTTTGTATAATCCCCAAGGCAATGGTATTGTTGAGAGAGCCAACAGAATGGTGAAGGGGGTTATACAAATGGCGGTGTCTACTGGTGTAGATCTCAAGAGGGCTGTCCAGGATCCGGTCTGGGCTTATCACACCACCACTCAAGAGGCTACTTCTAAGTCACCCTTTGAGATCATGAGAGGTAGGTCTCCGGGGAGTAAGTTAGTGCCTGCTTGGTTAAAGGAGTGGGAATCTAATAAGGGTTCTTGCAAATCTGAGTTGAGGGTTGATGTAGTCTCTAAGAGTGCTGTGAAGGTTGGTGATTGGGTCAAGATCAAATCTGGTCGTATTGTTAGGGGCCTGTCTAAGTTTAAAGGACCTTACAAGGTTGTGCGTGCTTTTGATTTTATGTCATTTTGGAGAATGGAGAACGTTGGAATTGGCGCAGAGTTGCTCTATATCAGAGAGGAGGAGTGTGTGAAAGAGAAGAGGAGAGAGAGTGTGGCGGCTATCTCTTTATGGATGATATGGAGTTCGATCATCTTGGTCAAGGGAGACGTGCTTCTGCTGTGACAGGTGAACCTGTCTCCCCTATGAGTCTGAGTGGAAGAGACACTACCCTTGACAATTGTGAGAGGAGTACCACTTCTCGCGTTGGGAGGATTTGTAGACCTCCCATGCATCTGAAGGACTATGTTTCTTGACGAGTTTTTTAAATATTTTTGTGTCTAGATCTGACCGTGTCCTTTGACCAGTTGTTTCTCTTCCATTCCTTCTCATGTTCCTTTTGCTGTTTTTGTTCTTCCTTCTTTTGACTTTCCCTCCTTTTGTTTTCAGCTCTTTGTTTAATTGTTGAACAAAAGGGGATGTGTCATGCTGGCTCGCGCTCCCCGCACCACGAGAGCTCGAGGACGCCTCGCGGTCTACAATGGAATGGAATGTCGGGGTTTTGAATGGGGCTGGGGAGGCAGTTGGTGTGAGCAGTTGCTGCGGGCTGTTGTACCGGCCAAGTACTGGGGTCCGCCATTGCTTCGTTACCTGAATAAACCACCATACTTACCTGCATCGACATCCTGTGTGTTTCTTCTATGCACAGCACTTTCCTGCTTCTAACATGGCCGTCGTGTAGGAGGGATTCCCTAACGCTCAGTCCAGTGTTTCAAGCGGCCATAGTTGTGGCTTCGGTTGCCATGACACCGCGGGTAACAGAGTTAGGAGCCTGCACGGAAAAACCTGAAAGAGTGCATGCTGCTGGCCCACTTCGCTCTGTGTCCACCGAAAGCAGGTAACCATCTAGGGGTGGTAGAGACTCCACCCCACAACTCCGAGCGAGGGATGCATCCCGGGGCAGAGAGGTTTTAAAGGGGGACCTTATGCACTCTATGGAGGTGGGTGCTACCAGGGAACTTTTGATGACCCTGATTGACATAGATTTGGAGGAAGGACAAGGCTCGTCTTATAGATTTCCTTAGGATCATCTGAGTGACTTATCTCTTCACGAGTCTGTTCATTTTTACAAAACCTTCCCATGCTGCAGCCTTTACTGTACCAAACTGAGTTCCCTGTCTCGTGTTCCCATCCTCTTCTGCCCTGTTCCCTTTGCTGTCCCCCCACACCCCCTTTACTATGCTGCCCTATTACCTATCCTCCCCATGCCCTCCCTTTTACCCACCCTCACCTGTACTGCTCCCCATCTCCTTTTCCTCATTGTCTTCCGCTCTTAAATTCCCTTCGCCTCCCCTCATGTTTATTCTCCACATTATGCTGTTGCCGTATATCTATCTGTAGTGTTTTCTTATAAATGACACTACACTCTTGTATGAAGTGATTATCTTCTTTATTACCAACCCCTCCTTGGTAAGGTGAAGGCAGCAGCTCCCAGCAACATCTGCCAGACATTCCATACCCAACCATTTATGCAGGGAACTTCAGAATACAGAACACTTACCAAGTTCTACCATCTAATACATTCTATGAAAAGCAAAAGGTACAAATATAAATATACAATACATATACTACACATCCTCCTCCTTTTTTTTTTTTTAATAAAACAAAGAAGAGTTCCAAACAAGGCGGAAAGAAGAAAAAAAAATGAAAAAAGAAAGAAAAAAAAATATTCAATAGCGTATAAATTCATTGTACCTTATCAGGTGTCTTAACAATTCTACCATAAGAAGTCTTCACTTCCGAAGAACAACTTGGGTAAGCTTGACCTTCATCTTGAAAAGTTTCATTAACCATATTTATTTTGAACCAATAGAATCTGTACCTAAGTTTAATCGCTCTGAGTTATCGAGATCTATGTCGTTCTCTGTATCACTCAAAGAACTACGAACCACATCATTAAGCCACCAATAATCATGGTTAACCTTCTTTTTTTCTCATCTTTTGTACTACTGCAACTTGCCAAAGGCAAACGACTCGTGCCAAATTTCCCCATTTTCCAAAATTTCTGAACTGTGTCTAATATGTGATATTTTCCTAGGCTCACTAAATTTGCTTTCTCCCTTGGTAACTTTTCTGGCACTTTTGACACATACCCACTGACCAACACGCAAACTCACGGGTTTGGTTCCGTGTTTAACATCGTAATACAATTTGTTTTTGTTTTGGGAATTATTTAAATTAAGTTTAACTTCATCTAAGTTGCAATTTACCATACCGTTGCGTTTCATCCAACCTGAATTGGTTTTGGAAAAAGGAATTCTCCCTCTCATTTAAGAGAACGGACTTTTGCCTAAGGAACCATGAGCAGTTACTCTGTAAGCCCACAACATCTTTTTTAATTCACCTTCCCAAAATAATCCAATTTATTACATAACTGCAAAACGCCTTTAATAACTCTATTAAGTCTCTCAACAATACCATTACTGCAGGGATGGTAAAGGGCAGTGAATTTGTGTTTAATGCCAGCTGAAATGAGATAACTCACCATTTCTCTAGATTTGAACTGCACTCCATTATCGGTCAAAATGGATGCAGGAAAACCTTCTTGTCAATTTCCGTTAAAGGCAAGGCCAATCTACTAAGACAGTCTGCGATGACATTCTTGGCACCAGGTACATATTGGATATCGAGTAAGAAATCCTGCAAACGCATGGAAATCTGGCTATCCTAGCGGTAGCTCTAGTAAGACCCTCAGTGCTAAGTAATTTGGTGAGAGGCTTATGATCACTTCTAACAGTAAAACATTTTCCCCACAGAAATTTACGAAAATGTTCCAATGATCATACTACTGCCAAGGTCTCTCTCCCAATAACAGAATATTTTTCCTCAGTAGGAGTGAGAGACCTTGAAGCGAAAGCAATTACAACTTCCTGCTTAGTATCGTTACATTGAGTAAGGACAGCGCCTAAACCTTTACAACTGGCATCGGTAGTAACCATAGTATGAGCATAAGGATCAAACCCTTGTAGATTTGATACTTTGCTTATCGCAATCTTTACAGATACAAATGCTTGTTGACACTCATCTGACCAGCAAAAATTTACTTTGTTTTTGAGTATATTCCTCATAGCATGAGTCTTTTCTGAAAAGTTACTTACAAATTTTGAATAAAATTCTGCTAAACCCAAGAATGACCTCAAATCATCCTTGGATTTAGGCACTGGAGCATTGATAATGGCTTTAACCAGTTTGGTTTTGGATCTGATACCTGATTCACTAATTTCATGACCTAAGTAAGTCACATTTTTTTCAGAAAATCTGCACTTAGAGATTTCAGCAGTGAGACCTTTACAATTTAGCATCTCTAAAACCTTCCTCAATCTCCCATTGTGCTCTTGGGTATCGCGTCCCATAATAAGAATATCATCTTGGAAGAATATAATTCCTGGCATAACACCAAACAACTGCGACCTGAGTCTTTAAAAAACAGCAGCCGCAGAGGCCAAACCAAAGGGCATGCGCCGAAATCGAAAACACCCGAAAGGGATAACATTTTGTCTATTCTGGGTAGTGGAAATTGATCTGCTACAATATTATCATTGAGACTCCTGAGGTCCACACACAAACACATTTTTCCATTGGCACGCCTTGTGATGACCAAAGGAGAAATCCATTCCGAGGCCTCCACAGGCTCAATGATACCACTCTCTTGTAATTTGGTAAGTTCTTTCTTTACTTCATCCTTAACAATTGTAGGAACATTCCGAACTTTATGGATTTTGGGTATTGCATTCATTTTAACTCTAATGCGATGAGAAAAACCTTTGAGCTTACCAATTTTCCATTAAAAACTTCGGGAAATTCATTAAGAACCCAACTTTTAGTGCCCTCACTTTCACAAGCAAATAAAACATGTTCTTGGCTGTTGGGATCGAGTATGATATGTAGAGCTCTCTGGTCCTTCCAACCTAAAACAGATGGACCATCTGTGGCTACATACAGTTTGTAAGTAGCCCTATGATTCTTGAATTCAAACATTAATACACGATAACCCAACATCTCAATTTTGTCGCCTGTAAAACTTTCTGGAAGCACATCTGTAGGTTCTAGATGTGAGCCAATAACCCCAACAAACTTAGTTTCCCATACATTTTGTGCAATGATAGTAAAAGGGGAACCAGAATCCGTCGCAACCTGCAAATTAATCCCTCCAAAATCTACTATACACAAAGGTTTGTTTCTGTCTGAACCCTTAATGTTGAGAAAAATATTGCATTTTTTATTCTCCTTGCGAGGCTGCTCTTGGATGGAACTGTCAGAATCGTAGTCCGAAGAATTAGAATCAGTTTCAGTGAGACATAATACCTTCAGATTTTTCTTAGACTTTTTTCTGCAAACTTTCGCAAAATGTCCAATAATGCCGCACTCTAAACATTTTGCCGATTTGGCAGGACACCTTTCAGATCTAACATTAAGCGCTTTACTGCGACAACCATAACAGGGAAAAGTTGCAGAAATAGATTGCTTGTCTTTAGATTTAATCATTGTGTTGCGAATACTCTTGTTTTTAGCGGATACATCATTTCCTTTTTTATTTGATGAGTTGTTATTCACAGTTGAAGGCTCATTCTGCTCAGAGATTGCTTTAGAGCTTCTTTTGGATAATTCTGCCTTTTTCACTAATGCTATAATATCTTTTAGACTGGAATCACCTTCAATCCAAAGTCTATCTTGAATGCCCCTGTTCTTTGTACAGACTACCACCTGGTCACAAATAAAATTGTCATGCAAAACTCCAAATTTGCAAGTGGCAGCTAAATTTTTTAGAGCAGAAACGTTTTCTTCAATAGACTCCTGTTCATGCTGTTTTCTTTTAAAGAATGCGGGTCTTGTTACAGCAATGCACACAGTTGGAGAATTATGCTCAGATTAATCTAAAATTGCAGCTTTAAAAACATCAATATCACCAGCTCTATCCGGTTTCTGCATCTGAATATATACTCTAAGGCCTTCAGGACCTAAACAATGTCAAATAATTCTTTTTTTTTCAGGAGATAAACTGCCGCCATTGTCTTCTAAAGTAGCAATTTAATTTAAGAAATACTCTTTCCACTCCACCCATTTTATAATGGGTTCACCAGGTGCAGTGAGAAACTCTTTAGGAGTATTTAATGTAATGCCAACACTGGCGTTAACTGAATTGGAAGTGGTTGTTCTGTTGCTGACATCCATGACAGCATAAAACAAATAAAAAAGGAACAGTAATGTATAAATATGTATAAATAAACTAACAAGGACAATGAAATCCAAAGATATATGTAAATATTACTTGCAGGAGTTGGAAATCCAAGTGGAATCGGTGTTCAAATCTTCACTCTTTCATTAAAAGAAATTAAACTTTATTGTTCTTTTTTTTAACAAAACGAGAAGGCGGCACGTATAGTACATGGGGTCACGTTGCGTGACCTCGCTGCTCAGATACTCGCCCCAGAGTGCAACGCGAAGACAATGGAGGCTTCGCGTGGAAACGCTTCTGCCTGTAGAACGATGGTGCCTGGATATGCGCAGGACCCGTTGGAGCAGGTACGCATTTCGTTTTTTAAATGTACACACCGCCGTTGACAATTGCCCGAAATGGACGATGATGTATAAACGCCAAAAAGAAAATGAGTAAACATGAACTGACCTTGCAAATGTCAATTTGGAGCCGCTTGGAAATTCCAGGTAGTGCGTTTGTTTGCTTTGTCAGCTGCTATTCCTGCATAGTTGAAGTCGAGGAAACCCTGGTGCTCGAACTGAATTGTGCCTGCCACGGACACGAAGGATTCACCAGTATACTTGTACCAGCGTAACTTGCTTGCCAGTTTATATTTACTTCCGAGACTCATTATCCAGGCCAATTTCTGTTAAGGCAGGAAACGAGAAAAAGATGAAAAATGCCTTTTGAAGACATGCGTGGTTTCGAGGGTTTGGTTGGTAGCTCATTGCCAAATCAATGTAGAGTTTTCTTATAAATGACATTACACTCTTGTATGAAGTGATTATCTTCTTTATTACCAACCCCTCCTTGGTATGGTGAAGGCAGCAGTTCCCAGCCACATCTGCCAAACATTCCATACTCAACCATTTATGCAGGGAACTTCAGAAAACAGAACAGTTACCAAGTTCTACCATCTAATACATTCTATGCAAAGCAAAAGGTACAAATATAATTATTAAATACATATACTCCACTATTCCTTTCATCACATACCCTCTTCATTTTATCACCATTCTTTCTCTTCTTACATTCTTTGCTTACGTGTCCATTCTGCCATTCTCTTCCCCGCTATGCCTATCCGTACACATTGCCTCCTCATACTCCATTTGCAACTTTAAGGAAAAGTGCCCGATAAACAACATCAAAAACAATGCCTGATGAGTGTTTGTGCGGGAAGGAGGGTCGGGATGTTGGATAAATCTTTCAGTTTGTGTTCCGTTTTAGAACAGGGCTCTTATTGGATAACAATTGTACAAGGACTAAAACTATAAATGTTTTAAACTATTTAAAACTGGCTTAAGCGAGTCGAGTTTTAAATATTAAGCAACATGTGTTGATATAAAACAGGCCGCGATATTCCAATAGTTTAAAAACAACACTGTGCTCATTGAAAACTGAACTTTTGTATAAATGATGCGCATCGAAAATTAAAACTTGTAAAAAAACAACAAATGTTCCTCAAAGCACTCATGAAATTTTGCAGTACTTTCTAAGTACTGTTTCCGTACGCTTTTGTGGAACTATTTTTTACAGTTTTGCATGTAAGGGAACAGAAACAGACTTTGCCCCTCCCCTCACCCACACTCCTATCCTATTGGCATAATCTTGTCAAGTTGCTCATAACTGCATTCACAAAATCAGCACTGGTAATGAATTCTGCATTGGTGGAAAGCAGGCGGCGTGTGTGGTGCAGCATCAGCAGAATTCACAGGTCCTGCAGATGCACTTCTCCGCACTTCAGATGAGTACGTGTCCCGTCGTCTTCATGCCGCTGGGCTTTTTTTTGGCTTGCATTCTTCCTGCCCTCTGCCTCCCACTTGCTGCTTTACCCTTCCCCAGTGCTTGTGCTCCCTATCACCTCCTCCTGCTGCTGTTCGGTTTTTAGGTCTCGCAGACCTAGCGCTGGAGCGCGCATGCGCTCCTCGCTCTGCGAGGGCTTTTGTCATCAATACGCTTTCCGAAGGGGACTTGAAGCCCCGCCCATCTTTTTGATTGGGTGTCGTCATCCTCCATGCTAAACGCTGTCTTCTGAGTGAAAAGGAGGCTTCTTAGTCCCCCCTTGTTACCGCCCTGTCCACTTTTGGCCCCGCCCACCCAGACTGGATTGTTTACTCGCGGCGTTATCCAGTGCCCTTTAATTACTTGTTAGGCACTCTTTTTGCTTGTTTATTCATCCCAACATATGGCGTATGTACTGAACAGTTTTTTTCCCCCTCATGTTGTCCATGTTTCCCTGCTCCTAGCCTGCCCCATGCCCCCCCTTTTCGTTCACCCTGTCCGCTTTCACTACCTTCTAACGTCTGGGCAGCTTGAGAATGAAGGCGACCTCACGGCGCGCACTTCTCCTGCTTTAACATGATGTGGGTCCGCCCGTGACTCTGGCAAGCCCACATCACTGAATGTGTGTATTTCTTTTGGGTAAGCCTTCGCACTCAAGCGGCACATTTTCGGTGCAGAATCTACTTTAAAATCGTAAGATACTGTTAACCGCTATGTATTTGCATACATTTTCTTGCGCACGCTCGCACCACAGACTACTCAAATGTGCAGCGTTTGTCATACATTTGGAGCACCAGAAAAACCTGCCTTGTATCCACCCCTGCCACTTTCAAACCGGACCCCCGCCAGGGTGATTCCAGCTTTGCTCCTCGCAGGGCCCTGGTGAGGGAGCTCGCGCAGGCTGCAAGGTACGTTTCAAAATGGCTTCTGGAAGTTTGAGTGTTGTTGTGGTGCTGCAGGCGTGTTGTGCGCTCTACGTGGTGTCAGCGGTGCCTGGGCAAGATGGTGGCCAAGCAGGAGGGGTGACCGGTGTGCTATTGTCCCCCTTTCCCGTCCGCGCTACCTGCTCTCTTTCGGCCACCTTTATTCCTCTCAAATGCAGTGTGTCTCTGTTCCGAAAGTCGCTGAGGCCAAGGCCCTTAGGAGCCAGGGGAGTTCATGCGGGAATGTTTACTGTATTTGTGTCATCCTCAGTGCTGCCAAGCATGGATACGAAGCTTGTGATACTCATCTCTGGTATCTGGCGTAGTTCTCGAACTTACGAACAGCTGTGTTTTTGGGCCTGTTTCGTGCTAGTTGCAGAGTGGACTGGTGGGGTGGTGTCAGTGCTCTTATCAGCTACCCGCCGCAGCTGTCAGAGGGCATGACCCGTCTCTTGCAATAGTAAGTTTACATCAAGTTTTTGGGGGGCTTACCACAGCCTCGGGCCGGCATCGGTGTTGTGGACAGGGCACTCTATTACGCAAGATTTCAGTCCGCCTCAGATCGATGGATTTTCCATTTGACTGTTCGCCCAGTTTGCATTGCTTTCTTTACAATCCTTCCGGAATAGAATGCACCGTGAGGCCAATGTAACCTCTTGTCAGTGAATTCTGGACCTTAAACTGTTTATTTTTCATGGGTGGGTAAGAGGCCCCCCGAGGCGTGTTGGCCAAGAATGATTACGACAGATTGCAGAGAATAAATCTAACTTGCAATCTTGTAAGCAAGGAATTGTTGGAAAGTTTGTTATAAGATCAGTAGCCTTTACCTCGATTTTGGGTTGAAGTACGTTATCAAAAACACTTTGCTTCAGGAGGCTTTTGCTATTAAAATATGAAGTGTAGTCTGTCTTTTGTTTTTACAAGTGGAAAACATCACAATTAGTTGCTGGATTCCTTTAAAGGTTAAAAAGTGTGTTCGATTTTGTACTGTTTGTATTGTGTGCAATTGAATCAGTTTTTTTCCACATCTAGAAAGATTTCTTCTATCACATCATATTGATTTGGCATACCTTTCTGTTGAAAAATACGCTAATTTCCTTCTAGAAAGACAACTACATACAGCGCATCCTGAAAAGATTGCAAACAAATAAACCCATGCTCCTGTATTGTTCAAAAGACCAAATGTTTCTTCAGTATCAGCTATTTACCTTTTGCCGATAGTGCTGCTGGTCTCACATTTTTATACACTTGGCAAATTTACTTCTGATGCTGTCACACTTTCTTTGTGTGTCGCACTCTTGTTTGGTTCTATATAAGCTGATGTTTGCAGTTAACAAAATTAGCCAAAACAGAAACGCTCACAATATGTTTACCATTTGAATTGTTTCAGTACCTCTAGTAAAAGAGAATGAGGGCTGTTTCAAGCAAGGCCTAAATGGTCCCGTCTCCCTTTGTAGTGTAGCTCCTATATCCCTAATAGGCTCTGCGCATTGGAATAATATACCCTATAGGCTTGACATAGGACTGAGGTCGGTATGTCCCTATCAAGTATATTAAACTTAATTACTTGTGCCAGCTAGCTCAGAGGCCACTAGAAACTCCTTGAGAAGGGAGTAGTTTCTGGCAGCCGCAAAACATGACCACTTTGTTTCCCTTTAGAATCAGAACGTGTCCCAGAGTCGTGGAAACAATAGATAACCGTTTCACTCAGCTCAATCGTGCATGCTTAGTTTTCCTCAAAGTTACACAGAAAGAATAGACGGGCGTTTCAATAAAAGGTTTATTGAACAGTCTTGTTTCTTGTGTAAGTAATATGTGCAGTTATGATCACAAGACAGTATGCAAGATAAATAATGTACAGCGTAAGCAGTAGAAATAAATAATACTGCGCTAGCATGATCTTTAGTAGATATTCATTTACATAAATAACACAGACTAAAAATGCGAGTACTCATACGATGCGTTTCTAAGCTACTTCTACCCCAATGTACCTAACCTAACCTAGGTGTAGGGAGAGGTGTGAAGTATTCCTTACTATGGTATACTAAGAGTATGTTATGCCTAGCATGCCTAGTATGCCAAGTATGCCAAGTATACCAAGTATGCCAAGAGTCCCTCTAGGTTCTAGTCAGCTCCATACCTTAAGAATGAGAGAGGTGGGAATCTCTTGCCAGACTCGAACTCCAACACCCCGCAAGGGAAGTCGGATCACTGGAAGCTGGACTCTCAGCGTGCAGGGATGACAGCGTCTTCTCAGTGCGTCAGGCCGGGAAACGGGCTCCTCTGAAGTCGAGGTCTCCTCTAGTTTACAAGGGCTAGGGAAGGTATATTTATACCTGAGAGGTACCTCAGAATGTTAGCATTGACGTGAATCGGACAGCGGAAGACGTCATGAATGAACCCCTAAGGTATAACGGTTCATGCATAATAGATGAGTCCTTGAAGAAATCAATAGTCCTGTGCTAGGGAAACTCCCGAAGCCTAAGGGTCTGTCCTTCAAGAACTCGTTGCGACGTTAGGGTGGACGGATGTCGGAGACCATGCCTGTATTTGGAGTGCACGGTTTAATGCCTAAATAAGGACTGGGATTTTATGCCTATATAAGGGCAAGGCGAATTGTGCCTGTATAAGGACATGATACAGGAAAACCTATATACGGATACCCTAAGAGGAATACAACACCCACTCCACTTTCGTGTGTACGATAATAATATAAATGCTAAACATTTAAAATGCTAAACATAAAATGGAGTACCACATATTGCTAAAAATATTTCTTAAAAGCATTAAAAAGCATTTAAAAAACCGATTAGAATGCAAAAAGTACTGTACATTGTAAGCATTGCTTTTCATTTCTGGCATATATTTGAAAATAAAAAATGCAATTTGAATGAAATAAGCAGTAATATTTACCTGTGACAGAAAAACGATTGATAAGTTTGTTCAAAATAAAAGTCTTTTCATGTCATGGAAATTAATGAACGTTTTAGACAAACAAGATGACTAAGTGTCTGTGGAAGTACCGCGAAGTCCGTACTATAAGAATAGTTCTACTTCAAGCAGATTGTTGTGCCATTTAATTTGAAAAAACTGAAAAAAGTACAATTTGGGAAGAGTTCCAAGTTTTTGAAATATGAAGGCCAAATTATTACTGCATCTCTGGAACACTGTGGGCTGAATCAGAGTCAGTGTACGGGTCTGGTGTAAACATGAGATCATCTATTTCTGTAGACAAAATATCGTCCACTGTAGTTGGTGACATTCGGAACACCTCATGTAGTAGATTAATTGCACAGAGATGTGAAGCATCGCTTTCAGCATAGGATGCCGCAGCAATGTTCGCGACCGTTGTTACCTGTGTGCCTGTAGATCCATCTCGTACCTCAGCAGCAGCCGGAAGCGTCTGTGAGATCTCAATGAATGCCGTCATCAGGATTGGTAGCCTCTGGGGACAACACAGAGCATGGGCCGTTATCGGGTCCAGCAGAGTATCGATATCCGTTGGCGTAGCTGATGGAAATGTTAGACAGGTGTCCAACACGCATTCTTCACCGCATAGCAGGCATCATAGAACAGGTAAGATGCAATCTTGCCAGATTGCTCTGAACGACAGGAACCACGTGGTATTAAGTTCCCGTAGACGATTCATGCCCAAAAGCTGTACTATTCGCTCACGGCACTTTCGTTCAAGGAGAGCTTTCTCCACTTCGCTCGGAGTGATGTCTGTGAATAGGCTGGCCATAGAGTAATAGCAGGAAGAGAAATAGAATTCCGGCAACAAGTGCTAGAATTAATGGTATGCCACCAAACACCGAATGTGCAAAGTTTGGGATTATTCCGAGTATTGCCTGGAAAGGTGCTAACAGACCGGAACAGATGCTTTTAAATACATGTACAATTCCGCTTGTATCAGACATGTTAAAGATACGTCCTATCATTTCCACAAAATGTATAGGGCAGTTTGTACGCATTAAAGTCTGTATCTCAGCCGAAGTCCTTGCGACTTGTAGATCATAGGTTTCTTTGGCCGAGGTCAAAGGCACTGTTTGTTGTAAAAGCATGGCTTTCATTCTGCTTAAAGTATCAAATCTTATAAAAGAGACGTTCAGCGAAGGCCACAAAGGCGACTCCCTGACTGTGTCTATTGGGGCAAACAATACTTGCATACAGCAAGTGACCCTGGAGTTGACTGTTACTAGATATGGGATGCCTGGCAACATGCCGCAGCAACTCTGATCATTCAACATGAGGTAACTCCCATTAGAAAGTTGTCCAAACGTTGGATTAATCACAGCAGCTGGTGTACCCTGCGGGTGGCAAGACAAATTTGCCACAGAACCATTACAAGACCCTTGTAAAGAAATGTCCTGACATATTAGTGAACCGCTCAGTGCATTTTTACAGTGTGTACCGCTCAGAAACACTTCACGATCCCCACTCCAACATCTATATGTGTATGGTAAAGTTCAAGTTGTCTTAATGTATTCCTTACCCAACCTTTCATATTTGCCTGCTTGCATTTGTTTGAGGCAATACTGAAACTGAAAAGTAGTCACAGGTAGTGTGATTTTGCCATGAATAAGCCATTCTGTAGCTGGTTTTTCTGCCACTGTGAATGGTAACTTTTCCAGTTTTTCAATGCTCAGCACTGTATACTTTGCTCCTCTGTGTGCCAGTTCGATCTGTTTATCAGTTAGATTGTATTCTGCAAACAGAATTGACGTGTTGATAAAACGCCAAGGCACATAGCCTGCACGCAAAGATTGCAGCGTCCAGCTTAATAACACAATAGAACGTAATTGAGAATGGCCTTGTTGTAACATCGCCAAATCTTGTTCTAGTATGTCGATAGCAGAGGATACAATGCCGTCCAGTGAATATATTCTGGAGGACAAAGTTGTTAACCCATTGTCGACCATAGAGAGAGTTTTCTCTAAATTAATACGATCAAGTTCACGTATTCGTTCTGCTGCCTCCATCTGTGACACTTTCCATGCTTCATTATAGGCAGCATAAATGCCGGCATATATGAAACGTTTTTGACGCGGTTTTCTTGGTCCAAGCAAGAATTTCCTAGGGTCTGCGTCTTCTTTAAGTAAGGATAAGTGTTGTTTCACATCCTGTAGTGTAGATTTCTGCAGCCAATCGAGGCATAATTTACCTACACTGTATGTTGTTACTACCCCCGGATGCTGTCTTTGGACGTATCTTGGGTCTGGCCTATGAATAGTAAAGCCCTGAGTTTTATTCAGGAATCTTTCCTGACAGTTGTTCGTGTCTGTGGGCCAGATCAACCATTTTCTCCAATCAGGATTAGATCTGTTGAGTTGTAGTATTTTGTCAACTGTAACCGCTGTCTGTGTATTGTTATCACTTGCAGGTGTTGGTACAGAAGGTGTTTATATCTTTTTAATCTTGGCTAGACCAAGACAAGATGTTTGTTGGATAGTTTCATTCAAAAACATTATTTGTTCAGGGATGATACAGGCTCTAAATAAAACTTCTATCTTGGCACTTGCCAATCTTTAGTACCCCAGACAGTTTTTATGTCTATTGTGTCTTTCCAAAAGACAAAACCCTGTCTAGACAGTTGGGCAATAAATGCTGCAGAATAAATCTGTTTTGTATTTGTTAACATAATTTTCAGTCCTGTTTTGTTTACATTTTTAAAGTAAAACGTTTCTGGATCAGATGTATTGTAACCTGAAAAATATGGAAACTTATTAACAAATGTTTTTGAACTACCTTTTGGTGGTGTAGGACAATGCTCCCATTGGTTAAACATAAACATATTTCTAGGATATGCAGATTTATGCAAATAATGATGACCATAGTGGTTATAGCAATACAGCTGTTCATAGTCTGATGAACCCTCTAAATATTCATTTTTAGAAAATGCAGCAGATTTTTCTAGGTCAAACATTATGTCGTTAACAGTCTCAAAGTCCCAATCATCAGAATAGGTACTGGACGAAATGATAACACTTAGTGAAATTTTAAACAAATGTGGAATGTTCAATTATTCCGTCGGGCCAAAAATATCAAAATCTGTTTTGTCCCACACTATACCTTCCTGTATAGGAACGGCTGTGATGTTCACTGTTGACAAGTCTCTTGCTTCACGATGGGAAGATTTATGAGGTTTCAAAAGTAAGTTCACATCTTTTCTTTCAGTGTTCACATGGATGTATCTGCCATTTATAAGCACGCTCATAGTAAAAACCAAAGCTAGCCAAAGCAGGAAAACAATAATCCAGAGTTCAATCCATGGAGAAACCAGATAAGTTATTTTCAGAAAGTGAAGAAAGTCATGTACTTGCTGCTTGAATGTTAATGATGCTGGCGTCGTTTCAGGTTCACTCGGATCTTCTGAGAACGTATCAAAGTTAATGAAATAGCCAGAAGCAGTTCTGTCAATTGTTGAAATTGCATCAGGATTTGTAGAAATCGCTGGAACCAGTTGATCACTTGCTACATTGGTGTAGACAGGTGTATTTGGATGAACTGTTACTTGATTTTCAAGAGGGGTGAGTTCCATTGCATTGTTGCTTAGTCCTTCATCTGTTACTGCTGAAGTCTCGATTGTTATCAGTCTTTCAGTCTGAACCTCTTGGATAGTAGCGAGAGGAGTGTGTCTGCTACTAGGTCGGAGTCCACGAGGCCTACTATTTAGTATTGGCCACATACTGTGGTTTGATGAGGTCGATGGACACAAATCTTTTCTCCTTTTTTCCAGCAAGGGGCGGCAGAAGTAGTGTTCTTGTTCCTTGAACTGCTAGGACAGGTACTGGTTGTCTGTAAGAAGGTCCAAATTCCTTCTTGTCCGCAATCTTTTCTCTGACTAGATCCCCAACTTTTGGAATCCAGACAGGCCTTGCTGGGACCGCCGGTTTTTCCCCAGTGGTGGTTGGCTGCAGGAATACGTTGCTTTGTTTCGATCTTAGTTCATTGAGTTCCTGTAAAACAGCCAAACGATCTTTGATATCAAACGGTTTATTTTCCACCACTGTGCCTACGTGATCGAGGTCTGGTACCCACATTCTTGTCCCAAATAGGACCTCATATGGAGTGACCCCCTAGAGAACTTCTTGGCAAGTTATTTAATGAGCGTTGGACCCCATAAAGATGTTTGACCCACCCATCACCCGAACCTAATACCCTAGCTGTTATAGACTGCTTTATGTCCCGGTTTTTCCTTTCCACAACCGAATTTCCCTCAGGATGGAATGGAGAGGAGTACCGCAATGCAACGCCCAGACTGGCCATGGCTTCTTTGTAAGCCCGAGAGCTAAACGCAGGGCCCTGGTCAGAATGTAGCGTGCCTATTGCGTATGTGCCGATAAAGACTCGCAAATGTTTTATAACAGTTCGAGCGTCAGCCGAGCGCTGAGGCCATATCCATAGGAACTTAAATTCAGTATTTGTGGGATTGCGTTTGTCCAGAAGGACGCATGCGCGTAGATAGTCTAATGCTGTCTAACAGTGGTGTCTGTACTGGGCAGCTACATTCGTAGCATGGTGTCATGTGGCGTTCTGCATCACGCTGTACCTTACAGTCTATGCAGTCATTGATGAAGATGTGAATCTGTGTATTCATTCCAGGCCACCAGTACATCTCTTTTAACGTCAAGATTGTTTTAGAGATCCCTTGATGTGACAGACCCTCCCCCAAATGTGCTTCATAAATCAAAGCTGCTCTACGTTCCATGTTTGGAATTACCCTATCCCCCACTCCAGGGATTCGAGCATTAGGAATGTTGTTCGCATCAATTACATAAGAGTACTTGAGTGGAAACTTTTTTGGTAATGCTGCACCACTGCCTTTGCTTGTAGCATTGACAGCCAACATTATCTCACTGTCTATTTTTGTTTTTGAAAGAGTGATCGCAGCTACGGAAGCCATCTGAACAGCCCCCTTTGCGGCTTCGTCAGCCAATGAATTCCCTGCAACGTGAACGCCATCACGTTGATGACTCAGTGTGTGGATCACGTGAGCCTTTGGTAGTCCGTTTTTTAACTGAACTACTTGTTCCCAAAGCGTTTTATGCTTTATTGTGCCACCTTTCGCATCTTTGAATCCATTTTCAAGCCAGTTTTGTATATATTCATTATACGACTGAACACAGTAAAAGGAATCGCACATTATTAGTGTGGGGAATTCTCGATCTGTACTTTCAAGTGCCAGTTTGAATGCTTGTAGTTCAGCTCGCTGAGCTGTACAAACTCCTAGAGATTGAGTTTTTGTGACCATAGGTCTGAAGATACCATCTTGCATGCGACCTTTAACGATTGCACACGCTGCACTGTAAGCTTGCTTACCCCCTGTTGCGGGTTGTGCGGATCCGTCAGTGTAAATTATGAATTCGTACTGATCGAGAGGCAGAATTTCAGTGGGTAGAGGACATTCTTGTTCATATTGCAGGAATGCTTGTGTTTTTAAATCTGGATCAAAAACATATTCAACATCTGTTGCAGCAAGAGAATTAACCCACTGTATCCATCTTGGATGTAATGCTTTAGCATTTGGAATGCTTGCTTTTGTGACCGCTTCTAAAGCTGGTACTGGGGTTACGACAATAATGCGTTTCCCTTGGGCTAGGGCTCTTTCTTTTGCTACAGCGGTTTGAACTGTTGTCAGAATTTTTTCAGTTGAAGTGAAGCGCATTTCCGCTTGTGTGTACAAATGACATTTGTATGCGATTGGTATTTTTTCACCCTCATTAAATGTTAAGTAGGTGAATCCGCATTGACCCGAAATTATTCGGATCTCTAAATTGCGTTGACTTACGCGTGATTGTAAGTGATTTGTTGCTAACATGTTAGCCTGTAGTGAACGCAAGATTTCTGTGTGTTCTTGTGTCCAATTCTTGATCGAAAAATCAGGTTTGATTAATGCGTAGAGAGGTTTAACCCTTTCTGCGTAATTTAGAATGTATGTTCTTCCAAAATTTAGGAAACCCAGGATGGATTGTATTTTTTTTACCGTTTTTGGAGGTTGGAGCAGCGCACACTTTTCTAAAAAGTTAGCTGCCAAGCTCTTGCCTTCACTTGAAAGCTCATATCCTAGAAATAGGACACTGAGATGGGCAATTCGGGACTTTTTAAAGTTGAACTTGTAGCCCTCAGAGGTGAAGCCCAGTATAATGGTGCTTACCCTGTTCAAGTGTTTGTCCAGGTCATCGTCCGTCAGATAGATAGATGTCATCGACATAGGACAATGCCTCATTGTCATAAATTTGTAGTAACTCTGTTACTCTCGCTGAGAATAACCCCCGGCTGTTCTTGAACCTTTGTGGGAGTCGACAAAATTGACCCTGGGTCCCCATTATGGAGAATGCTGTTAAGTACCTGCTTTCAGGTGCTATGTTTTGACAAAAGAAACCATTTGAGATGTCCAATGTGGTTTTATATCTTTTACGCACAATGTTATTCATTAATGCTGTGCTATGTGCATTTTGCACTGCAAATGTTTTACAACAAGTGTTTAAGTGTCTGTAATCCAAAACTAGACGATAGGTGTTGTCTGGTTTGGAGACAGGAAACAAAGGATTGTTCATTGAGGAGGTGCATGTTTAAATCACCCCTTGGTATTCAAGTTGATCTAAGATCTCCCTGACCTGTTTTTTAGCTTCTTGCTTTATTGGATACTGCCTTTGTGCAGTTTGTTCATGTTTCAGATGTATTTTATGGTGAGGTGAGTCCTCATCCCATCCTACATGATTTTTATATAATGCTGGGGCCTGGGCTACTGCCCGTTTCCTGGCATAAGTATATTTTAGATGAATTGGAATATGGTTAGAGAAGGCAGGCATAATAATGTCCTCGCCATGTGGGCACTCCCTGACAAATTGTGGTGGCCAGTCTTTTTCTGCTAGAAGTATGTCATAGCCCCTTGAAAGTTTTTCCCAAAAGAGTGCTTTCACCTGTCTAGGTATGTCTCCCTCCATTCGGAGTGTTATTTCATATAACCTTTGTGGAGTACTAACCCTGGTGTCTACAGTCTCAACTGTAATGTACTCATTCAAGTCCACTATCTCCAGAAGTTCCTTCAGGTTCTGGCAAACTATTGTGACTTCTGCTGCACTGTCCAGCATTGTCTGAGCCCATTCTCCGTTCTTGAGTTGTGTTCTCAGTATTCTCGGCATGTCTGATCTTCAGACCTGCTACTTTCTTTTTGGAGAATTGAGGTTTTGTCTTATTTTTTGGTGCGTGTTTATCTTCCTTGGATTTCACGCGTTCTTCTCTATTTTCTGATCGTCCTCTTCTTTCCGAAGTCCGAGTTGAGATCTGAAAGGTACGAGAGGAACGTGTATCAGTATCTTGATACCTGTCAGGTTTTCTCAAATTATCCCTATTCCTGAGGTTATACCTCCTTTCAGAGGGCTCCTTTTGAGGAGACCTACCTCGGGATTGAGAACGTTTCTCGTTTGATTTTTGTTTAGTAGACTCCCACTTCTTTTTAGAAGATGTAGGAGCTTGTTTAATAGAGTCCTTCTCAGGACTTTCAGATAGTTTTGGTTTCACTGGTCTTCCACCCAAACTATCTCTGCCTAATTCTGCATATGATTGTTCAATTATTCTGGGTAGCTCAGTTTGATGTTCTGTAACATCGAATTCTCTTAATCGTTGGCGGATCGCCACTGCTGCTGCCTCCCCTTTAATATTAGATAATATTATTGTTGAGACCTGGTCGAAATTTTTCAGTAATTTCATACCTAAATTCAGAGCAGGCTCTGCCCCGTATTCATTTTGAATTTGTTTCAGGACATCTGGTATTACAGCAATTGATGGAATACCATGTGTTTTAGTATAGATGGCAGCAAAGACTGAGCCCCAAGTGGTACAGTCTTCCAGTTGTGGTGTGATCCCCATTGGTAAACTGATTGTTAGTATTCTGTGTTTCTCATACTGGCTAGTATTTGGAAATACTGCTTCAATTTGAGTAATTTTTTGAGCTATCCAGAATGGAATTTGCTCACGTTTTGTGGGCATTTTACCCATGACTGCGTATAGAGTCTGTGGTGTAATTTTTAGTGTAGTCCCCGATTGAGGGGTCTGATTTGGAATTGTTAATGGTGGTTGGACTGTGAAAGTCCGCATGACATATTGGACCAATTGTCTGTAGATTTTTATTAACTCTGTGATTTGAGTAAGTAATTCCTCATCTGACATTATATCCAGTTCAGGATGAGGTGTGTAGCCGGCTAGAATTGGCCATGTTGCTCCTGGTCTACCTAGTGGACCGAGCCTGGTAATGTTTTTGTGATGTTTTAGGGCGCCTTTAAACCAGAGCTGATGCTCCTGGTATGTTTGTGGAATTTCAATATCCTCGAAAGGAATATATTCCTCTGGTGGATCATCTTCTTTGTAGAAGTGAAACATTTTTGTAACTGGATTGGATTCAGGAAATATTACCCATGAATAGAAAACCTCTGTCTGAAAGGATTCGTGTGCCTCTATCACGAAAACTGCTCTACCGCCTCTTGGTGGTAGGCCGTGTTTTATGAGTTTTAGAGTAATGGCGCTTCTTAAGTTTGGATGGATGTCTATAACACCCTCCTCGGTTTCATTTAAACCTGTAATGTTAAAAGCTGTTGCTAGGGCTGGATCAGCCGCAGCTCCACCGTTTCCGGTGGCATCGTCCCCGTGTATGGACATTTGTTTTTGAAAAATGTAGAACAAGTTTCAAGGAAACAAAGATAAGGTGCACAATATTTTGGAACACTGTATCCTTCAACGTTGAGCAAACCAAACAGCTAATATATAGGGTGTTTCCCTATGTAGCCGTGGTGGATACTTAACCCTGCCCACTCCAGACATCTTTTGGAGTATATGGGTAGGGGTCTCTGAGAGAAAAAGCACGGCTGAGTTATTCAGTATCTAACGTTAAATTACCGCCTTACCAAACCGTTGGGCGCCATGTAGTGTAGCTCCTATTTCCCTAATAGGCTCTGCGCATTGGAATAATATACCCCATAGGCTTGACATAGGACTGAGGTCGGTATGTCCCTATCGAGTATATTAAACTTAATTACTTGTGCCAGCTAGCTCAGAGGCCACTAGAAACTCCTTGACAAACAAGAAGGGAGTAGTTTCTGGCAGCCGCAAAACATGACCACTTTGTTTCCCTTTAGAATCAGAACGTGTCCCAGAGTCATGGAAACAATAGATAACCGTTTCACTCAGCTCAATCGTGCATGCTTAGTTTTCCTCAAAGTTCCACAGAAAGAATAGACGGGCGTTTCAATAAAAGGTTTATTGAACAGTCTTGTTTCTTGTGTAAGTAATATGTGCAGTTATGATCACAAGACAGTATGCAAGATAAATAATGTACAGCGTAAGCAGTAGAAATAAATAATACTGCGCTAGCATGATCATTAGTAGATATTCACTCACATAAATAACACAGACTAAAAATGCAAGTACTCATACGATGCGTTTCTAAGCTAGTTCTACCCCAATGTACCTAACCTAACCTAGGTGTAGGGAGAGGTGTGAAGTAGGTGAAGTATTCCTTACTATGGTATACTAAGAGTATGTTACGCCTAGTATGCCTAGTATGCCAAGTATGCCAAGTATGCCAAGAGTCCCTCTAGGTTCTAGTCAGCTCCATACCTTAAGAATGAGAGAGGTGGGAATCTCTTGCCAGACTCGAACTCCAACACCCCGCAAGGGAAGTCGGATCACTGGAAGCTGGACTCTCTGCGTGCAGGGATGACAGCGTCTTCTCAGTGCGTCAGGCCGGGAAACGGGCTCCTCTGAAGTCGAGGTCTCCTCTAGTTTACAAGGGCTAGGGAAGGTATATTTATACCTGAGAGGTACCTCAGAATGTTAGCATTGACGTGAATCGGACAGCGGTAGACGTCATGAATGAACCCCTAAGGTATAACGGTTCATGCATAATAGATGAGTCCTTGAAGAAATCAATAGTCCTGTGCTAGGGAAACTCCCGAAGCCTAAGGGTCTGTCCTTCAAGAACTCGTTGTGACGTTAGGGTGGACGGATGTCGGAGACCATGCCTGTATTTGGAGTGCACGCTTTAATGCCTAAATTAGGACTGGGATTTTATGCCTATATAAGGGCAAGGCGAATTGTGCCTATATAAGGACATGATACAGGAAAACCTATATACGGACACCCTAAGAGGAATACAACACCCTAATTACGGACACATGTTTCGTTGGTGAGGGCGAACCCCTTCTCAATGCAGCGATATCAGCACCATTGCTAATTCACAATTGGTTGGCGTGTGTTAAAGGGCTGAGTAAGAAAAGGGCGCTCGTCTGATAAAATGCAGCTTCTACAGCCTGATAATGGTGCAACCAGCTGCCTGTAGGTAACCCAAAGAGTGTGAGACTTAGGAGATTTTTCTAAAAGAGATGAAACCAATATCTCACTGCTAATTTATGATTTAGCTAGCTTAGTAGCATTTTGCTCGCATTTAGTTGGAAGTACGTTATCAAACACTTTGCTTCTGACAGCTGTGGTAATCATTTCTTTGAAATGGATCTTATTGTTGTCTCTTGGGTTGATTCTTTTTCAGTTCCATGGGTACCCTGTACAGCATTCTTGCTTTTATTTCAAATACGTTTCCCTCACTATTTCTTAAAGTGTCACCTAACTGTTGTCACCAAATTCACTGGAACTATGAGTTGTACTAGAAGATTGTGAATTATCAACCATTTATAGCTGCCGACCTTGGAACTGTTGACCAAGGCTCGAATCACGGACAGGGATCAAACAACCTGTTATGATTATCAGCAAATAACGTAAGCCCCCTGTTCCTACAAAAAATTGTGATGTATTTTAGTGCTCATATAAAGTACTCCAATGTCCTCGGGCTAGGTTCCTCCTATATATATATAAAACTACTACCCACATTTTATATCCTTATCTCTTATAAAAGTCACCACAAATGCTGGCAAAGTTAGGAGTGTGTGACCCATAGGAGGGTGGCATTACCGGCACATCTTTTCCTGACATGTCTGGTGGTGTTACCGGAAGTGACGTTACCGGCACATAACACACATTCCCACTCCACATAATTCCAGTACACTCAATACCACATAATTACTATCCACATAATTCCACAGCACACCATGCCACTTAATTCCACTACACAAATCCACTCCACGCCACACAATTCCACGTCACACAACTAACTAATCCAACCCACACATTTCAACTACACACCACATACATACACTCCATAACACATAAGTAAAAAACATTGCAATTTACAATGCCAATAGCTCTAACTCAAACAAATGCGAGACCGATTGCATTTCCAATGCTTGTTTTTCTAAAGCAATTTTAGAAAGCGCCAACGCACCCAAAGGTTTTGGAGCGCTTTGCATGTGCCCACACCATAAAATTACGGACGCGACACAGAGGAGGTAACTGTGTTTGGGGGCTGGTGGGAACCATTCTGCTGACACTGTTTTGGGGCCATAAGTTTACTGCACTTTTACACTTTTTAGTACCTGTTGTGTGCAGGGTATTACTTTTATCTTTTTAAAAAACTGTACGTGATTTTAGCCCCTTGATTTTACTTCCTGGTTACTTGACTAGGATTTCTAGAGGCGCCATTCTATCAAGGCAGCACTCTTGTGTTCTGCATGTGCCCAGGTCATAAAATTACAGTCGCGGCGACATCAGCACCATTTACAGTGTCTGGTTGCGTGGATTTACAATGTAGTTGTCAGGGCTTTATCGTCACTCAAACGTGCAGAGAGACGTAAAATGTTTACAAAAGGGATCGCTGGCAGCGATAAAACCCTCTCTCCTCTCCTAAACAAGGCTGAGTGGAGGCATTTACTGTTTGTTTGCCAAGACGACTTGCTTGTTACACGCCTTAATTGCTAATTTATTGCTGAAGTTAAAGCCCGTCTCCCAACGTCATATATTTAATCAATGTTGCCAAGGAACCACCACTCTGTCGCAGAAGTCTGATTTACCTAATGCATCTAAATTGGGCAATGGTATGTTCTGCGCCTATTGTGTCTTTATTTCTGACATGACAGAGGTGTACGCTGGTGTTTCCTGCACCAAAATGTTTTTTTTGGGGGAGGTAAAAGAATACATTCATATGTACGCAAGCAAAAAGCTTTCTCAAAAATAAGTCATAACATTTTTAAGGAGTTTCTTTAACTTATGTTGCACAACTGCTCACCAACTTAAAATTTACCCAAAAAAATATTAATAATAATCACATAGGTGAAATCTAATGCATTTGTCAATGCTTATTTAATCATGATGTTATGCACCCAGGTAAATGGCACACCAAACACAAAAAAAATTTAATACGTTTTTCATCCTCTATAAAGTCTTTTAATTTGTCTAAAAAGGTCCAGAATAATTTTGATAGTAGTTTGCTCTTTTTCTCTGGATCAGGTGACGTGACGTTTCCTGTCGGCTCAGACACTTGCTGAGCTGAGCAGACGCAGAAGCCAGAAAGGCTCCTGCTCCTAGGCTTCTCCTCCCACCTCATCTCCTTGCGTCTTGACTTTGGTACCCCGCCCGGACCTCAGGAGCCCTCACCCGCGCCGGTCATAGAGTCCCCTGTGCTGCAGCGGTCCAGGTGGTGCTTGCCTCCCGCCTTGACTTGGTGCCCTGCCCGGACCTCAGGAGCCCTCACCCGTGCCAGCTGTAGAGCCCTCTGTGCTGCAGCGGTCCCGGTGGTGTTTGCCTCCTGCCTTGACTTGGTCCCCACCCGGACCTCAGGAGCCCTCACCTCTGCCGGCCGTAGAATCCTCTGTGCCGCAGCTGTCCCGATGGTGCAGCACCTGATGCACACCTAAGCTCCCGGCTGAGGGCCACGTCTCTGTGACCTAACAGAGTTCGATCAGCAGGTGTGGGAGCGGGCCAGAACTCTGCGCCTGGAGCCAGCCTTGTCGCAGCCACCTTCTTGAGCGCGAGGTCGCCACTGGCCAGCGCTTCTCGCCTCGGGGGCCCGTAGTGGCTGTGTCAACCCTGGAATGCTTACGCGCCACCCTGGCTGACTTCTTGGGGCCCTGGTAGGCTGTTGTGGACCCCTCCTGCTACCTCCTGCTGCCCCCTGCAAGGCCAAATATCTGCCCAGAGACTGCCAGTGAGTGACTGCTGACACACGCGGCTGGGGCGCGCTGACTGGGACTGCCGCCATTGACTGCTCTCTCACCAGCCCTCTTTGTCCCTGCTTTCTGCCTCCTCTCCTGATCTCTTCTTTCCTCCTTTCATATTTTCTGCTTTTCTGTCACTTTCCTTCTCTTTCAGCATTTTTCTGCTTTTTCGCCACTTTCTTTCACTTTCTGCTTTTTATTTGGTGCCACTGGTGCACCGAAGGCACCTGAACCACACCCAGCTCCATGCACCCTGGTCCCCAGACCATCCACCGCTACAATCCTAACACCCTCCATGCCCTCAACACCGAACACCACACCGCCTACCGCTGGGCGCCACCAAATGACACCCAGGGCCCTTTTTCCTGCTGAAACTGCAGCTGCACCTTTGCCTGCCAACGCACATTAGCCGCCCCACCGCACGACCGGACAAATACCAGACCTGACTGCCTCAGCTGTATCCTGCTCAACACACGCTCCCTGCACAAACAGCCGTGGTGATCTGGGACCTACTTGACTCCGTCTACCCCGACATCACCTTCCTCGCCGAGACCTGGTTGAACTCCACCTCCGCCCCGGACATCGCCACCACCATCCCGGATGGCTACAAGATCATCCACAAGGACCGCATCAACAAACTGGGTGGAGGCATCGCCATCGTACACAAAAGTACCCTCCGCCTCACCACCCGCTCAGAAGACCATGCGACCAACATGGAGCACCGCCACTTCCAGGCTTGGACCAACCTGAGCACCACCCTCTGCGGCACCCTCATCTACAGAGCCCCAGACCCCGTCCACCCTTCAGCGACTCCATCATCGATTTCATCCCACCCCACGCTCTTGCGTCTTCAAACTACATCCTCCTCTCCGACCTGAACTTTCACCTCAACAACCCCAATGACAAGAACACATCGTCCCTGCTGGAAAACCTTGCCACTATCGGAATCAAACAACAGGTCTCCTCCCCAACCCACTCAACAGGACACACGCTCAACCCCATCTTCTCCGCCAGCGATAACATCACCTTCAGTCACACCTCCGAGCTACTTTGGACCAACCACCGCTGCGTCCACTTCTCCTTCACCAAACCCACCGTACACTGCCATGCCCACTGCTACCCCTGCAGAAGTTGGAACAAGGTCACTGAAGAACAGCTCACCACCTCCCTCAGTAAAACACCACCTCCGACTTCTGTGGACGCTAATACCTCAGCAAGCAACCTCCACTGATGGATCTCCAACTGCGCCGACAACCTGGCTCCCCTCAAGAAAGCACCAGGCAAGCCACACTCCAAAAAAGATAGTTGGTTCTCTCTCGCCCTTCATGAGTCCAGATGCACCTGTAGACGGCTCGAGAAAAGATGGAGGAACAGCAAGACTCCGAAAGACGACTCAGCCTTCAAAAACACTGTCACCACACATCATCACCTCATTAGAACATCAAAGAAAGCGGCCCTACAAGAAAGGATCAACACCAACGCACTCAATAGCAAAGAACTGTTCACCATTGTTAGAAATGTGGGTCTCTAGTTGGCAGAGGTAGGAACCTTTGTCCAAATAGGGGCCCTTGCTTCTAGTCAGGGTAAGGGGGATACACTCCTAAAATAACCCCTGCTCACCCCCTTGGTAGCTTGGCACGAGCAGGCAGGCTTATCTCAGAGGCAGTGTGTAAAGCATTTGTGAACACATACAGTAACACAGTGAAAACACTACAAATGGACACCACACCAGTTTAGAAAAATAAGTAATCTTTATCTAAACTAACACAAGACCAAACGGCAAAAATCCACAATACAGTATCAAAAATAAGGCTCTTGAATGGTAGAAATAGTTCAGTTCAATGCAAGTTATCAATGCGACACTTTTCTCACAAAGTACCTTTAGATGCGTCACGCAAAACAAACAAACGGGTCGCAGGGAAGGTGATGCGTCAGTTCCTTGCTTCGGGGGAGGCGATGCGTCTGTTCCTTACTGCAGCGCAGGGGAGGCAATGCGTCTGTTCCTTACTGGAGAGGAAGGGATGCGTCTGTTTCTTACTGCGTTCCGGTTACGATGCAACAAGATGGCGCCTCCATGCGTGGCGGCGATCCGGGGTGATCCGACAAAATGGCAGCTCAATGCAATGCGACGGTCCGGTGCGATGCGTGATCTTTTGCAGCCGCACGGCAGGTGCTGCGACGGTTTTCTCGGCGATGCGTCGGGACCCGGTGTGGATGCAGTGCGCTTCTTCCTGGTTGCTCGGCGAGGTGTCGGAACCAAGTGCGGATGCGGCACACTTCTTCCCCGTGGCTCCGCGATGCGTCGGGAATCGGTGCGGATGCAACACGCTTCTTCTTGTTGCGTCGATCTTCCAGCTCCCAGCGACAAACAGTCTCTAGAGGTCCTAAACAACAGCAAGCACCTCTCTGCAGGTTAGAATTCCCAGCAAGGGAATGCAGGGGAGCTGCTGGTGAAGTCTTTGTGTCCCTGAGACTTCAGAACAGGAGGCAAGCTCAGTTTCAAGCCCTTGGAGATCTTTTCTTCAAGCAGGTGACAAAGCAAACAGCAAAGTCATTTTTCTCCTTTCCTTGGCAGCAAGCAGCCACTGCAGGCCAACCACAGACAGCAAACAGCACAGGGGCAGTATTCCTCCTCAGCTTCTCCGGCTCTTCTCTTTGGCAAAGGATCCTCTTGATTTCCCAGAAGTGATCTAAAGTTCTGGATCTGGGTCCCCCTTTTTATACACACAAATTCTTTGTTCTCTGAAGGCAGAGAGTGTCTGTACCCAGCCAAAACCAGTTCTGTCCTCACTGGTGCAGCTTCCTGGCAGGAGGTGGAGACAGCATTGTTGAAAGCAGACCTGGCCCAGGCAGGTGAAAGGAAATCTCCTCCCCCTACTCTAAATTCAACCCAGGTCCCATTCAGCCCAGCCCTGACTCATCAGACTGCCGGAGCCACTGCCCTCTCCCAGCTCCTGTCACTCACAAGCCAGACATGCAATACACAAACCTAGCAGAGGCACACTGGATGGTTAGGCAAGAAAATACCCACTTTCTAAAAGTGGTATTTTCAAACACAGAATGTAAAAATCACCCACACTAAAAGATGCACTTTAACATTCTGAGTCCAGGCATACTAAACTTTATTTTCCTATCTTGTTCCTAGGGCCAGTTATGTTTATAAGATGTTATAAACTAACTGCCCATTCTGGCCTATGGGAACAGATTGCCTTGCAATAGTGAAAAACTAAATTGGCAGTATTTCACTATCAGGACATGCCACACACATCAGGGCATGTCCTACCTTTTACATACAATGCACCCTGCCCACAGGGGTACCTTGGGCCTACCTTAGGGGTGACTAACATGTAGAAAAGGGAAGGTTTAGGGACTGGCAAGTGTGTGCACTTGCCAAGTCGACATGGCAGTCCCAGACTGCACACAGGCTCTGCACTGGCAGGCCTGAGCCACATTTTACAAGCTGCTTCTGTGGGTGGCACAATCAGTGCTGCAAGCCCACCAGCAGCATTTGATTTACAGGCCCCGGGCACACATAGTGCACTGTACTAGGGTCTGACAAGTAAATCAAATCAGCCAATCATGGAATCACTAATCCATTACATCAATTTACAAAAGGGAGCACTTGCACTTTGGCACTGAACAGCAGTGCCAAAGTGCCCAAAGCATCTAGACCAGCAAAAACAGATGAGGCAACAGCAAAAAGTTGAAGGGAGACCCACGCCAATGGTGCCAAGTCTAACAACCGTGGTCAAGGAATTTAACAAACCTAGCACAGAGACAGCAGACATCCTACATTCCCAAGACCTCTGCAACAACCTCAGCACCTTCTTCCACCACAAGATTAAGGAGATCTATGACAGATCCAACAGCCCAATCCCAAAGACCCTCTCACCCCACCCAATGAACACTGGAACCCAGCAGACCCTACTTAGCTGGGCTCCCCTCACCGCTGATGACACCCTCAAGATCATGAAGAGCATCCACTCTGGAGCACCCTCGGACCCCTGCCCACACCACATCTTCAATAGAGAACCTCCATTGCCCCCGAACTCTGCCAAACCATCAACTGCTCCATCAACTCCGCCACATTCCCAGAAAACTGGAAACATGCAGAGATCAATCCCTTGCTGAAGATACCCTCTGCCGACCCGAAAGACCTCAAGAACTTCAGACCCATCTCTCTGCTCCCTTTCCCAGCCAATGTCATCGAGAAGGCCATCAACACCCAACTCTCCGAGTTCATCGAAGCGAACTACATCCTGGACCTCTCTCAATCCAGTTCCGAAGCAACCACAGTACCGAGAGCAGCCTCCTCGCCGCCACAGACGTCAACCGCATCCTCCTCGACCAAGACGAAACTGTAGCCCTCATCATCCTGGACCTCTCAGCCACCGTCAACGCCGTCTCCCACTGCACCCTATGCAGAAGACTCCACGACTCCAGCATCCGCGACAAATCTACATGGCCCCGCTCGCAGCCATCATCAGGAACCATGGACTCAACATCGTCTCCTATGCTTACAACACACAGCTGATCCTCTCCCACACCAACGAACCCACAGTCGCCAAGAACAACTTTCATGACAGGATGAAGGCTATCGCCCCCTGGATGAAGGACAGGTGCCTCAAGCTAATTCAGAGAAGAATGAAGTCCTCATCCTGGGCTCCACCCCCTCCGCCTGGAACGACTCCTGGTGGCCTGCAGATCTTGGATCCCCCCCACACCCACAGACGATGCACGAAATCTCTGCATCATCTTGGACTCCTCGTTCACCATGAAACCCCAGATCAATGCTGTCTCATCATCCTGCTTCCACATGCTACGTCTGCTCCAAAAGATCTTCAAGTGGATCCCCACCGAGTCCAGAAAGACGGTCACCCACGCACTCATCAGCAGCAGACGTGACTATGGCAACGCACTCTATGCCGGCATCACCCAGAAACTCCTCAAGAAACTGCAGAACATTCAGAACGCCTCCGCCACACTCATCCTCAATATCCCCCACCACAGCCACATCACCAGCCACAAGAGAGACCTCCACTGGCTCCCAATCAACAAAAGAATCACCTTCAAGCTCCTCACACACGCCTACAAAACCCTGCATAACGCAGGACCTACATACCTCAACCACCGCCTCGCATTTCACGCACCCACCAGAGACCTCCGCAGTGCTCATCTGGCCCTGGCTGCCTTCCCAAGTATCCGCAAGACCACGGCTGGGGGAAGAAATGTTGTAATATATTTGATATATTTGTTTAATATTCTTGTCTCAGATCATTAGTGCCCTCTGAAATAAGGGTATTTTGGCTTTGAGCACACTGTACTTCTCCGTTGGGGGGATGTGACACTGCTGTTTTTTGGCTTCATCCATGACGTATAGCTTATTTTCTAAATAAAGTTCAGGCAGTGGGTTTCTCATTTTGGGTTGTTCTATCCTTCTCCTACCTTGCAGCAAAGGCCTGGAAAACCCTGCCTTTCCACCTCAGGCAATCGCCGTCACTGCCCCAATTTAGGAAGGACCTCAAGTCCTGGCTCTTCCACTGAACCACAGTGCCTTTGACAGATCAGCAGCTCCGCCTCCCACCCCCCCCCTCAGCGCCATAAGCCCTTACAGGCGAGTAGTCGCACTTAACAAATCACTTGGTTGATTAGGTTTTTCACCTAGCATCGCTATTAGTTTAGCTTCGATTCATCAAACTGCAGAGGAAGATGACGCTCATAAAGTGCCACAGAATCAGTTAAAATCCTCTGCTAGTGTCTGGCTCCTGCTGATTCCATATGAAGCATTTTCATCCATGATGCTACTGTCATGACCTCCTTGTGGAAGTCTTGGGGAAGTTCTGCATTGACAGATTCAAAGCTTCAAAAAACGTGCTTCCAAGTCGCTTCATTTGTTCCATGCTCATGCAGAAGTTCCTCTGCTGTTGTTTTGTCAGATATGAATTGAGGTTTTGCTAACCCCTCTGATGGCTGAAATTGTAAGGTTATTCTGAGTAATGTACGAGTTCTGCTAAGTAAGCATGTCTTCAAATGTGTTATTTTCCCATAGAAAACATATTCTTTCTGTTAACATGTTTACAGATTCCAGTGCTGCAAGTGCGCTGGCATTGACACACTGCTGACCATTTGGTACCATTTTGCAAGGATTACGTATTGCTTCGCAGCAAAGTAACCCCAAAAAGTTTCTTGTATTTTTTGCACATTATCGTTGCCTGTGTATATTACTGGAGTCTCTAGCAGTACTTTGTAGACAGACCAAACTCTTGAAATTGCAACTGTTTAGAAAAACCATCTAGTAGGACACAAATTTAAAATATTGCCCACATCACCTGTGCATCTAAAGACAGATTTGTATATTTGTTTACGTTTGGCAGAATGCAATCTCGAATGGCAACTGAAATATCTTGTAAAAATCTGCCATAAGGTGCACATCCGAGTCAATTTCTTGCAGCACATGATCCAAAGAGTGATTGCTACCATGAGCAAAAAAAGAACGTGATCATATTTCTTTGAACCTGGCCTGTTCACCAGAGATGAGACCAGAAAGGTTCCTCGCACCATCAATGAAATAACCTTGTAGATGGTCAAGAGGCATATGTTGTCTAAAAAATATATCCTGAATAGACTGGAAAAAATATTCTCCATCACTGTCAAGGGCATTGTAGAAGCAGTGGAACTCATTATGGACTTTAAGGTGTCTGTCAAAAACTGTAGGTTACACGAAAACTGTTCAGATGTGCAATTATCAGTGAATTGACTCACCGTTGCTTGGGTAACAATCTACTTTTGAATGGTATGAGCAAAGATTACAATTATTTCATTTCTAATGATGTCCAACATCCGGTTGTCTCACCATTGCAGTAATTTCCTTACATTTGATTCATAAACAGTTGTTCATTCCACCTCCAAAGCCCTCCATTGTGATGATTTTTTAGAGCAATCTTTGCCAACCAGGGAAATGATGTGAAATGAACAGCATTCGTTGTGCAACACAGGCGGTGTTTTGGTCCTTGGCAGCACATGCAGAGTGAACTGCATTAATGGGCACTCAGTCAATTTCAAAAGCTTTCCGCCCTTGAAGAATCATCTCTTATGAAACTGAAGTCGTGCCTAACACCCTCATTTGGTATTTTGTCTTGGCTTGCCTTGACGCCAACACTGTTCCTAAAATACGAAAGCAAATGCAATTTTAACCAAGCAGACTTGCAAAATCTGGTAAATGATTCATTACCAAAGGTCCTTTTAGGAAACCTATAGTCATCGTAAAGTCATCGTTAGGCTGAAATAGTTCATCAAGTGAGTCAGCTTGTCAGCATTTATCTTCTCCATGGCAACAGGAGCAACAAATGCACCGCTGGCTGGAGTGATGTCTAGAGAAGGGTCTCTAGGGGCGGCTTTCTTCAGGGGCTTCAGGGCTTAGCCCTGCCACCAGTGAGCTGGTACATAATGAAGGGACCCACTGCTAAATTAAATGTTTACACTTGTAATAATTTAATTTAGCAATATTCATGCAAACACGACTTTCATATTTACATGAACTCTGCAGTATCTCGGCCTCTCCACCAGGCTCCTGCTGACAGGAGGAGGAGGGGGCAGAGGGGGTTGAGCGACGATCTAGCCACAGAGTGTTGTTTCAAAACAAAGGGGCAGATTTACAAGCCCCTTGCGCCACTTTTGCGTCACTTTTCCCATGTTAAAAATGACGCAACAGTGGCGCAAGGGCCTTGTAAATAAGCCCAAAAATATTTTGTAGATGAATATCTGGATTGCGCATGTGAGGAGCGTAGTTCAACTCCGATCCCCTAACGCAGGCACAATCCTTTTTATTTAGCAGACATACTACACATGCCTCAGGCAGCACAGTATATCTGTTAAATGGGTCTGTCAGTGTGCACATCAGGGCATCCCTGAGGCCAATGAGGAGCCATGCAGAGAAGTAGGGGCAGGGTCCCCTGCACTGTCCTAGCTTCTGATAGGGCTGTGCTTCCAGTCGGTCAGTGATTGTGAAAGTGTGAGTGTGTGCAAGTGTGTTTGTGAGGAACAATGAGTGTGAGTGCACGGGTACATTTGTATGTGAGGACACCCAAGGTACATTTTGAAAATAATGTAGTGAACCTGTGGCAAGTATTAAGCCCGCCACTTTCAGGGATCACCAGCAGACACTGTGGATCTCCAACATCATTAGGGTGCATAACTGTATATCAGGATTAATAGTGGTTGATGTGTTGGACACATGAGTGGCAATGCTCATAGCTAATAGCCATCAGGAGAAGCAGTCATGTTTAGATGTTAGTGGTCCTGTGGCTACTGACGTCCCAAAAATGTGATATCCTTTTTTGTGACATCAATTACTATTATTTGTACTGCCCTGGACAGCTATAAGTGCACTTACAAAAGAAATAATTTCTCATCTGAATCTTTACTTGTATTGGATACTTTTACACTATAAAGTATAGTACTGAATTTGAGACATTAATTATTCTCCACATATGTTACTCATTTACCAAGCAGTTGAAGTGCTGTAAGAGGAAGGTGACTAGGCACTGACCCCATCAGGTTTGTTGTGTTGGGTGTAGAGAAACCCTATGAAAGGGCGAGCAGCAAATGCACAGTGCCAGATGCTCCAGTGAGTCTCCCTTTTCATGTGACTCATTATGGCGGTTAGGCTCTGTTAGGTGTAGTGAGAACTTAGAGGATATATTTAAAATGGGGCTACCATGAAAGCCAAGAGGGCGTTTGAGATCGGATGCAGATCTAGAAGTAGGACAAAAAAAAAGACATGATGTCTATTCACAAAGTTGCCAGGGGTAACAGAAGTGACGCACACACTGTTGGCCTCTGATTACTTTTCAGGATTAAACCCACACCCCCTCCTTCGCCCCTCAACCACTCCTATTTAATGTGAAGGAGCTAAAATATAGGTCGGTAGAAGAAAGTGAGAAAATTGAACAGGACTTTCAAAGCCTTGTTTCCTTTCCTTTCCTTTCCTTTCCTGTGACTGCTTTCATGAATTCTAAGATAAGCGGGTGTCAAGGGCAGTGTGAGGGATACCAGAGGGTAACCAGGGAAGCTTTTGCTACCCCGGCCTACCCATAAGTAACGTCCATATACAAAGGTGTATCACTCTATAGACTCTCCAGTACTGCATAATTTACCACATGATTAATATGTGTAGTCACCTGATGCAATTCTATTTCCCGTATCTCAGCAAACATAGACACAGACGTGCCAACTCACACGGTGTCACCATGTGTCACACGATTTCGACTCCCTTCACAAGGTGAACCAGTGAGGAGCTGAAATCACACAGTGGCAGGGAAAATGGGCTGAAAATCACTGTAAACAATGGATTTCCAGCTTGTTTTCCCAGGCAGTAAGCAGGCAATGTCCATTAAGAGGTCTGAAAACAACCCAGGACATTGGCAACAGCCTCAATTACCTTTTGATTTGTTTTTTGGGGAGAAGTTGGGGGGCTTGATGAGGTGCAGAGTACCTCCTAGGTAGCAGTCGGAGCAGGGCCCTGCCTCCTCCAAGGCAACGCCCCCTCCTCACACAGTGAAATTTATTTGTAAGTTGACAGGTATGTAGAAATCTGCAGCATGGACATTGGGGATGATACCATACAAATGAAACATAATGATGCTGTTGCATTAGTCATTATTATACAAGACTTGACTTAGTAATGTAGAGTGATAGTTCCCAATCATCCAGTCTTGATGGCTGTTCTATTTTCCTGCATTAGGAGCCCAAGCACTGTTATAGATTTTATGAAGGGTTGGGTGTACACGTTTTTCACAGGGGGTGAAACAGAGGTACTCTTTGTTATTCACCAGATGTAATTAAGTTAGGGAGCGAGGGGAAAATGGAATACATTTCATTTAAATTTAATAAATATATGGATATAGTCCTCTACAGATCTGTGATCTTCTGCTGTTCCTTAGCAAAATTCTGTAACAAAGTAGTCTGCATATTTTTTTTAAAACAAAAGTGCAGTGTCTTGCGAGTTAGCAATGACGGAACCCTTTTGGCTCCTGATGGACTCCGTAGAGCTGTGGCATAGGTGTTAGAGCGGAATGCAATAAAGGCTGATTTAGAATGTTGAGTTTGCAGTTACGCACTGAAGACTAAAGACATGTAATACTAAGCTCAGTGTGTGGCGTAGTCATTGGCGGGTACCCAGGCTGGAGAAGATGCTACAAATGGCAATGAGATAGGGGATAAGTAACCCTAAGATCGACAGTGCTCTCCCAGAGAGTTTGCCATGGTCCAAGCAAACTGCTCATGCGTGCCACGTGTGCCATCGTCAAAGTACGGAATTGACGCTTAATGCATGTGGAGTCACAGCGCAGCTCCAGCCTCTGTGAAGCAGTTGAAAATAACAAAAGCATTGCTGAGAATCTACACATTGTTGCCCGAGAACTGCTGTTCAGGCCATAAATAAAAGTACCGCGATGCCACGCAAGATAAAGGTTCCGACAGAATTTATTGCTTCATTGGCTGCCCTGTGCTTAAAGAATAACTTTTTTGCTTTCAAGGATAACTTGTACTTACAAGTTAAGGGAGTGGCTATGGGGTGTTGCTTTGCCCCTGAGATAGCAAACCTTGTAATGTATTGTTTTGAAAATCAGTATACCTTCAATGAATCCAACCCCTTTAAATCACACACTACGCAGTGGTTGCGTTTCATTTACAATATTGTGATGGTGTGGGAAGGTGACCATGAGACCGTAGACAGGTTCCATGGTTGGTTAAACTCCAGGACACAGGTCTTAAATTTTACCATGACATATAGTGATGACAGGATTAACTTCTTGGATGTCTGGATTATCAGTAACGATGGAAAACTAGAGGTCAGTTTGTACACGAAACCCACCGACCGCATATACGCTATTACATTTTACAAGCGGACACCCAAGAAGCTTAAAAAGGAATTTGCCCTATGGGCAATTTCCCAGAATTCGACGCAATTGTACTAAAAAGGTAGACTATTTTAGAAACGCAGAAATATTGCAAAATAAATTAACGGAGAGAGGCTACCCCAAAAAATTGGTGAGATCAGCACTCAAACGGGCTTAGTTTACTCCGAGAGAGGAGTTATTGACGCCAAAATCCAAACCAGATTTGAATCCACTGATATGTGTTTTAACTTATAACCCCAAGGCAAATAAAATTAAGAAAATAATTTTGCTGCAATTGGAGGTTGATGAGTAATTTAGGCATTCCGAGACCCTTATTTGCTTTCCGTAAAGGAAAGAATCTCCGACAACATTTGGTTAAATCTACACGACCATCACAAACCAAAAAGGATTTAAGAGGCATGATGGGACTAACACTGTTGGTCGGTCATTTTAGGTGTAACAACTGCATAGCTTGCCCCATGACCAATGATTCCAAATCCGTTATGCTGAATGACAAAAAGCATGTCCAACACAGTTTTTCCAACTGTAATACAAAAAATGTGATTTATTGTTTAACATGCCCATGTGAAAAAATCTACATAGGGCAGACAACCCAACCTGTGAAAATGCGCATTTTTCAGCATAAATCTAAAATACGGTGTAAGACACAGGGTGCCCCGTTAGTTCTACACTATCAACAGTGCAATCATGATGAAAATGACATTCAATGGTCAGTGCTGATGGTGGAGAAGTATAGCAATAAGGCTACCCTACAAGCAACACTCAATAAACTTGAGGCACGCATGATTGAAAAATACAGAACGGCGGTGCAGGGTCTTAACAACCATGATGAAATCTGGGCCCTAATTTAAATTAATATTATACACGACAGTATACCGAAGGAAGGTATTACTCCTTACTGGTAATTCAACATCTGTAGGATTACACCTGGGTACAAGATGTATTACACGGCCAAGGGTAGAGAATCATATTAATTTATACTAATATGTACTATATGAATGTATATGCTGTGGGGATTTACAATTTGATGTAATCTGTCACTGTGCAAACAATGCTATAACATCAAGAATGTCTGTGTTATGTGGAACTGTTCATAAAGTTGTCCTTGTATGAAGATTTAAGTGCAACATGATATAATTGTTACAAAGTTTTGATTATTAGAATAATTGGTTTTGTATCGATCAAAGATCTGTGGCACATTATTTGTTATTTTGTATACTAGATTGTTAGTTCGTGTTTTGGATGTGCTGATAAAATTGGTGGTGGTTTCACCTGTGCGATTTGAGCTGGTAATACCTGAGTTTGTCTTTAACTTCAAGTAGTTATTTATTTATATAGCATAGGATTATTAATTAGCAAGGATCTTATTGCCTTGAATACAATTATGCCAATACTGGAATTTGCGATTCCTTAGTCGGAATGCGACCCCAGTGCAGTAGTATCACTTCCATTTCATGATGCCTGGAGGAGCACGTGACCGCATTTGTTGGGAGTCACTGTTTAAACACGTTTACCGCGCCGGTCCGTGAAAGCAAATCCCGGAAGAGAAGGCGGCGGGGACTGGCTCTCGATTGTAACTGAATATAGGTAAGCGCGAGAGGAGTCAACAGGGGATGCGGTGGGTCCCGAAGGAACGCTTTAATCTAATATTTATGGGTGCATGTTGTAACTTTGTTATCAGAGCACATTGAAAGAACAATGCGTGAATTTGATCCATTGTTAGAGTGCTATTGAGTGACACGAAGTGCATGGAAGAGGACCCGGTGTACCACTTAAGATACAGGTACGCAGAGCGGGGTTTATGCTTTTGCCTCGGAGTTCACAAAGTCTATTTTTAGACGTGAACCTATAAATATGATGGCTTTGTATCATTACATCCCCAGTGTGCCAGCGACCTGCCTCAATAAGTACTGTACTCTCACGAAGTGTGCCTTGAGTACATGGACCTCTCCCTAGATGCCTATCATTGCCCGTGGGAGGCATTGTAAGTGAGTTTAGTGTCCCTTCTTTCTAGTTATTGGCTTTTAAGGTTGCACAAGTATTTCGGTGCATGTTGGAGATGAAGGTTGATTTAACTGTACTATGAACTATAGGTGGTGATTTAAAATTTTTAGAATCTGGGTAATGTTTTGGTTTTTGGCACTTGGTATAGAATAATAGGGGCTCAGCCTAATTGACGTAAAGACTGGCTTGCACTAACCTGGCATGAGCATGTTTTTAATTTATGGGCACATATACACACACGGGTGATCAGCACATCGTTGAGCACATACATAGGCGACTGATGTTTTATTTGGATTTTTTTTATTATTCTTTAGGTTGTTCCTTATACCCTTGTCCTGATGAGTCCCGGATGAAAGGGCTGAAATGCGTCGACTGTTGGAACATGGAGGAATCCATTGAATAAGAAAGCGTTGTGTTAAAATTGGATATACACACCGTAAAATAGTTTGAGGTGTAGCATGTACCTCATGTGTGTATAGGATTACCTCGCAGTGGATTGCTGTTAGTTAAAGAGCAAACACGAGACTGAAAATTGGGGGTAGGAAACAATATTTTATTGAGTGATTATATGTAAGTGTTTGTGTAACTTTTATGTATTGTTTTGGATTTGTATTAATTTGAGAACAATTAAAAGACGATACTAATTGTTCCAATCAGGAATACATGTTGGTATGTGGTTTATTAACATATAATTAAATAGAATGGGACTATGTACCATTGAATAGGGTTAATTTGATGTATCCTATTATTAATATGAATGTATCTATTCCTCCACATCATTGTTTTGTATACTTTGCCAAGCAAGATAAAGTCATACATTATACGGAGTGTCTACGCTGAAGGCGGATACAACCAGGTTTTCAAAGAGCAGTTATGGATAATCAGAAATTGCAAAATAACGCTGCAAACAGATGTTCTGCAAGGCAGAGACCAACTATGTGTCAGAAAGTGCAAATTCACTTTTCGAAAAGAATAAATAATTGACTTACCAAACACTTTAGAGAGTCATCGTACTGCTGAACGCGGTGAAGTGGCTCAAGGAGAAGTATCCATGGTTGTGCTTACCAAGCCGTCCATACCCAAAGTGGCCAGCCACTAAAACTGCCATTAGGGGTTCCGAACAACTTCACTGTTCTTCAAAGAATAACAAGCCGAGAGTGACTCTCGGAATAGTGAAAATTTCAGATTGCAGTCAAGAAAGTCCCATTTCTAGCTATCATTAAAGATGATCCAGAGGCCAGCACATCGCAGGGCCTCACAGATGATTTGCCTAAACAAAGTCATAGTGATCCACCAGCGGTGTCAGTAAGTTCCACGCTGGTCTACAATTTTTTATTTTTAAGAAGTTTTATATAGCGCGAACCCGAAAGGTATCGGGTATCAGAGCGCTTTACTTAGCACCAGTTGCGTTACATGAGGACACATTCATTTTTGTTAGGCGTGGGGAGATTAAGTGATTTGCACAGAATCACAGGATGTTCAGTGTCATTGCCGAGACTCGAACCCGGTTCCCCAGATTCGAGGTTGACCGCCCTAGCCGTTAGGCCAACTCCTCTCCCCAATGCTGACACCTTCCTGAAACCACCACCACCTTTTGATGCCGCCAAAAAGCAAAATATTGGTGATAGCTGAATTGTTTGGATAGAGACATTTGATGATTTTATTGATGCACTTAAAGTGACTAATAGCAAAAAGGTTATCAAATACCTCAAAAATCTTGCCGGTGATGGTGTAAAAGAAGTCATAAGGAACATGCTGCAAACTGATGAAGAAATCACATACCGTCAGATTAAAGAAACTTTGAATCGCCAGTTCACTCAAATGCCCAATGTAGATTATGAAAGATACATTTTCAGTCAAGAACAACGGAAAGTTGTTGAAACCATCAATTAATTGTGGAAAGACTTGACATACTCATCAAATAATGTAAGTTCAATTCATTTTTTGAGTTTTTGATGGATGGATGTCAGATTCCGTCAGATGAGAATGCTGACAGAAACTCTTAGACTGGAGAGAGTGTTAATGGCTGCCAGAGCTAAAAAGCATGCTGATAAACAAGCTGCTGACATGGAGGCTGGAGGTGCCCAGAATGAATCAGTCATGAGTGTGAAAAGTAAACCAAAGCCAGAGTCTGGGAGATACAAAGTGAGGTCTACATGTATAAAGAAGTTGTGTTTTAGATGTGAATCTTCATTTCCACACAAAGGTAAATGTCCCACCACTGGACAGATATGTAAAGGCTGTGGGAAGGAGAACCATTTTGTGATGGTTTGCAAAGGAAAAAGCAAGTACATCATGGCAGGAAGACAAAATTGCAGCCGGAACGCTCCAGAAGCAATGCTCGATGCACACCTACAAGGACAAGCAGCGACATCAGTTGAGACAAATCGACACTGAATGAAATCGATCGTCAATGAAATCATCGTCAAGTGGTTCTTCTAGAACAGTATCAAGTGAAAGTGAAGAAGATGGTTGTTCCATGTCGATGTTTACCTCAGAAAAGCATGTGCATGTTGGACTGGCAACATGTGAAGAAATATGTCAGTCAAAGAAAAGTCGACATGCTAAAGCACCCAAGTCATTCAAACATTGTCCGAAGCTCACAATGAAAATAAATGGTTGTTTGGTACCTTTCATCAGTGACTGTGGTGCTTAGATAAACATTATGCCTGAGGACAAATAAAATGAATTGCCTCCATTACTGAAACGTACGCCATCGAAAACTAAGGTGTATACATGGGCTGCATCGACACCCTTACAAGTCAAGTTTCATTTGTAGCGACAATGAAACACAAGAAAACGAAGGTGAAAGCACCCATCCATGTGCTTCCAGGTAAGGCATCAAGTGCTTGTCTACTCAGTTTCAGCACAGCTACTGATATGGAACTGATTTCCATAAACTACAACATAAATGATCACCATGAAATAGTAAGTCAATTCCCTTCATTGTTTCATGGTTTAGGAAAGCTCAAGACTATGAAAGTAAAGCTGCATACTAATGAGGATGTCCGTCCTGTTGCTCAAAGACATAGACAAATTGCTTTTCATTTACAAGATGCTGTTGAAAAAGAACTTGAATCATTACTTAAACATGATATCATTGAGTGGTCTACAGGTCCCACACCATAGGTTTCTCCCATAGTGGTAGTGCCCCAAAAGGGCAGTGAAGGAGCTGTACGCATGTGCGTTGACATGCGTCAGGCAAACAAGGCAATTGAACAAGAGCGAGATCCTGGTCCACACATTGATGACATGATAACGCAATTAAATGGTGCCAAGGTCTTCTCTCGCCTTGATTTGGATAAAGGTTATCATCAGCTGGAACTCAAAGAAAGTTACAGGTACATTACAACTTTTTCCACACATGTTGGTTTGTTTTGATACAAAAGACTATGTTTTGGTGTGTCTTCAGCTGCAGAGCTTTTTCAAGACGTCATTCGGTGTATCATACAGTCTGTCATGAATGCGTTCAATTATAGCGATGACGTATTGGTTTTCCGAGCTAACCAAAAAGAGCATGAAAAAACTCTCACACAAGTATGTAGTTTACTTGCGGATGCAGGTTTGACTTTGAATGCAGATAAATATGAGTTCCAAAAGACATAGTTGAAATTCTTTGGTCATATCTTTTCTGAAGGAGGTATGTCACCTGATCCTGCTAAAGCACAAGTGCTGTCAAATGCTGATCCCCCACAAGATGTTTCTATGGTGCGTTCCTTTCTTGGCATGGCCAGCTACTGTTCCAGATGTATACGAGACTGCCACTGTAAGTGCTCCATTTAGAGGGCTGACGAAAAACAACGTTTCATTTCATTGGTCACATGAATGTGAGAAAAGTTTTAAGAAGATCAAACAAGCCATTGAGAATGCTACTGAAATGCCATATTTCAATCTGAAGCTTCATACAGAGGTTGTTGTTGACACTAGCCCAGTCGGGTTAGGCGCCATCTTTGCACAGCACAGCGGACACCTGAATGCTCAAAGGCATAATGTGGCATATGCAAGTAGCAGTTCGTCCCACACAGAACATGCTCATTCACAACCTGAAAAAGAAAGTTTAGCCATGGTATGGTCTTGTGAACATTTCCATGTACTCTGTGGAGAGGTGTGGTGCAGCGGCCAGGGCAGCTGACTTCGGAGCACAGGGTTCATGGTTCGATCCCTGGCTCCGGCGGCAGCTCAGCACCATGTGACTCTGGGCAATAGCTCACTTAATTTCCACTACGGCCCCCAGCGCCTTGAGACCCGTAAGGGTGAGTAGCTGCGCTATATAAAAACAGACTTACTTACTCTTGTATTGAAAGCCTTTTCAGCTGGTAACTGATCATCAAGCTTTACTAACTATATTTGGCAATACAAAGACCAAGATGCCTGCTCACATTAAACAGTGGGGACTATGACTACAAGAGTTAAATTATAACATTGTGCATCACCCAGGGAAGGATCAGAACCCTGCTGACTACTTTTCCAGAGTGCCTATACAAGGTCATGGAACTCCATCCAAGACGGCTGAAGCCTATATCAATTTCATTGTAAAATCAAAGACATCAGCTTCCATTTCGTTAGTCCAGATGATCACTGCCACGAACCATGATAGTGACATGCTAAAGTTGAAAGATATCCTCACACATCAGTCATGGAACCAACACCCTCAACCTCTCACCAGTGATAGTGAATATCAAAAATACAACAATGTCAAAGATAAACTGTCCATAACTCAGGAAGGAGTTATATTGCAAGGGTCGAGAATCCTGATTCCAGAGAGTCTGAGGCAGAAGATGATTGAAGTGGCCCACAAAGGACATTGTGGAATCATTGCCACAAAACAAGCGCTCCGAGACCGGGTCTGATTTCTGTATCTAGATGAGCGATTTGAGAAGGAATTAAAGGCCTGTCATCTGTGCAACTCAACACACCTTAAACATGTCAGAACTCCTGAAACATGCCTGGGAGAGAGTAGCCATTGACTTTTTCGGCCCAGTTGACAATGGACATCACCAGATTGCGGACGAATACTCCTGATTTCCTTTAATTGAGGATCTCCCATCTATTTCTCAAGACCAAGTCATTGAGAGACTAGATGGCATCTTTGTGAAATTGGGTGTTTCAGCCACTTTCACATCTGACAATGACCCGCCATTTAACAGTCGTGAGTTCAAAGATTTCTTAGAGCATCAGAATGTAAAGCATCAGAAGAGCACAACTCTGTGGCCGCAGGCCGACAGACTTGTTGAGTGCTTTATGGGTATACTAAAGAAGCTGTGAAGCGAGATGGTCTTGAAAAGCTTAATTTAAACACTGTGTTAAATTCTACCATAAGAGCTTATTGTGCAACACCTCACTCAACCACAATGAAAGTCATGCGGCATTGATGTTTGGGAGAGATGTGGCAGCCAAGATCCCTCAGTGGACCAATCAGAGAGAGAAAGATGAGTGTACAACTCGCGAGAAGGACTTCGAGCAGAAACAAAAGATGAAAGCTTATCCTGATAACAGATGACATGCGAAGAACATCGTCTTTAAAAAGGAGATCAAGAGCTCGCACGCCAGATGCAGAGAAGAAAATCTGATGCTCCATCTGAGGCAGAACCTTTTCAAGAGGTGTCTACCAAGGGACACATGTTGACTGCCCAGTGCCCTGGAAAGTCAATAACTAGAGACTCTTCTCACTTTTGACATTTAATTCCTCATTTGTCAGATCTGCATGTTGAAGGAGAGACTTGTTCTAACGCACCAGTGACTGCTGTTGTCTCTCCACCTTCAACGCAGATCCTGGATATTGATGGTGACAGTTCCCAGTTTCCAATTGCAAGATAGGGTAGAACAATCAAAGTGCCAAAAAAAATTGATCGAAAAGAAGTGTGTGTGTGTGTGTATGTATATATATATATATATATATATATATATATATATATATATCTTGAACATCTGATTGGCTCTCCCCACTTCCCAGTCGGCGAAGAGAGAGTCACGGACTCCAGATTGTGTGGCAGCTTAGGTCTTTATTAGTTCTTAAGCCATATGACGCGTTTCGGACAACAGAGTGTCCTTGTTCACATATATATATATATATATATATATATATATATATATATATATATATATGCAAAACATCCCTCTCTCCATCCAGAGAAAGCCTGCACTTGAATCTCTGAGATAATTCCTTTATTTCAAAGACAGCACTTGTAAAAACTGGAACGCATTTCGACTGTTAACCCAGCTTTGTCAACCATAAAGTGCATCGAATACTTCTCCTCATTTAAATCCACTCCACAGGTGTTGCCATTTACATAGACATGAAAAAGATACTCACGTGCTTCTTAAGTCCCTCATATTACAATGTTTTTGTTTTGCAAACACTTGTAGAAAATTACAATTAAAATCAATTGCTTTTTCTCCATAGTTCTAGCAATGTAAAAATTCCATAACTTAAACAGCCATTTTCATCAGTTCATACTTGGCCTCGTGCTTGCTGCATTATCCTCATGGAATCATGAAAACATCAATGTTCACATTTCACTCGTCTGTTTCCACGTGTTGGCAACCTTTCACTTTATATTTTCCAATCTGTGCCGGTAAGTACATAACAAATGTCTTTTTAACTGCCCGCTGCCAACTGCACTTAATCCCACCTTGAAGCAATGTAAAAATGTCAACATTTTTCTCTGATTCCACAGTATATCGAACACTTCTCATTTAAATCCACTCCACAGGTGTTGCCACTTACATAGACATGAAAGAGATACTCATGTGCTTCTTAAGTGCACTAGTTCTTGTAACGTTCTACAAGTGTTTGCCAAAACAAAAACATTGTAATATGAAGGACTTAAGAAGCACATGAGTATCTTTTTCATGTCTATGTAAATGGCAACACCTGTGGAGTGGATTTAAATGAGGAGAAGTATTCGATGCACTTTATGGTTGACAAAGGCTGCGCTAACAGTTGAAACGCGTTCCAGTTTATGCAAGTGCTGTCTTCGAAATAAAGGAATTATCTCAGAGATTCAAGTGTGGGCTTTCTCTAGATGGAGAGGGGGATGTTTTGCATTTTATTGAGGCATTTGTGGTATCACCTCTACCTTGCACCACCAGCGATTAGGAAGCACTCCAGCAATTCCACAAACCCAGAGTGCAATATATATATATATATATATATATATATATATATATATATAGTGAATAGCCAATTGTATTTTAATGGTCGAAGTTATCATCTACGCGTTTCGGCAGAAGCCTTGCTCATGATAGTGGGAGTATTGCATGCAGTTGTATTTAAATTATGTTCAACCAATCACAATCAACATTATATCTCAAACAGTTAAAAAGGACTGAGCAGACTACGCTTTACATTCAGCCATATTGCAGTGAATCAGAGCACGCTCATATCATAAAAAACTTTCATGTTTGCAAGATATGAAACTCAGTAGAAAAAAATCCCAAATTAATATATGAAATAAACATATATAATGTAATTTCAGTCCCTTCTAAAAATGAGCTGGGACATGTTTGCTTCTCTGCTCCTGTAGCAGGGAAAATAAATGTGCACGGTGATGCATTAAGTAAATAACCCAAGTTGCCCAAGTTCACAATTACACGCTGAACAATAAAGATATGTAATACTAAGCTCCGTGTGTGGTGTAGGTATTGGCAGGTACTCAGGCTGGGGAAGATGCTACAAAAAGTACTCACTAGAAGCATTGACTACATCACAGGAAATAACATCATAGTATCATAGCAAGCAATAAACCAAATGAGCGCAATCTGTTTCTTTCCTCTGCTTTAGACTTTCTGATTTTTCTCCATTAGTCAATTATATTCCTGATCAGTTTGTCACATTCAGCCTGTGTTATTTAGTACATGTAAACAGATCGAGAGGGACCCTTTATTGTCAAAGGACTAGGGTACAATCAAGACAGAAAAATCAGTGTGTCCTTTGACATGCCAATCAGATAAATATTCTTCACTCAGACACCATGTCCATAATTCAAACCCAGTTCTCATTAAAAAGCAGTATGTCCACACACAAATGATAGTGAAATTATTATATATCAATTTATTAAAAACATTAAAAACTGTGACTGGTTAAAAAATACCACAACATTAGGCCATGTACTGTTCATCTATCCATATAGCAATTAATTGCACAATAGATCCAAAAAGAATTTTAAAAAAAGAGAAAAGAGAAAGAAAAAAGAAAAGGATAAAAGGATAAAAGGATAAAAGGAGAGTATAAAAAACAATGCACTTTGTCATTACAAAAAAGTAAATTTTTGAAGATATTGGCATATTTTCGTTTTTTTTTTATATATGGCTAATGTAGGATAAGCTTTAATATTATTGAATGGAGTGCCATTTAGCACAAATTAGCCCACTCCAAGATTGCCGCATTGGTTTCGGCAGGAGTACGCCGCGCATGGAGGAGGAGGGAGTAGTTTGACCTCTCTACCCCTTCTGATAGACAGTCCCCCGTCCCCTCGCCTCAGGCCAATGTGGCGAGCGTTTATAACTCTGTGGCCAAATGCCGGTCGCATGTTTGAATAACACCGCTAGACACACGTAGAGTAGCGTCGGAGCCAGTAGTTGGAGGTGAGGAAATGAGTCTCTTTCCCTGTCTTTTCCCCGCGTCCGAGCTCTATATAGAATCGGTGGGAGGTTTGCTATAGCGAGGGGCAGACCGCGAGGCAAGCTTAATGTTCTGTAGAGCTTACAGCTTTATATGTTCCTTTCTGGCACTATATGCGAAGGATTATAATATGTCTCTCATTGTGAGTGCCCTTACTGGTTTTCATTTAAAGAGGAAAAATAACGTGAGTGAAACGTAGGGTATTTTTATATTCTGGCAAAAAGAATCCCTAGAACAAATTGACCTGTGACAAAGAGGTTTTAACAGTGATATTCTCATTAGGCATATCTTGAAGGAGTATATGAGGCTACTTCTTTCAGACAAGTAATAAGGTTTGTTGTTTATGTTTATCTCACATTTAGGCCTAATTGAATGAAGGGCACCTAAGGAACATTGTTCGACAAAAATTGTGCAACAATGACTGATTATTCATATGTAGCCCTATCCCATCCGGAAGGACTTCTCGCTGTACCTATGATACATCGGATATCATTGAGGTATGTGGATATTCCTAATAACACTTCACCATCTCTGTCGTATTCTGTGGGTTTTTATTATAATTATGGCCCCCTAAACGAGTGTATTTACTATTTTCTACATTATAGTCCACGCCCGTAAAGGGCTAGCGGTGAAGCCAGTGAGACATTCATATATATTCATGTGGCACAGTATATGGGATTTAACCTCATATACCGCTTTTTGCTAAGGTGAGAGGGGTTTCCTCACTCTTTTTTTTTTTTTTTAGAATAATAAAAGAAAGGACCTTTGCATGAGAAATACACTATATAATGTGGATACTGAGATAGTCTTTGGTCTTCTCTTGGATCCATAGGGTTATTTCTTTGTTCCTGGAGAAGGGACTAGACGCATTCAAGTATACTCTTTGGAGTGTTGCGCTGTATTTATAACATAAGGTGAGACATATCACCTGCGCTTTGGATGTTTGAATTTTATGAAAGCGTGATATGTTGGGATCCTCATGTGGTATATTGAATTCAGGGGTGAACCCACGTAAGAATGAGTGGGTGGGGTGATGTTTCATTATGTAATTTTGGCAGAATGTTTGATATGATTGTTATGTCATACACAGGTGGTGAGATATGCTATATCTGTTTTTTTTTTTAGTCTGTTATATTTGACCAATTATGTTTGGAGGCCATGAGCATCTTTGTGTATTTTTGGATTAGCTAAAGCTCCATGTTAAAACGATTTGTAATTATTTTTATGTTTTTAATCATAGATTTTCTACATCTATATCGTGAGAGAGTTATATTGCATGTCTTGATAAAGATGGTCTAATAAGAAAACACCATCTAAACGCGTCGACGCATTAGCTACATAATCCATGGAGTGGGCTGTGACATTAGATGTTGATTGGCTTCTGAATATCAGGCTTGAGCCTCAACGCTACCTGAACACGGATATGTTTTTGTAATGACAAAGTGCATTGTCTTTTTATACTCTCCTTTTATCCTTTTCTTTTTCGTTTCTCTTTTGTCTTCTTTTTTATTCTTTTTGATCTTTTGTGCAATTATTTGCTATATGGATAGATGAAATGTACATGGCCTAATGTTGTGGTATTTTTTAACCGGTCACAGTGTTTAATGTTTTTAATAAATTGATATATAATAATTTCACTATCATTTGTGTGTGGACATACTGCTTTTTTAATGAGAACTGGGTTTGAATGATGGACATGGTGTCTGAGTGAAGAATATTTATCTGATTGGCATGTCAAAGGACACACTGTTTTTTCTGTCTTATTTAGTACATGGCCAAACTGTCACGTTTCCTATGGAAACATTTTCACCCCCTCTGAAGCTGTGACTTTCCCTCACAGTTATGTCCCATTCCCTTTTTGAGAAATGTCCACCTCTCTCTCTTTCTCAACCTGTCACATTCCCCTGCTGCTATTTTAGTTCACTTAATACTGTCACTTTCACCCACAGTAACAGCAGTGGTTAATTTGTAAAAAAAATAAGTGCCAGAGACCAAAGTTTTGTTCCGAAGCCCCTGGTGGCACTGTCAGATGTCGATGCACCAAATACCAAGTCAGCACAGTCTTGATTCCACTTCAGGCCTCTTTACTCCACTACTAGATGCTTCCTGCCTCTTTATCTCACTGTTAAAGGCTCTTTTTTATTGCCGCTTGCTCAAATTGTCCCTATTTTGCAATCTTTTTCTTCCGTCTTCTTCCCTCATTTGCATTTTTCTCTCTTGCTCTGGATGAAAAGTTTCAGTGGAAAAATAAGTGCTACTGCCCCAAAATGAGTGCTGGTGGGCCAGGACCGGTTCTAGGATTTTTGGGGCCCGGGCGAAGGGGAATGTGCGAGGCCCCTCTGATAAATTAGCGGAGCCCTGAAGGTGTCACTTATGTAAATAAGTGACACCTTCAGAGCTCCGAAAGCTGCTTTGTGGAAACTTCTCCTGGGTCACAGCTCCTCCTCTCAGCCTTCTACAAGCACCTCTTTTACAGCTCTTATTGGGCTGAAGGTGTGAGAATAGCTTGGGGGCTGAGAGTTAAAACTGTGGGGGCGCTAAAGTGCTGGACAATGGGCATCTCGCAGTGTCTCTAAATGGGCAGCCGGGCAGGAGGCCTAATTACAGGACAAAACTGCAAAATGTGTTTCGTTGCAACTGGGCCAAGAGGAATTGTACCCCTCACCTAGGCCTTCCCACACCATTACTGAGAGGCCCAGGGAGGGGGGCCCTCCCATGGGCCCAAGTGTTACGAGACACCTTTCTTTCAATTGGATCAGCAGGGGTACATGAGCACCGGTGGTGTGTTACACTTGTGTGGGGCCCCATGCTGGTTGGCTGAGTGCAAGGCCCTGGGCAGCTGCCCACACTGCCCATGCCTTGCGCCGGCCCTGTGGTGAGCCCCACCTGCAACCACAGGCTCTAATTAAGTACTGAGTAACAGTCATTTCCATTGGTGTCGGGCTGCCCGTTCGCACCTTATCATTTCCTTTGACTCTAAGGCTGAAACATTCCCTCCAGTTAATTTAGCTAGAGTGACCTCATACGATGGGTGTCCCTCCCACCCTGTTCTGGGAATCTATATTGATTCTGATCTGCGATTAGAGAGCCAGATCCCAAGACATCGATTTCCTCAGATGCGATAAATACCATAAATTATGAGTTCCCCAATGAAAAGGAAATAGTAAGAAGATGTTGGTGCTAATTAAACCAAAAATCGTCATGTTCTGATATATACTAGGTATTTTTCTCCAGGTAAATTTCGGCAGATTTAAGCTGCTGTGATATTTATCAGGAGAAAAATCCAACTGTCCGATTTTTTGGGACAAAGTCACAATTCTAACACTTGTGCAAACAATGGTTTGAACAGGTGTCGGACTTTTACGAGGCACTGGAAACCAAGCACTTTGCATTCGGGGACATGTAGTTTCACATTTCTACTATAAGGCTGGGTCTCAAATTTTCAAGACACACATGGTGAAGAGTCAAATAATGCTGAGCTGCCATATATATAGTTCGTAGTTATAGAAATTTGTTCCATAGTGTCTGAGATCCCTTTGAAATGGTTGTGATTTTAGTGTTTTATACAGTTTTCGATAACTTTCTGCCCAATCTTCACTGTTTTATTGCCCAATCTACAAACTGAACGTGAATACAGATGAGCATCCTGTGGTCTGCAGTAGTAAAAAATCTTTATTGTTGATTAATAAAAATCATTACAATCAAGGAATATATAAAGTATATTAATTTGTGTAAAATAATAAAATTATATAAACATAATTGAGCAATTGTGTTTTCTTCAGTCAACAAATGCAGGACGATACATTACTAATTTTGTAATAATTTTGGGGATAACATAACAGCCATCACGGCTATCCATCCCTAGAGTGACATTTCATTCTACAACTTATATTTCAATATATTTATCTTTCTTCATTAAAACAACGCTTCTTTATATATTAATAAAATCTTTCATAAAACTATCGATACTGCATTACATTTTAGATTCCTGAGTTAAAGTGCCATTGTGCATCTCATTCAGAAAGTGCCATTCTTACTTAAATCAACATTCTATATTATTATTTAAATAAAAATACAGTGTTTCTCACAGGTCAACATACACCAAGTAGATCAAATAGTTGATAATTAAGGTTATTACAGATTACTCCAATCGAATAAAACCAAAGCGAAATCTAGTCGTAAGCTGACGTTCTTCTACTTGGCCAATGATGTCATCCAGAATAGCAAAAGAAAAGGTCCTGAATTCACCCGCGAGTTTGAAATGGTCCTGGTGGATGCGGTATCCCATGTTTCGAGGTATGAAATTCACTATTTCAGGGGTTGTGGTAGTCGACAATGAGTCTTTTGATGCACAGTGCAATGTTTGTGTTGCTACACAGTGAGCCTTATATTAAGAAAGACAAATATTAATGTGCAGGTGACTCACTGACTGAAATTAGTCCCATGGCATCTGCATCCCATGCATATCACAAACAGTTGCACATTGCAAGGCTTGGCGCTCTAATATTCCAGTTATCTGCACCTTCTCTGGTGCCAGCATCTTAATGAAGAGCATGTTTTTAAAAAATATTATTTAATTTTGACTCTTCTCTGATTGGCACTCGGGATATTTATTCTGCTCCATGTGTTCTAATTTTGCTCTGAAACAGAACACTAACCTTTCAGGTAAAGAAAGTGGATCAGTGGTTCATCAGAGCCTCATATCACTGAAACAATGCAAGTGTGTTCTGTTGCTTAAACTGATTCCTTCTTGTCCAGAATTACCATTGTTTGTATCTCAGTCCCAATTTTTACTCCTTCGAATTTGTTGTGATGCACACTGTGTGAGTAGTGGCGCTAAAGTCATGACATTTTCCTATAGCTCTTAAGATGTTTGTGTGCCCAGCTGCACATAATAGTGTATGTGATAAGTAGCAATTAAGTGGATAGACCTTGTCTCATATAGGCTTTCAGTTTTGCTTTAAATATTTGCCTCTGAAAAATAGGTACCTCAAGTAAAACACAAAACTTGCAGCCAAATTCAGGCATACCAACCTCTTCTCCTGGTATTTGTCAATAGGCATATTTAGTAGCTTTTTGTTGGGCATCTGTCCCAGCTTACCACCTGTGTTGTCTGATTCCCTGACAGGGGATGCATTACAAAAAAAAAATGTCAGTTTCTTGTGGCACCAGAAACAGGCACATGTGCTTGTACAGATAGGGTGTTGGGTTCTGCCCATGCTGATAAGGACTTCAGCAGCATGAGTTCTTATAACGTGCAATGCTGTGTTTTTTTCAGCTTAAAATGTGTGATGCATTACTTTTACTTTAAATGAATAAAGTGATGACCAGCACCTTTTACTGTTTAGCGGCTAATGAATTCTAATTATAAACTGAGTCACTTGTGAACCTATTTTATACATTTGATAGATAGTTTAAAAATCATTTTAATAATGTAGTTAGAGCTATGTCAAACGTTTTACATCAAATGATTTACAATAGTGGCTAATGCTCTAGAAAGCTCCTACACTCATTATCTGCATTTCTGTAAAGTGTTGGTGCAGCCACTAAGGCAACAGCTACTACAGATCCTCATCCTGTCATCTCGTGACAGGAGAAATGCAGTACTAACTGGTTAGTTTGAACTCGCTAATGGCAAAAAACATTTATTTTCTTTAATTTAACATCCACATTTACATTCCTGAAATTGGAATAAAGTCCATAAGCACTCCAGGAAGATGTAATTCAATTCAGTTTCACTTTTTTATTGTTCACGTTTATCCAAACCTCCATTTGTCTGTTCAAACTATTCTTCGACAGCCAACTCATTTCGTTGCAGTAGGGACTTTCTCAAGGCTGTAAGTAAAGTAATCATATATAAGTGAATTTTAATGAAAAGGTTAAAAAAACGTTTTTAAAAATTACAAACTACCCACTTATTCTCTAAAACAGGGAACACAATGAGACTAAGAGTTGACCAATGCCATCTTTCGGATGTGATCACACTTGCATCAGATATTCATAGAACATTCAAATATGAAGTGCTTAATCCTAACAACTTTTAAACGCTGCCCTATAGCATACTACAGTTTTATCCTAGCAACAGAAAGTCCTGAGGGAACTCCGTACTATATAATATGAAGTTACAATGGAAACATATATTGTATACAGGACGAAAAGCAATATGATAGTATTTTATTACCAATGTGGTCAATAATCTTTGTATTAATGCACAATCAAAAGTTGGAAGTGAATTAACTGGTCCATCCACAAATTGTTTCATAATGTCAACTTCCATCTGAAATATAACCTATAAGACAAACAACACATATTTATAATTATCTAATGCTGTACCAAAAACATTTATTAATTTTAACAGAATATTTAAAACTTCTATTTGCTTAGTATGATACATACATTATATGTATCATTTAGGGGGTAAAGCGTTAACAGATTTCTCATAAGTGTTCTGGTAACCAATATAGTAGTCCACAATGTTACATCTGTTGTAAGCTAATACCAGAAACAATAAATGAAATGTAAGTCAAGGGAAAGATGAGGGAAAATGAAGTTAAATCTATGCAGTCGTTCTTTAAATTCTAAAATAGGTATTCAAATCGGTTTGTTTGGGGTGTTAACAGTACCCAGTTATATATTGCATAAATGTTACCCAGATTGGTGGGTAAGTCTATAGAGGGCTGTGTAGTAGCAATATACAAAGTGAATAAAAGAGCAACGTGTGTCTGAATGTTAGTAATTGTATCTTTCCAAAATAACCAAGTTATTCAAACAATCTGTCCATATATTGCGATACTTTAACATGTTTCCTATAAACTATCACTACATGGCAGCCATTCTTAGTAATGGAAGAGGATCAAATGGAGCACCCCTTAAACATAGATAATTGATATTCTATGTTACCTGAACAACTGAGGCTTGAAAACTACTAAGTTGAAAAGAACATGCCTGAACCTAGATAGAATCATAAGTAATTTCGTCATTAGAAAAGCAGGTTCAAAGATCAAGAGAGACAGAGAAGCCCAAAAGTATCTTCGTACATGTTAGTTTTGTATATTTTTTTAAAATACACAATATCGAACATAAAACTGGACCAACATTAATCACTAATATTAATTAAGTCATTTTAATTGGCTACCTATACTAGCTGCACATTATTGCGTCATGCTTTAAAAAAAAACTTGATAATGTGTTATTCTTACTTTAATTTATGGGCAGACTCTTCATCTGATAACTTTGCCTTGAAATTATTAAAAGATGTGGCAGCTTTGGACCACTTACAATGTGTCCTAGGTCACCCATATAAAATGGGTCATACTCTGTATCTTATTTTTAGCTCCCTGTATTTATTATACATTCCAACTCTGACTCCTACTGCAAGGACTGATCGGTGTGTGTGTGTATATGAAGTTTGAAATCAGCTCAACAGGGCCAGTGAAAATCAATGCTGATGAGCATATTGTCACAAAATTACTGTTGGAAAAATGTAAATGGATATAGTTCTTAAAATTGAAAACAATCCTGGACTACCAAGTGAAACCCAAAATTTCAAAGTACAGACATTCGTGTCAAACTGAAAGAGTTTAACCAGCATCTTAAATGTACCCTTGATGAACTAGCCCCCATCAAAACTATTCAAATTAAAGAATAATATAGCCACTGTAAACGGTTCTCCTAGGAATTAGAGACAAAAAAATAACCTTTAGAACCATAGAGGTTAGAGTGACATTACAGGGAAATCGATGAAAATCTGTGCACATGACAAATGCAGAAATACAATTACATGATTAGGGCAGCAAAAACGTCTACTCTTCCATTATCTACTCTGCAGGCAAAGACGAGGAGAAAGTCTTTGAAACAGTCGGTTGTTTGTATAAACCAATTGCTGCAAAAAATTAAATAATAGCTTGCTTTGAACTTAACAAGATCAAAAAATTCTACCTGCTCTCACCTGACCATCCCGATGACAATTGCTTTAATTTTATTACGTCTTTTCACACATTCCAATACTTACCAACAATAATGTTGTACAACTCCTAGAATATAGCAAAACCTCCAGTTTCCCCTCTACATATTTGCCCCAACATGGTACTTAAAGCGATTAGCAATCAGATCGCCTCAATAATTACCAGGATTCTAATTCTTCAATGAATACTTGCATAGGTCTCAAGGCTTTTAAAAAATAACTCGCCCCTTGCTGAAAATGGTTAAACTCAACCTTTCTGATACATTGGATTTCAGACCAATATCTCTTATCCCTTGTCAGACCTCTCAGAGAAAATAGTGAATCGCCAATTACAACTTGCCACACAGGATCTTCAGTTGCTGTGAGCACCGAAACAGGATTCAAACCTCAGATATGTACTGAATTTGTTATCTCAGCTATAAGTGACTTCAAAATGATGGCCATGCTAGTGGAAACAGCACTTTGATATTACTAGATGTTAGTGCGGCATTCAGTACTATGGATCAAACTATTCTGTCGAACCACTGGAAAGGTCTTCTTTCTCACTTTTAGATACCAAGCAGTCCAAATTGAGACTTTCAGACCCAACTTTCTCCTAATAGCATGGGGAGTACCAACGGGTTTGCTTCTGGTTGCTGTTATTCAATATCTCGACTCCTCAAGCAATTCAACATAATTTCTTTCTTCCTTTCGGATGGCACTCCAATCATTTTCAATCTTGCCAACCCCTATCCGGAAGAAAATAGTATCATTGTCTTGGATGAAGTCCAAATGTAAATGCATACTATCTTCTTGAAATTAAATGCTGCTAAAACGGATTTTTAATCAACAAAATAAAACTTGGGTCCCAAAGCTGTGGCAACAATCCATGTGTCCTATTCCCACTTCAGTTAAGAAGCGCACAACCTAGAAATAATACTTGATTCCCTAATCAACATAAAAACTCATGTGGCCTGCACCAGTCTGAGATGTTTCTTTTATTTACAAGCCCTTTGCCAAAACCGTCCCCTCCTTTATTTTTTTAAAGAAAATAGCTATTGTCAATGCTTTTATTATTTCCTGCTAGGGTCATAGTAATCTAAACACAAAGTTTCAAAATATTTGAAATACCGCCAACCGTCTTTTGCTCTGTTTGAACAAATTCAACCACATTTCCAACCATCCAGACAAACTTTGTTGGCTACCAGTCAAGAAATGTCCAATTCAGTGCAGCTTGCATTGGCTACCAGGCATTCCACAAAGTGAGTCCTAATTTCTTCATAAACAATTTAACAAATACAAACTGTCCAGACTGCTTCGGTCCACCTTCACCATTTGTCGATCTGTGTTTAGAATCATAAAGAAGTCTTGGGATTGAAAAGCGTTGAGTGTAGCAGCAGCTCCGCAATGGAACAATATCCCTTTTGTCAATCCCCTACCTTGCTGAGTTTTAATTTAAAAAAACAAAAACTAGTGGATCCCAACCAGGTGGTGTTTATCTCTAATAGACATTGTCTGGACAACAACAAATGAATTTTGCACTTCATAGACAAGGCCACCCGCTCACACCACAAGGTCATGTTGTTATCCATCGACGCTGAGAAAGCGTTTGACTGCGTTCATTGGCCTTACCTGGCTGAGACGTTGTCACATTTCGGCCTAGGTGAGCAGTTTTGAGCCTGGGCGCTTAGTGGCTACGGAGCACCGATGGCTTCTGTTAAAGTTAACAGTAAAACTCTGAACACTTGCCCCTTGTCCCCCTTGTTATTTGCGCTCTACATGGAGCTGTTCGCCCAGAGGGATAGGGATAACCCGAAGGTCATAGGGGTGCGCTTTGGGGGAGAGGAACACCTCATCACACTATACGCAGATGATGTTCTTGTTTCTCTGGATGACCCGAAGGCGGCACTCCCGAGCTTCCTGGAGAAAGTGAGGCTATTGGGTGCGGTCTCGGAATTTCATATAAGTCTTGCTAAGTCACAGGCATTAGACCTTACAGTCACACCTGTCACCAGGGAATATTTGACCCAGGCATTCTCTATCCAGTGGGCCACGAAAACCATCTCTTTATTGGGCATCCTACTAACCCCGACCATTGCTGGAGCGATCACTCTGAACTACCGCGATCTTCTTCGGAGGGTGAAGGTGGATTTAACAAGTTGGCAGCTGTATCCTCTCTCATGGGTAGAGCGGATCGCTGCTCTTAAGATGACGATCTTACCTAAGATTCTTTATTTTTCAGACAGTTCCTCCTCAGCCCCCTGCGGGGATGCTTCGGACTTTACAGGGCGCTTTACAGAACTTTGTGTGGGCAGGCAGGCGCTCCAGGATGAGCCATGAGCATAGTTGGCGCACACCATTGGAGGGTGGCCTGGGAGTCCCATGCTTATTGCGTTACATTCAGGCTTTGCAGCTTAGATACCTGGTCGAATGTTCTCGCCCGGAGTCTGAAAAGGAATGGTTATTCATGGACAGGGCTCTGGTGGGAACGGCTCTGTGGAAGGTCCCGTTTTTGGCCCGCACACATCACCCGGTGAATTTATATATTTCTTTGATCACCGCGTCCACCTTGAAGGTCTGGGGCACAGTTGTGCCTCGAAGGGGCCTCACATCGTTTCCCTCGCACCTCACTCCGGTGGTGGGGAACGGAGAATTTACTCCGGGCTTGGATGACACCTTGTTTGGTTGTTGGCAGCAGCCGTGATGTCGGTCTGCGGAACATTTCTTAGACGAAGAGGGTCCCATCCCATTTGAGACCTTGCGTGCTGAGTTATCGATTCACAAGGGAGAGCGATACCGGTACAACCAGAAAAGGCACTGGTTGATTCAGCCGGCAGTGAGAGAGGCAGCACAACGACCCCATATGAGATTTGAGAGGAAGCTACTGAGCAAGGACTCAGATAGGCCTCTTATTACTGAGCTGTATGGGTTGCTTCGAGATGGGGAGCCCGAGTCGAAATCCCCTGCATAGCTCCGGTGGGAGTTGGAGTTGGGGAGACAATTGTCCCTGGGTGAATGGCAAGATGTCTATTACCAGGCGTGACATACAGCCTCTAATGCCTCCAGTATGGAGACAGGATGAAAATCATCACGTATTGGTACTAAACTCCGGTGTGTCTGCATAAGGGGAACTCAGAGCATAGTGACAGATGCTGGAGACATTGTGATTCCCCGGTACACATATTATGGGAATGCCCTAAACCGAAGCAGTTCTGGGACGAGATTTTATCAGATATTGACGCACATTTTGACATTTAGTTATCCAGGTTTCCCTCTTATGTTGCGCTGGGCCTCCCCAACCCGCTCACAATCCCACTCAAATCTAGAAGGGGACAACACATAGCTCTGGCATTGGGGGCAGGACACCAATCCATTTTGAGTCTCTGGGGGGCAGATAGGGTGCCATCTCTGCAGAACTGGCTATATCTGATCTGGCATCTTCTGGGGATGGAGAGGCTCTCATTAACACTGGCACAACAAGGGGACTCATACAGAGAGATGTGGCAGCCTTTTCTCAAGTTCCTCTCACAGGTGTTTACAGATCCATCTGTCCCAGGTATCTAAGACTGCTACACCTGACTGCGCCACCGGACTGACCCCAATTGGGGTTCCTCTATGGGGGCAGCTGCCACATTTTCACTCAGTTAGAAATAAAAGACTGTATGAGCACCTGGTGGTTGGGGGTGTCGAATGAAAAGTTGCCAAGATGCTGTACGTTGATGTAGTCTGGCATTGATATGGCATCAGGGCCGGACTGGCCGTAGCGGGCACCGGGCTTTTCCCCAGTGGTCCGCCAGGGTGGGGGCCGGTTTTGGGCCCCTGGGGGACCGTTTTTGTTACAGGGCTGCTTTTGCAGCATAGCTGCAAAATCGGCCCCTGTAACAAAATCGACCGAAACCGGCCCTGGCAAAGTGCTCGGCCGCACTCCCAACCCCCGGGGGGGCCAGCCGAACACTTTGCCAGGGCCGGTTTTGTTTCCCAGTCCGGCCCTGTATGGCATAATGTACAAATTGGTCTGTGTGCTTCTTGTTACAACAATAAAAGCAAATTTAAACATTAAAAAAAGTGTTTTTTCGTGACATAATTGATCTGGTCCATTATTCAGCAGTTACAGACTCCTCCTTTCTACAGTACCAAGAGACTGCAT